>CM029658.1:17148289-17674101 GCA_017311315.1 Dendrocalamus latiflorus | reverse complement strand
TGCAGGAGGTAATAGTACTTGGGGTGCTTGGCACTCAGTTTCATTTTGTACCTCGATTTCGTCCTGATGGAGGTAATAGTACCTGTCGAAACCCGCCGTGATGGAAAGTTTCACACGGAATCGGATAGATTTGAAATGCACACCGAATTGACCTAGGGTGCAAGCAAAGTCCATTCGGGTTGTTTATCACTTGGTTTTATATCGATCCTCGATTTCGTCCGTATGGAGTTTGTAGTACCCGTCGGAACCCGATGTGCAGGAATGTTTCGTGCCAACTCGGACTGATGCGAAATGCACACCGAAATGAGCTAGGGCATATGTGAAGCCCACTCATTGTGTTCGGCACTCAGTTTCATTTCCTGCCCTGATTCTGACCGTGTGGAGTTTATAGTACTAGCCGGAACACGTTGTGAAGATAGTTTCACACCAACTCGGACAGATCCGAAATACATTCCTATATGAGCTAGGGTTCGTACGAAGTACACTCTGGGTGTGTAGCTCTCTGTTTCGTTTCATGCCACGATTTCGTCTGCATGGAGTTTGTGGTTCCCGTCGGAACCCGAAATGGAGGACGGTTTCACACCGACTCGGACGGATTCGAAATGCATGCCGAAATGAGCTAGGGCACACATGAAGTCCACTCGGGGTGTATGGCACTCAGTTTCATTTCGTGCCACAATTTTGTCCGCTTGGGGTTTATAGCACCCGTCGGAACCCGATGTGGAGGAAAGTTTGACACCGACTCGGACAGATTCAACGTACCTGCGAAAACAAGCTAGGTCCATATGAAGACCATTCAGGGTGTTTGGAACACAGTTTCATTTCGTGCCTTGACTTCGTGCAAGTGGAGTCTGTAGTACCCGACGTAACCTGTTGTGGCGGAAAGTTTCACACCGACAGAGATGGATTCGAAATGCCTGCCGAAATGAGATAGGGTAATATGAAGTCCATTCGGGGTGTTTGGGACTCAGTTCCATTTCGTGCCTTCAATTCGTGCAAGTGGAGTTTGTAGTACCCGACGTAACCTGTTGTGGCGGAAAGTTTCACACCGACATAGACGGATTCGAAATGCCGGCCAAAATGAGATAGGTTAATATGAAGTCCACTCGGGGTGTTGGGACTCAGTTTCATTTCGTGCCTCGACTTCGCACGAGTGGAGTTTACTGTACCCTACGTAACCCATTGTGGACGAAAGTTCACACCGACTCGGACGGATTCGGAGTGCTTGCCGAAATGAGCTAGGTGGCTTGTGAAGTCCTTTAGGATATTTGGCACTCAGTTCCAATTTGTTCCTTGATTTCGTCCTCACGGTGTGGTTATATTACCAGTCGAAATCGGCTGCTGTGGGTAGTTTCTACCGACTCGAATGGTTTGGAAATGCACAGCGAAACAAGCTTGGCGCTTATGATGTCCGCTCATGGTGTCTTACACTCTGTTTCATTTCGCGCCACAATTTCATTCGCACGGAGTTTATATTACCCATCGGAACCCCGACATGGTGGGTTGTTTCGCACCTACTCGGACGGAATCAAAATGCATGCCAGAGTAAGCTAGGGCACAAATGAAGTCCATCCAGGGTGTTCGGCACACAGTTTCATTTTATGCCACGATTTCGTCCGTATGGAGTTGTAGTTCCTGTCGGAACCAGAAGTGGAGGACAGTTTCACAACGACCTGGACGGATTCGAAATGCATTTCAAAATGAACTAGGGCACGCAGGAAGTCCACTCAGGGGTGCCTGGCACTCGGTTTCATTTCGTGCCACGATTTCGTCCGCTTGGAGTTTATAGCACCCACCGTAACCCGACATGGAGGATAGTTTCACACCGATCAGACAGATTCAAAATTCATTCCATGTAAGCTAGGGCACAAATGAAGCCCATCAAGGGTGTTCGCCATGCAGTGTCATGTCGTGCCTCGATTTTGTCCGCGTGGAATTTGAAGTACCCATTGGAACTCGATGTTTAAGAACGTCTCGCACCAACTCGGACAGACTCGAATGCACGCGCAAACAAGCTTGGGCGCACATGAAGTCCCTTCATGGAGCTTGGCATACAGTTTCGTTACGTGCCTGGAATTCGTACGAGCGGAGTTCATAGTAGTGCCAGACAGACCTGTTGAGGAGGAAAGTTTCACACCGACTCAGACGGATTCGAAATGCTTGCAGAAATGAGCTAGAGTGCATGTGAGGTAATAGTACTTGGGGTGCTTGGCACTCAGTTTCATTTTGTACCTCGATTTCGTCCTGATGGAGGTAATAGTACCTGTCGAAACCCGCCGTGATGGAAAGTTTCACACGGAATCGGATAGATTTGAAATGCACACCGAATTGACCTAGGGTGCAAGCAAAGTCCATTCGGGTTGTTTATCACTTGGTTTTATATCGATCCTCGATTTCGTCCGTATGGAGTTTGTAGTACCCGTCGGAACCCGATGTGCAGGAATGTTTCGTGCCAACTCGGACTGATGCGAAATGCACACCGAAATGAGCTAGGGCATATGTGAAGCCCACTCATAGTGTTTCGGCACTCAGTTTCATTTCCTGCCCTGATTCTGACCGTGTGGAGTTTATAGTACTAGCCAGAACACGTTGTGAAGATAGTTTCATACCAACTTGGACAGATCCGAAATACATTCCTATATGAGCTAGGGTTCGTACGAAGTACACTCTGGGTGTGTAGCTCTCTGTTTCGTTTCGTGCCACGATTTCGTCTGCATGGAGTTTGTGGTTCCCGTCGGAACCCGAAATGGAGGACGGTTTCACACCGACTCGGACGGATTCGAAATGCATGCCGAAATGAGCTAGGGCACACATGAAGTCCACTCGGGGTGTATGGCACTCAGTTTCATTTCGTGCCACAATTTTGTCCGCTTGGGGTTTATAGCACCCGTCGGAACCCGATGTGGAGGAAAGTTTGACACCGACTCGGACAGATTCAACGTACCTGCGAAAACAAGCTAGGGTCCATATGAAGACCATTCAGGGTGTTTGGAACACAGTTTCATTTCGTGCCTTGACTTCGTGCAAGTGGAGTCTGTAGTACCCGACGTAACCTGTTGTGGCGGAAAGTTTCACACCGACAGAGATGGATTCGAAATGCCTGCCGAAATGAGATAGGGTAATATGAAGTCCATTCGGGGTGTTTGGGACTCAGTTCCATTTCGTGCCTTCAATTCGTGCAAGTGGAGTTTGTAGTACCCGACGTAACCTGTTGTGGCGGAAAGTTTCACACCGACATAGACGGATTCGAAATGCCGGCCAAAATGAGATAGGTTAATATGAAGTCCACTCGGGGTGTTGGGACTCAGTTTCATTTCGTGCCTCGACTTCGCACGAGTGGAGTTTACTGTACCCTACGTAACCCATTGTGGACGAAAGTTTCACACCGACTCGGACGGATTCGGAGTGCTTGCCGAAATGAGCTAGGTGGCTTGTGAAGTCCTTTTAGGATATTTGGCACTCAGTTCCAATTTGTTCCTTGATTTCGTCCTCACGGTGGTTATATTACCAGTCGAAATCGGCTGCTGTGGGTAGTTTCATACCGACTCGAATGGTTTGGAAATGCACAGCGAAACAAGCTTGGCGCTTATGATGTCCGCTCATGGTGTCTTACACTCTGTTTCATTTCGCGCCACAATTTCATTCGCACGGAGTTTATATTACCCATCGGAACCCCGACATGGTGGGTTGTTTCGCACCTACTCGGACGGAATCAAAATGCATGCCAGAGTAAGCTAGGGCACAAATGAAGTCCATCCAGGGTGTTCGGCACACAGTTTCATTTTATGCCACGATTTCGTCCGTATGGAGTTTGTAGTTCCTGTCGGAACCAGAAGTGGAGGACAGTTTCACAACGACCTGGACGGATTCGAAATGCATTTCAAAATGAGCTAGGGCACGCAGGAAGTCCACTCAGGGTGCCTGGCACTCGGTTTCATTTCATGCCACGATTTCGTCCGCTTGGAGTTTATAGCACCCACCGGAACCCGACATGGAGGATAGTTTCACACCGATCAGACAGATTCAAAATTCATTCCAATGTAAGCTAGGGCACAAATGAAGCCCATCAAGGGTGTTCGCCATGCAGTGTCATGTCGTGCCTCGATTTTGTCCGCGTGGAATTTGAAGTACCCATTGGAACTCGATGTTTAAGAACGTCTCGCACCAACTCGGACAGACTCGAATGCACGCGCAAACAAGCTTGGGCGCACATGAAGTCCCTTCATGGTGCTTGGCATACAGTTTCGTTACGTGCCTGGAATTCGTACGAGCGGAGTTCATAGTTGTGCCAGACAGACCTGTTGAGGAGGAAAGTTTCACACCGACTCAGACGGATTCGAAATGCTTGCAGAAATGAGCCAGAGTGCATGTGAGGTAATAGTACTTGGGGTGCTTGGCACTCAGTTTCATTTTGTACCTCGATTTCGTCCTGATGGAGGTAATAGTACCTGTCGAAACCCGCCGTGATGGAAAGTTTCACACGGAATCGGATAGATTTGAAATGCACACCGAATTGACCTAGGGTGCAAGCAAAGTCCATTCGGGTTGTTTATCACTTGGTTTTATATCGATCCTCGATTTCGTCCGTATGGAGTTTGTAGTACCCGTCGGAACCCGATGTGCAGGAATGTTTCGTGCCAACTCGGACTGATGCGAAATGCACACCGAAATGAGCTAGGGCATATGTGAAGCCCACTCATAGTGTTCGGCACTCAGTTTCATTTCCTGCCCTGATTCTGACCGTGTGGAGTTTATAGTACTAGCCAGAACACGTTGTGAAGATAGTTTCATACCAACTTGGACAGATCCGAAATACATTCCTATATGAGCTAGGGTTCGTACGAAGTACACTCTGGGTGTGTAGCTCTCTGTTTCGTTTCGTGCCACGATTTCGTCTGCATGGAGTTTGTGGTTCCCGTCGGAACCCGAAATGGAGGACGGTTTCACACCGACTCGGACGGATTCGAAATGCATGCCGAAATGAGCTAGGGCACACATGAAGTCCACTCGGGGTGTATGGCACTCAGTTTCATTTCGTGCCACAATTTTGTCCGCTTGGGGTTTATAGCACCCGTCGGAACCCGATGTGGAGGAAAGTTTGACACCGACTCGGACAGATTCAACGTACCTGCGAAAACAAGCTAGGGTCCATATGAAGACCATTCAGGGTGTTTGGAACACAGTTTCATTTCGTGCCTTGACTTCGTGCAAGTGGAGTCTGTAGTACCCGACGTAACCTGTTGTGGCGGAAAGTTTCACACCGACAGAGATGGATTCGAAATGCCTGCCGAAATGAGATAGGGTAATATGAAGTCCATTCGGGGTGTTTGGGACTCAGTTCCATTTCGTGCCTTCAATTCGTGCAAGTGGAGTTTGTAGTACCCGACGTAACCTGTTGTGGCGGAAAGTTTCACACCGACATAGACGGATTCGAAATGCCGGCCAAAATGAGATAGGTTAATATGAAGTCCACTCGGGGTGTTGGGACTCAGTTTCATTTCGTGCCTCGACTTCGCACGAGTGGAGTTTACTGTACCCTACGTAACCCATTGTGGACGAAAGTTTCACACCGACTCGGACGGATTCGGAGTGCTTGCCGAAATGAGCTAGGTGGCTTGTGAAGTCCTTTTAGGATATTTGGCACTCAGTTCCAATTTGTTCCTTGATTTCGTCCTCACGGTGGTTATATTACCAGTCGAAATCGGCTGCTGTGGGTAGTTTCATACCGACTCGAATGGTTTGGAAATGCACAGCGAAACAAGCTTGGCGCTTATGATGTCCGCTCATGGTGTCTTACACTCTGTTTCATTTCGCGCCACAATTTCATTCGCACGGAGTTTATATTACCCATCGGAACCCCGACATGGTGGGTTGTTTCGCACCTACTCGGACGGAATCAAAATGCATGCCAGAGTAAGCTAGGGCACAAATGAAGTCCATCCAGGGTGTTCGGCACACAGTTTCATTTTATGCCACGATTTCGTCCGTATGGAGTTTGTAGTTCCTGTCGGAACCAGAAGTGGAGGACAGTTTCACAACGACCTGGACGGATTCGAAATGCATTTCAAAATGAGCTAGGGCACGCAGGAAGTCCACTCAGGGTGCCTGGCACTCGGTTTCATTTCATGCCACGATTTCGTCCGCTTGGAGTTTATAGCACCCACCGGAACCCGACATGGAGGATAGTTTCACACCGATCAGACAGATTCAAAATTCATTCCAATGTAAGCTAGGGCACAAATGAAGCCCATCAAGGGTGTTCGCCATGCAGTGTCATGTCGTGCCTCGATTTTGTCCGCGTGGAATTTGAAGTACCCATTGGAACTCGATGTTTAAGAACGTCTCGCACCAACTCGGACAGACTCGAATGCACGCGCAAACAAGCTTGGGCGCACATGAAGTCCCTTCATGGTGCTTGGCATACAGTTTCGTTACGTGCCTGGAATTCGTACGAGCGGAGTTCATAGTTGTGCCAGACAGACCTGTTGAGGAGGAAAGTTTCACACCGACTCAGACGGATTCGAAATGCTTGCAGAAATGAGCCAGAGTGCATGTGAGGTAATAGTACTTGGGGTGCTTGGCACTCAGTTTCATTTTGTACCTCGATTTCGTCCTGATGGAGGTAATAGTACCTGTCGAAACCCGCCGTGATGGAAAGTTTCACACGGAATCGGATAGATTTGAAATGCACACCGAATTGACCTAGGGTGCAAGCAAAGTCCATTCGGGTTGTTTATCACTTGGTTTTATATCGATCCTCGATTTCGTCCGTATGGAGTTTGTAGTACCCGTCGGAACCCGATGTGCAGGAATGTTTCGTGCCAACTCGGACTGATGCGAAATGCACACCGAAATGAGCTAGGGCATATGTGAAGCCCACTCATAGTGTTCGGCACTCAGTTTCATTTCCTGCCCTGATTCTGACCGTGTGGAGTTTATAGTACTAGCCAGAACACGTTGTGAAGATAGTTTCATACCAACTTGGACAGATCCGAAATACATTCCTATATGAGCTAGGGTTCGTACGAAGTACACTCTGGGTGTGTAGCTCTCTGTTTCGTTTCGTGCCACGATTTCGTCTGCATGGAGTTTGTGGTTCCCGTCGGAACCCGAAATGGAGGACGGTTTCACACCGACTCGGACGGATTCGAAATGCATGCCGAAATGAGCTAGGGCACACATGAAGTCCACTCGGGGTGTATGGCACTCAGTTTCATTTCGTGCCACAATTTTGTCCGCTTGGGGTTTATAGCACCCGTCGGAACCCGATGTGGAGGAAAGTTTGACACCGACTCGGACAGATTCAACGTACCTGCGAAAACAAGCTAGGGTCCATATGAAGACCATTCAGGGTGTTTGGAACACAGTTTCATTTCGTGCCTTGACTTCGTGCAAGTGGAGTCTGTAGTACCCGACGTAACCTGTTGTGGCGGAAAGTTTCACACCGACAGAGATGGATTCGAAATGCCTGCCGAAATGAGATAGGGTAATATGAAGTCCATTCGGGGTGTTTGGGACTCAGTTCCATTTCGTGCCTTCAATTCGTGCAAGTGGAGTTTGTAGTACCCGACGTAACCTGTTGTGGCGGAAAGTTTCACACCGACATAGACGGATTCGAAATGCCGGCCAAAATGAGATAGGTTAATATGAAGTCCACTCGGGGTGTTGGGACTCAGTTTCATTTCGTGCCTCGACTTCGCACGAGTGGAGTTTACTGTACCCTACGTAACCCATTGTGGACGAAAGTTTCACACCGACTCGGACGGATTCGGAGTGCTTGCCGAAATGAGCTAGGTGGCTTGTGAAGTCCTTTTAGGATATTTGGCACTCAGTTCCAATTTGTTCCTTGATTTCGTCCTCACGGTGGTTATATTACCAGTCGAAATCGGCTGCTGTGGGTAGTTTCATACCGACTCGAATGGTTTGGAAATGCACAGCGAAACAAGCTTGGCGCTTATGATGTCCGCTCATGGTGTCTTACACTCTGTTTCATTTCGCGCCACAATTTCATTCGCACGGAGTTTATATTACCCATCGGAACCCCGACATGGTGGGTTGTTTCGCACCTACTCGGACGGAATCAAAATGCATGCCAGAGTAAGCTAGGGCACAAATGAAGTCCATCCAGGGTGTTCGGCACACAGTTTCATTTTATGCCACGATTTCGTCCGTATGGAGTTTGTAGTTCCTGTCGGAACCAGAAGTGGAGGACAGTTTCACAACGACCTGGACGGATTCGAAATGCATTTCAAAATGAGCTAGGGCACGCAGGAAGTCCACTCAGGGTGCCTGGCACTCGGTTTCATTTCATGCCACGATTTCGTCCGCTTGGAGTTTATAGCACCCACCGGAACCCGACATGGAGGATAGTTTCACACCGATCAGACAGATTCAAAATTCATTCCAATGTAAGCTAGGGCACAAATGAAGCCCATCAAGGGTGTTCGCCATGCAGTGTCATGTCGTGCCTCGATTTTGTCCGCGTGGAATTTGAAGTACCCATTGGAACTCGATGTTTAAGAACGTCTCGCACCAACTCGGACAGACTCGAATGCACGCGCAAACAAGCTTGGGCGCACATGAAGTCCCTTCATGGTGCTTGGCATACAGTTTCGTTACGTGCCTGGAATTCGTACGAGCGGAGTTCATAGTTGTGCCAGACAGACCTGTTGAGGAGGAAAGTTTCACACCGACTCAGACGGATTCGAAATGCTTGCAGAAATGAGCCAGAGTGCATGTGAGGTAATAGTACTTGGGGTGCTTGGCACTCAGTTTCATTTTGTACCTCGATTTCGTCCTGATGGAGGTAATAGTACCTGTCGAAACCCGCCGTGATGGAAAGTTTCACACGGAATCGGATAGATTTGAAATGCACACCGAATTGACCTAGGGTGCAAGCAAAGTCCATTCGGGTTGTTTATCACTTGGTTTTATATCGATCCTCGATTTCGTCCGTATGGAGTTTGTAGTACCCGTCGGAACCCGATGTGCAGGAATGTTTCGTGCCAACTCGGACTGATGCGAAATGCACACCGAAATGAGCTAGGGCATATGTGAAGCCCACTCATAGTGTTCGGCACTCAGTTTCATTTCCTGCCCTGATTCTGACCGTGTGGAGTTTATAGTACTAGCCAGAACACGTTGTGAAGATAGTTTCATACCAACTTGGACAGATCCGAAATACATTCCTATATGAGCTAGGGTTCGTACGAAGTACACTCTGGGTGTGTAGCTCTCTGTTTCGTTTCGTGCCACGATTTCGTCTGCATGGAGTTTGTGGTTCCCGTCGGAACCCGAAATGGAGGACGGTTTCACACCGACTCGGACGGATTCGAAATGCATGCCGAAATGAGCTAGGGCACACATGAAGTCCACTCGGGGTGTATGGCACTCAGTTTCATTTCGTGCCACAATTTTGTCCGCTTGGGGTTTATAGCACCCGTCGGAACCCGATGTGGAGGAAAGTTTGACACCGACTCGGACAGATTCAACGTACCTGCGAAAACAAGCTAGGGTCCATATGAAGACCATTCAGGGTGTTTGGAACACAGTTTCATTTCGTGCCTTGACTTCGTGCAAGTGGAGTCTGTAGTACCCGACGTAACCTGTTGTGGCGGAAAGTTTCACACCGACAGAGATGGATTCGAAATGCCTGCCGAAATGAGATAGGGTAATATGAAGTCCATTCGGGGTGTTTGGGACTCAGTTCCATTTCGTGCCTTCAATTCGTGCAAGTGGAGTTTGTAGTACCCGACGTAACCTGTTGTGGCGGAAAGTTTCACACCGACATAGACGGATTCGAAATGCCGGCCAAAATGAGATAGGTTAATATGAAGTCCACTCGGGGTGTTGGGACTCAGTTTCATTTCGTGCCTCGACTTCGCACGAGTGGAGTTTACTGTACCCTACGTAACCCATTGTGGACGAAAGTTTCACACCGACTCGGACGGATTCGGAGTGCTTGCCGAAATGAGCTAGGTGGCTTGTGAAGTCCTTTTAGGATATTTGGCACTCAGTTCCAATTTGTTCCTTGATTTCGTCCTCACGGTGGTTATATTACCAGTCGAAATCGGCTGCTGTGGGTAGTTTCATACCGACTCGAATGGTTTGGAAATGCACAGCGAAACAAGCTTGGCGCTTATGATGTCCGCTCATGGTGTCTTACACTCTGTTTCATTTCGCGCCACAATTTCATTCGCACGGAGTTTATATTACCCATCGGAACCCCGACATGGTGGGTTGTTTCGCACCTACTCGGACGGAATCAAAATGCATGCCAGAGTAAGCTAGGGCACAAATGAAGTCCATCCAGGGTGTTCGGCACACAGTTTCATTTTATGCCACGATTTCGTCCGTATGGAGTTTGTAGTTCCTGTCGGAACCAGAAGTGGAGGACAGTTTCACAACGACCTGGACGGATTCGAAATGCATTTCAAAATGAGCTAGGGCACGCAGGAAGTCCACTCAGGGTGCCTGGCACTCGGTTTCATTTCATGCCACGATTTCGTCCGCTTGGAGTTTATAGCACCCACCGGAACCCGACATGGAGGATAGTTTCACACCGATCAGACAGATTCAAAATTCATTCCAATGTAAGCTAGGGCACAAATGAAGCCCATCAAGGGTGTTCGCCATGCAGTGTCATGTCGTGCCTCGATTTTGTCCGCGTGGAATTTGAAGTACCCATTGGAACTCGATGTTTAAGAACGTCTCGCACCAACTCGGACAGACTCGAATGCACGCGCAAACAAGCTTGGGCGCACATGAAGTCCCTTCATGGTGCTTGGCATACAGTTTCGTTACGTGCCTGGAATTCGTACGAGCGGAGTTCATAGTTGTGCCAGACAGACCTGTTGAGGAGGAAAGTTTCACACCGACTCAGACGGATTCGAAATGCTTGCAGAAATGAGCCAGAGTGCATGTGAGGTAATAGTACTTGGGGTGCTTGGCACTCAGTTTCATTTTGTACCTCGATTTCGTCCTGATGGAGGTAATAGTACCTGTCGAAACCCGCCGTGATGGAAAGTTTCACACGGAATCGGATAGATTTGAAATGCACACCGAATTGACCTAGGGTGCAAGCAAAGTCCATTCGGGTTGTTTATCACTTGGTTTTATATCGATCCTCGATTTCGTCCGTATGGAGTTTGTAGTACCCGTCGGAACCCGATGTGCAGGAATGTTTCGTGCCAACTCGGACTGATGCGAAATGCACACCGAAATGAGCTAGGGCATATGTGAAGCCCACTCATAGTGTTCGGCACTCAGTTTCATTTCCTGCCCTGATTCTGACCGTGTGGAGTTTATAGTACTAGCCAGAACACGTTGTGAAGATAGTTTCATACCAACTTGGACAGATCCGAAATACATTCCTATATGAGCTAGGGTTCGTACGAAGTACACTCTGGGTGTGTAGCTCTCTGTTTCGTTTCGTGCCACGATTTCGTCTGCATGGAGTTTGTGGTTCCCGTCGGAACCCGAAATGGAGGACGGTTTCACACCGACTCGGACGGATTCGAAATGCATGCCGAAATGAGCTAGGGCACACATGAAGTCCACTCGGGGTGTATGGCACTCAGTTTCATTTCGTGCCACAATTTTGTCCGCTTGGGGTTTATAGCACCCGTCGGAACCCGATGTGGAGGAAAGTTTGACACCGACTCGGACAGATTCAACGTACCTGCGAAAACAAGCTAGGGTCCATATGAAGACCATTCAGGGTGTTTGGAACACAGTTTCATTTCGTGCCTTGACTTCGTGCAAGTGGAGTCTGTAGTACCCGACGTAACCTGTTGTGGCGGAAAGTTTCACACCGACAGAGATGGATTCGAAATGCCTGCCGAAATGAGATAGGGTAATATGAAGTCCATTCGGGGTGTTTGGGACTCAGTTCCATTTCGTGCCTTCAATTCGTGCAAGTGGAGTTTGTAGTACCCGACGTAACCTGTTGTGGCGGAAAGTTTCACACCGACATAGACGGATTCGAAATGCCGGCCAAAATGAGATAGGTTAATATGAAGTCCACTCGGGGTGTTGGGACTCAGTTTCATTTCGTGCCTCGACTTCGCACGAGTGGAGTTTACTGTACCCTACGTAACCCATTGTGGACGAAAGTTTCACACCGACTCGGACGGATTCGGAGTGCTTGCCGAAATGAGCTAGGTGGCTTGTGAAGTCCTTTTAGGATATTTGGCACTCAGTTCCAATTTGTTCCTTGATTTCGTCCTCACGGTGGTTATATTACCAGTCGAAATCGGCTGCTGTGGGTAGTTTCATACCGACTCGAATGGTTTGGAAATGCACAGCGAAACAAGCTTGGCGCTTATGATGTCCGCTCATGGTGTCTTACACTCTGTTTCATTTCGCGCCACAATTTCATTCGCACGGAGTTTATATTACCCATCGGAACCCCGACATGGTGGGTTGTTTCGCACCTACTCGGACGGAATCAAAATGCATGCCAGAGTAAGCTAGGGCACAAATGAAGTCCATCCAGGGTGTTCGGCACACAGTTTCATTTTATGCCACGATTTCGTCCGTATGGAGTTTGTAGTTCCTGTCGGAACCAGAAGTGGAGGACAGTTTCACAACGACCTGGACGGATTCGAAATGCATTTCAAAATGAGCTAGGGCACGCAGGAAGTCCACTCAGGGTGCCTGGCACTCGGTTTCATTTCATGCCACGATTTCGTCCGCTTGGAGTTTATAGCACCCACCGGAACCCGACATGGAGGATAGTTTCACACCGATCAGACAGATTCAAAATTCATTCCAATGTAAGCTAGGGCACAAATGAAGCCCATCAAGGGTGTTCGCCATGCAGTGTCATGTCGTGCCTCGATTTTGTCCGCGTGGAATTTGAAGTACCCATTGGAACTCGATGTTTAAGAACGTCTCGCACCAACTCGGACAGACTCGAATGCACGCGCAAACAAGCTTGGGCGCACATGAAGTCCCTTCATGGTGCTTGGCATACAGTTTCGTTACGTGCCTGGAATTCGTACGAGCGGAGTTCATAGTACTGCCAGACAGACCTGTTGAGGAGGAAAGTTTCACACCGACTCAGACGGATTCGAAATGCTTGCAGAAATGAGCTAGAGTGCATGTGAGGTAATAGTACTTGGGGTGCTTGGCACTCAGTTTCATTTTGTACCTCGATTTCGTCCTGATGGAGGTAATAGTACCTGTCGAAACCCGCCGTGATGGAAAGTTTCACACGGAATCGGATAGATTTGAAATGCACACCGAATTGACCTAGGGTGCAAGCAAAGTCCATTCGGGTTGTTTATCACTTGGTTTTATATCGATCCTCGATTTCGTCCGTATGGAGTTTGTAGTACCCGTCGGAACCCGATGTGCAGGAATGTTTCGTGCCAACTCGGAATGATGCGAAATGCACACCGAAATGAGCTAGGGCATATGTGAAGCCCACTCATTGTGTTCGGCACTCAGTTTCATTTCCTGCCCTGATTCTGACCGTGTGGAGTTTATAGTACTAGCCGGAACACGTTGTGAAGATAGTTTCACACCAACTCGGACAGATCCGATTCCTATATGAGCTAGGGTTCGTACGAAGTACACTCTGGGTGTGTAGCTCTCTGTTTCGTTTCGTGCCACGATTTCGTCTGCATGGAGTTTGTGGTTCTCGTCGGAACCCGAAATGGAGGACGGTTTCACACCGACTCGGACGGATTCGAAATGCATGCCGAAATGAGCTAGGGCACACATGAAGTCCACTCGGGGTGTATGGCACTCAGTTTCATTTCGTGCCACAATTTTGTCCGCTTGGGGTTTATAGCACCCGTCGGAACCCGATGTGGAGGAAAGTTTGACACCGACTCGGACAGATTCAAAATTCATTCCAATGTAAGCTAGGGCACAAATGAAGCCCATCAAGGGTGTTCGCCATGCGGTGTCATGTCGTGCCTCGATTTTGTCCGCGTGGAATTCGAAGTACCCATTGGAACTCGATGTTTAAGAACGTCTCGCACCAACTCGGACAGACTCGAATGCACGTGCAAACAAGCTTGGGCGCACATGAAGTCCATTCATGGTGCTTGGCATACAGTTTCGTTACGTGCCTGGAATTCGTACGAGCGGAGTTCATAGTAGTGCCAGACAGACCTGTTGATGCGGGGAGATGGGTGGCCCGATCTTCACGACGTAGGATTATGGATAACTAGCCCGTGCAACCTAGCAATTGATGCGGCCAACCACTGTCTCTATGCAGCAAAAATTACTCAACCACACGCTACGGTCGTCGTCTACTCGCTATCGTGGAGCAGACACGTTCAAGCAATCCCAAGGAATCACAAGAACAACGGAGTGGCAACTCAGAAATAACACCCAATCCCAATTAGTGGTGGAAATGGCTCACACTCAAAAGGAACAAGTGTTCTACTAAAAACTCAACCATGAAACTCCTCCTTCCATACATGGGGGTGCCCCCTATTTATAGGGTGAGATGACTTGGGGGCTAAGTAGATATGAGGTAAGCGCTGACGTCATGTTGTACGATCTTCTGTGGCTATATGATCTTCTGTGGCTATGATGACATATGCGCTTACATCTCGTTCAAGACGATCTTCTGTGGCTATACGATCTTTTGTGGCAGTGATGACATATGTGCTTACATCACTTCATGTTGATCTTCTGTGGCTATTCGATCTTTTGTGGCAATGATGACATATGTGCTTACATCACTAATGCCAGAGCCTTAGCCCCATTGTAACTAAGGCTATGATATGATAAGTTTTTATGCTTGTGAAATAAAGGAGAAAATCGCCATGATGGTTGTTGGCGGCCAGATTGCGTGACTGCAAGATTTTCTCATTTGGAGTTTGTTGAGTTGGTGCAAGGCAAGAATAGGAGATTCTTGAGATTTCCCATCGAATCTGCAAGGTTCATCCCTTCTAATTCGTGTCTTCTTGTTGAATTCACGGTTTGGGGAGTTCGGTGGATTGTTTCTAATGTGCACCTTGCATACTAGTGCAAATTGCCCTTATCAAGATTGTTGGCCGCGTCAAGACAAGGAGAAAGAACCTCGCTGAATGTACCAGGAAAGATCGGGCTATCCCTGCGCATCAACTAATCCTTAGTTGGTCCATATCAAGGTATGTGCTTATGCTTGTAAAGCTAACAAGGCTAGAAAGAAAATGCTATTTGAACTAGGTGACTTAGTATGGGTACACCTTCGCAAAGAATGCTTTCCGGAGAAGTGTAAATCAAAATTGATGCCCCATAGTCATGGTCCTTTTAAAGTACTTGCCAAGATCAATGACAACGCATACAAGATAGAGCTTCCGGGAGACGATTATGGAGTGAGTACTACTTTTAATGTTGCTGATTTATCACCATTGTTTGGACAACATGGCACAGAGTCAAGGATGACTCCTTTTCAAGAGGGGGAGGATGATGAGGACATCTCTATCACACATTCATCGTCCACTCCAAGTATGCATGACAAAGCTAGTGATGAGGGTACGAAATGTCCTATGACAAGAGCAAGAGCTATACTTGATAAGGCGGTGAGGTCCCAATCTTTCGATAGGATGATAACTTCGATTTAGATGGAGGTGACGCCTTAGCAATCGCTGAACCACACTCCAAGTTGTTATCAACTGCGCCAAGAACGCGGTTGACCTGACCACGAAGGTCTATTCCTGCGTGCAACCGCAGAACACGCAAGAAAAAGATAACAAGCAATATGAAAATTGCAAATATTTCTATTGAGTTCATATGGTGGGATTCCAAATAGGTTCTTTACAGGTGGTCGTCTGACACAACTGAAGAACGGAAGTTTGCACAAGTGCTAAAACTAAATTCAACGAAATCCAAAGAGTTCAATGGGGGTAGAGGGTGAACATATGAGTTGGAGAAGAGAGAGGGGCAGCCAAGGATCGTCCTAGGGTTGGACACCCACCCTAACAAAAATTACAATGCTGTTGGGCCCAATAGCAGGTGGCGTAGCACCTTTAGATTCGGATTCAGAAATTATCCTGATTTGTTTTATGATATCTTTCCGTACAGAAGGAATTTTGAGGTGAGGCTAGATCCATTGGAAAGAGGATAAGATAAGCTTTCCAGCAAGTACTCACCCATCTCAAACGAACTTCGGATGCGAATTCTATGCATGTTGAAGTCGGTCTTGTCAGGCTGAATCAGCCTCGGATTGTTTTGGCGATTGCGATGCGGCCAAAATGTTTATATAGTTTTGGCCTTACCCATTCGATGGACCTTGGAATAATCTTTCCAATAAGCACAAGAACACCTAAATCAGACTCCGTTTGTGAAAGTTATGGCCATTTTATTGCAGGCCTGTCTGGCTGTCCCGAACCGAATCCGAGTTGAGTTCTGAGTTGATTCCGAGTTTGATTTCGGTTGGGCTTGAGAAAATTTTAAATTGGGCATAGAAACCTCATCCAAAACATGGGCTTTAAGTTCTTGGACCTGATGAGGGCATCCCTAACATTTATACATCTTCTCCTATTGGTGGTCATGCACATATTGATAAGGGGATGCCCATTACATATACATCTTCCACTCCAAGCATGCATGAGAATAACCAAGAACCAGAGGGCCCAATGACGAGGGCAAGAGCCAAGCGTTTAAACAAACAGGTGCTTTTATTTCTTAAGGAGTTTCCTTTAATTTATGATGAACTTGGAATACTACCTTATGTATTCTTAGGTATGACTCATGTGAAGATTTGGGAGAGCAAAAGGGAGGAGCCCAAGGACTTAAACTACAAGTTTTTTATAAGATTTTCAAGCCAAATTCGGACTTCCCACGTTCTCAACCCAATTCAAACTCGGATTCAACTCAGGATTCAATTCGGATTCGGTTCGGGACAGCATGATAGGCAGTTACTAAAAAGGCCATAACTTTCACAAACGGAGTCCGATTCAGGTGTTCTTGTACTCGTGAAAGATAATTTCAAGGGCTACGCAATGGATCTGGTTCCACCTTCAAATTCATCACAGATAAAAAGTTATGACCAAAACAATATGACAGGTGAAAAATATAGTTTCCTTTTTGTGAGAGTTCGTATCCAAAACCATATAGGGTTGAGTTGTACTTGGTTTGGGGACCATATGGACGTCCGAAGGGGCTATATAAGCCTTATATTGGTAGGCTTTAGAGGGAGACCAATTTTATGCATAAGATTGAAACATAGCTATTGCTTATCCTTTCAACACCAGAGTTAATGCGAGGACTTTGAGAGAGAATTAGGCGCTCCATTGTTCGTTCTACAATTCAAGGTCAAGCCGTCGTTCCATTGGGAATTGGGGACTTGGCATTTGTCGTTTGTGTGTTTTGGGCGTATTCTAAAGAGTTGAGGGTTCGTGCATTGGCGTGAGTGTTCAACTAGCAACATCGTCTACTTCGCATCAACTATCCACGGTTCCTCACTGAGAAGATCGGGACCCCCTGCCTGTATCAGGACCTCTCCCCTTTTGCTCTCCCACTGCATGACTTGTCGTTGGCCTTCTTCTTCCTTGTTTTCCATTGATTTGGCGCCGGCCTCCCTCTCGGTTCGAAAGTATTCCATTTGTCAAAACTGAGAATGAACAAAGTAGACATTTGAGAGCATCATATTCTCATTTAAAATATGTTGAAGCTGAAGAAACGAATGCACCTTTAGTTCAATCTTGATATTGGGCGCTGTGGTCGTGTGTGTTTGTGGCGTGGTCACATCATCCTCCCCTTCTTGACAGAAAACCGTCCTCCGTTTTAACATATGTGTAGCCTCACGTATTGCATGATCTTGATCATAAATCTGAGTACATGATAACAAACGTAACAAACCCTCATTATGTAATATCATAAGTTCTTTATCAAGCAAAGTAAAACCTCTTTGAAATGAGCTCACCTGATAATTTAAGTGATGCGTAGGAGCTCTTGTAATTGGGACAACAAGCATAGCAAATGTAAGGACCCAGATTTGATAATCCGGATTTCTCTGTGATTTTACTGCACTATTCCCTGGATCAGTAGATAGTGCTCACAGTTTACAGTTCTGAATATCAAAATACATATCATGCGGAAGCGTAAATGTAATAGTAAACTTACTCATGGGCCGATTAGGCCGAAATCAATGAATTGCAGCAGCGGAAGAACGAAGCACACAGGTGGGACCTTCAGGACATGCCCACAGGCAGCCAACTGGAGGTTCGCGACCTAACCCTTGACATCTTCATCTTCTCGGCCAGCTTGTCCAATCTTGTTGCTGTGGCGAGGTAATTTGATTCCTGGATCTGAATTTTGTCGCAAAAGCGAGCGTGAGCACTCCGACCCCGTGCTCCGCGAGCCAATACACAGAATGCAAATAAATAGTATGCATGGCTTAACAAAGGAGAGGCTCGGGTTATTTTTATTTGCCAAAATCGCCTTTAGTAGCATTATTACCATTGCTCAATCAAAGTGTTATAGTTGCTACCTAACTCCACACTACAATGGCCAAAATTGACCTAATCCATGGAAAATGCACTTTCTTTAATGACTGCTGTCTAAAACTCCAAACAGCAAGTGTCATCATTTATTTAATCCACCGATCATACTTTGTATTTTGAATTACTAATAATCCAATCCTGTCGTTACTACTCATCAGCTCCTCACCTCTGAATTCTAATGATTCTCTAACATATTGAATTACTAATAATCCAATCCTGTCATTACTACTCATCAGCTCCTCACCTCTGAATTCTAATGATTCTCTAACATAATTACTTTCAAATCCACCGATATCATTCGTATGCAATCCTTTTCGTTATTGATTCAAAACCATAATCCAATAATCAATCTCATTTTCCATTAACTATCACTAGCGAATCCACAAATATACCTCCACCGAAATTCAATTTACCAAGATTATAATCCACTAATTGTTATGAATCCTCCAATCTTCTCAGAAATTCAATTCATCCCTCTAGTAATTGATCATCTCCTATTAATTCCCATTATCACCAATATCTTCCAAGAATTTATATTAATCATTAGTGTAGTAACCCAGCAATTTACCTTTGCACTCCCTAATTCTCCAAAATCATTGAGTATACATCCACCAAGAATATCATTGACCAAATATACGATTCACTATTATATATATCCACCAAGAATATCACTAATCAAGAATTATACTCCAATACTTGTATTATTTTTCCAAATTCCTGAAAATTCAATTAGATCATTTATCTAACCTATCGATTCAACTGGACCCCACTAATTTATTTCTCCCAGAACCCACACTATCATTTCTTATTCATGATCGACTTGAATCCACCAATACCTTTAAGTACATGCTACAAACATCCATCTCCTTTACTCACGACCCTGTTTATTCCACCCATATTTTATTTTGTAAGAATAGAAATGCCACTTCTTGAAATACAATACATAAAATTTCCTGAGACCTACCAGCTTTGGAACAAAACATAATGTTCAAGGAATATTAACAAGATTTTCCATACATATGGCATCACACCATATGTCTAATATCACCATAATTTTTCCCATACTTATGGCATCACACCATATAACATCTTTCAGCGTTATAGCCGCTTAGCTTACCACTGGGACGACACCCAAGACAACTCAAATCAGGGCTTTCCGCTGCCCTCCATTTTTCCATTCCCATTTTCCAAACATTTTTAAATAGAACTATATCTAGTTAAGTTCCCATGTCCGCCCTTGACCGTGGGCACGGCTATTCGAATAGTTTTGACTCTGCAGAGTTTGTACACTTTCACCACAAGAGATGAATTATCTTTGTTGTCAACATGCTTCCTTAGGCATGGGACCCAGATAATTTATCACAAAGCCTTTACCTTACTCCGATCTAGCTAGACACCACCCACGCTGAGGTTTCACCGCTGAAGGGTTACACCACCACAGTCAGAAGCCCCCTCTTGCGCCGTGCGAGTACAGTACACCCTGTGCCTCACTGTGAGTAAACCAGTACACCCTGGCACCCACTTTCCTCGGTGATATCTGAACTAAACCCTTGCAAGTTATTCAGCTAGGTCGTACCCATTATAGACTTGTGGTTGTACTGTTTTACATCAGGAGGTCATCACAAGATTCAGTCCTTAGTATTATCTGAGCGGTTCTACCACACTCCATAATTTGTGCTCCCACCGCACCACATACCAGCCCCCAAACCATCCGCTCAGATAAATAAGCAATTTGAGGTTTTTGGGAATATAAAATAACCATATCCAACATACACCAGTCATTACCACCATGACTGCCCAACCAATTTTTCTCAGGATTAAAAATGATGCTTGGGCGCTCTCGCGCCCATGAGTACCTAAGCAAAACTAAGCATGTCATATAATTAGGGACTTATTTTCAAAAGTTACCATTATAATTTTGCTAGGGTGACAAGGTTCACACATTCAAATATTCCAAAGGAGGGTAATATTATTCAAGGTAAACAATGAACATATAACTAGAATCGTAAATTAAACATGTATTTGCATATAAACTAACAGCATGCAATTTGATAATTTAAAACAAAATAATTTGCAGAAAATGTAGGTTCAACATGATCAAAGTATTGACTCGCCTGGCGCGGTTTACCGCGGTCTTGAGCTCACACAATGCTTTCACTTGGGCTTCTGATCTTTATCTTCACTTTCCTCTTGATCACGCCTGGTCCTTTGATTCTTCGGGACTCCAATAACTAATTACGTGCTAAGTGACTGAATACAAATAAAGGCAAATAACTCAAAAGATCCAATTAAATCCGAATAAACTCGGTCTAGCTTTATTATGAGTTAATGGGTGATTCGAGTGTTTTGAGGTAAGGCCGGTGGGAGAATACGATAACTTGATTTTCTTATTAATAATCTCTTTTTATTATTTTCGTATTTATCAAGGAAGTTCCATGAGTTAAGGTAGACCTATGTATCGAAGTACGAGTCTGGCTGGGTATGTATTCCTTGCAACTTAGGTTATGGTAAAGGCAAACTGGACTGATGGATGAGATCTGTACTTATTCTATAAATCTTTAATAATCTCATTATCATATTTTATGTATCTTCATTTATCGCTAGCTTAGGTTTAATTCGAATTAGGATCCATTGGTACAGGTCCCAGCTGGCTCTATCTACAATTGTGCTTGATTTTATTATGTACTAAAGCTAGTGTTAGGATTTAATTAGTGGTACCATTATCATTTTATTTGCACCTTTGTAATTATTAAGCTTAGCTTTATTTACCTAGGCAGAAATTATTGTACAAGGTAATATTTCATAATTTCTATTTGCTAAAATATATCATTGAGGTTTGGTTAAGGTGGCATGACAAATATTGGGCATATATGTTTACATGTTAATTAAGGGCCATTTTTATTATTAAATATAGATATTTATCCAAAGCCATTTCTCCTCATTAATGCCTTTAATAAAGAGTTAGATTTAAAACTTAAACATTAAAATCACACTAATCATTTATCATGATAACTAATCCAATTATCAGTGGCTTAATATCAAAATCATCTAAGAGTCCAAAAAGGGTTCTCCTAATTGCTTGGGGCACCGAGATGATGGTTATGTTTTAAACCATGCCATGGTTAACCCCACAACATTTACTAGGACGCCACGGTTTAGGATTTATTTCTTTAGACCATCTTCGTTTGTTAAGTCATCATTTCATGTGAGTATAACCTAAACAAGGTTATGGCTAAATCCCTCACTATGCTTTTAAAATAAAGATTGAAGGCATATTAGTTGTTAACTTTTATTGATTAATCCATGACTGAACATTAAATAAGCTCATTTAGATCCTAATGAATTTTAGCATCTTTCAGAAATTTATTTCTGATTTTTCCTTGATTTTTCTTCACTTGAGTTGCTGGCAAAAGGGGCAAAAACCTAGCATCTAAATACTGCGGTCTGGGGAAATCGATCTCGGGTCGGCTGACTGAGGGGGCATACGGCCAACCAGCTGAACAAGCAAGGTTACCTGATCTACGTCGGGTAGCGAATGTAGATGAGCCAAGCACAGGAGCTCAGAGCAGAGGAGTAGCGGGGGCGGGTACGGCTGGTGGCGCCGCCGGTGAGGGAGAGTCGGTGAGGTTCCGGAGGTGCGCAAAACGGGTCCTTGGCATCGCGTGGAAGCTGCCGGGGGTGTCGGTGGGAACCGAGGAACACGGTGGCGGGCCGGCGTTGTGCGGCGGCGGTGACTCGGGGAGGGGCTTCGGCGCCGGCGACTGGGAAGAAGGGGAAGAAATTAGGCAGGCGCAGAAGCACAAGGGAGGTAAGGGGATGCTCACTGAATGTTTGGCCGAGTCGGAGGGAAGCCACGGTGAGCTGGCGGCGATGGCCTACGGCGGCGCGAGGAGGTCGCCGTGGAGAGAGAAGCTCCGGCAGTGGGAGGCTCGGCCGGTGGTGGGGACGGGTCCAGGGTGTCGAGGGGGTGCTCCACGTGCAGGGAATTGGGACGCCAAGCGCCGTAGAGGGAGGAGCAACGGCGGCGGCATGGAAGGCTATGGCGGCCGGCTTTGAAGGTGATGGCCGAAACAGAGGGTCTCCGGTGCACAGAATCTCAATTAAATCTACTGGGGAGTAGATGGGAAGTGAAGGTACGCCGCAGCGCTGTTAGCTCGTGGAGTAGATGGTCGGGGCGGCGAAATCGGCGAGGGGGCGGCACGGCGGCTTGCGCACGGGCGGAAGAGAAATAGGGGAGGGGAAGGTGGGGAGGAGGAGGGAAAATGGCGCGGAGGAGCTCCTTATAGCCACGCGGCAATGCGGGGAAACCAGGGGCGACGGGGGAAAACCATGGGCGAGGCGGGCGCATGGAGGCCACGGGGCGGAGGAGACCTGCGCGGAGCAGAGCACGCGCGAGCTCACGGGCGATGACTTAGGCGACAAGACGGAGCAGGCTCTGGCGACGCAGCGCTGGGCAGTGCATGCTCGCCACGGGGCAGGGAGGCCGAGCTCATGCTGGCGCGGAGAGAGGAGAAGAAAAGAAAGGGAGAGGCGCGCTCGGTTGGCAGGGGAGAAAAGAGGGAGAAGGGGGAGTGCGGCCGTGCGGGTGAGGGCCAGCGGCAGGGAGAGAGGCGCGGGTGGAAGGCGGGGCCCGCGCGCCAGAGAGATGAAGCGAGGGGAGGAGCCGGGAGAGTTGGGCCGGGCCGGGGGTGGTGGCCGGCCGGCTGAATCTTCTTCTTTTTTTTTATTTTATTGCTATTCATTTTCTCTTTATGTATGTTTGTGGTTGGTTTTACCCATTTTTACTAGCTCAATAATTTCCTTATTCCTACCTCCTTATCACTGGATTAATCCTTGCATGTGCAAAATTTTGATATACATATATATGTATATATTTACATATATATTCACGTATGTTAGTATCCATATGCTTGCTCTTATTGTTATTCTTGTTGTTATTTTCAAGATGGCATTTTATGGTTTAAGTCAAATTTCTCCCTTCTTTTTATGGCTCATCTTTTCAGATTCTCATTTTAAATTTTAATTCTCTATTATTTGTATATTACCTTTTTGGTAGTACTAATGTTAGTTTTATTTTCATGACTCTTAAATTTTTGAAACCTCAACAAAAATTTAGGAAACACCAATGAAGACTCAAATTTGAAGAGAATATATTGTGAATTATTTCAAAAGCTTCACTTTTCAAATTTCAAATTTTCGGGATGTTACAGCAAATATGGTTGTATCCTTAGGGTACATGTTCTTATCATCCTCCCCTTCTTGCAAACAAAGCCGTCCTCGGCTTTTGATAAGCTGAAAGTATGGTAACAAAGAAGCCAAGGTGTATGCATGGTATATGTATATGTCATCCATTTTAGTAGTTCTTCGTTGTTGCATCATTAATATTATAAAATAGCATCGATCATAAAATCTCATTGTATTATTAACCCAAGATTAATCATATATGTTAATGAAAAAATCAAAATTTCTCACACAACAATTATTTCAACTAGTTTTGCAAATGTAAGTGAAGCATTTATGCAATTCAAATATCTGAAGTTGTAAACTTACAGTGGTGGCACATATGGGCAAAGCTACAACTTTTGGAATTAAGCGAAGTTCATCCATATAATCATATCTCAATTGAGCAATAGCAAATTTATCTAGCAAGGGTGAAAAGATTTGTAAGTTCTTCCATAATTCACCACCTTTATTCAGATTGTCCCTACTAGATGGTGCAAAAAGAGATGAACACATAGGTATTGGATGAGTACTAAATGTTACTTCTCTCTCATATTGAACATGATTCAGCATACAAGAATTGTTGTCCCAAACAGTAAATTTCAATTCATCCATGTGATCGCAAGTTATGCATATTCGATATACAAAAAATTGATTTTTTATACCATAATCTCCAATCAAATTAAACTTATACCCAGGGGTGCAGGCACTAAACAAGAATTTCGAACATGCAAGTTCAGAAACTTTCTCCATAGCACAATCCAAACTAATGGCCTCATTAAGCATGATATAGCACAATGCATCAGCAGGGGATATTCTATCAAATACTTCCTTATGTGTAATTTATTCGACATGTGCAAAATTATAAAAATTTAGATCAGCACATGGTTCATTCAAGCCAACACAAGGAATATCAAAAGATTGCATTACAGCAGGTATATACTCACAAGGTTGCTCTATGTCTTGTTGCAGCACCAAATCAGTACCTTTGTCATTATTGTCCTCATCAGATACTGTAGGTACCTCAAACTTCTCTTCTAATGGCATAAGATGCACCAGATCATCTTTCACCTCTTCAAGTATCTCGGTGGTATTTGTAGATGGAGTAGGAGCCAAAACAATATCAACATTATCAGTTACCTCAGGTTGCACCTCGCTTGTGACCGTGGGTGCTGGAGATACAAAACGATGTTGCAATTTCTTTTTCATCTCCTCCCATGTGTATATATAGTGGAACTCGAGATTCGACCACCAATGTTGAATATCACCAATCAGCGCCATCCTTGCCATGCTCATTTTCTCAACTAGATCAAGATCCTGTCTTTCAAAGTAGCTATCCAACATAGTAACCTACAAGAAGTAGTCCAACGACGTACTCTCAGCGGTGAGTGGCAAGACATATACCGGTAATTGTTTCCCTTCGAGTTCAAATCTGCCCGCGAAGACATCATAATCTACCAATTTTCTCAAGCCTGTCATTGTTAGTCGAAAATAAGGAAACAAATCACAAGTAAATGTTCTTATCAACTACTAGGATATGGAGGCTCAAGTCAAGTCAGGCATCTCTCAAGCTCTTACCAAATTCTTACAAGTTCTTACCGAAGCAAACAGGTCGTGCAACCGTTGGCTGGTTCGTGATAAATCTAACTCAAGTGATGAGTAAAGCGATTGCAAGGTACAGGAGACCTGTTCGGTTAGTAGAAAAGTGGAGCTTGGGTAGGCTAAGTATTTTGTAGCAAAGGAAAACAATCAATTAATTTCAGAAATTGCACAAAATTGAATTATAGTTCGTATCTAGCTCTTATCCTATGTTGATGATCAACCAAAGATGGAAGATGTAACATCCTGAAATATCTAAATTTGAAAATATGAATTTCTTGAATTATATTTGCAATATATTTTGTTGGAATTTGGATTTTCTGGTGTTTTCCCGAATTTGGTTGAGATTCCAAAAATGGAATATTTCATAAAAGATAAAGACAAACATTAGTAATGCCAAACAAAAAAAAAAGATGTGCAAATAATAGAAAACTAAAATTTTAAATATGAATCTGAAAAGATGATCCAGTGTAAGGAGGGAGAGATTTAGATTAAAGTATAAAAATTTCATATTGAAAATAGTATTATAAAAGGACAACCAAAAATAAATAAATAAAACATATGCAAATAGATATAAAAAAGGACTAGCATGGTAAATAAAAGCATAACAAATGTGTACATATTTGTACACACAAAAAACAGACATAAAGAAATATATATATACTTGTACATATATGTAAAAATAAATGAAGGTGCAAATAAATAATAATAATAATAATAATAAAATATACACATATATGTATATATAAAAATAAAATAAATACATATGTTCATGTACAAAAATAGAAATAAATAAAAATATATAAACTATACATATGTATACATACTTGTGTATATACATGTATAAACACTAAATAAGCAATAAAAAAAGAGGGAGCTAGGCCGGCTGAAATGGCCCAGCCCAGCTCCACCCCTCCCTTCCGCCTTCGCCCGCTGACCAACAGCCTCCGCTGCACTTCTCCTCCCTCCCTCTGCCCGCTGGGCCCGCTCCACCCCTCGCCCGGACCCCCCTTCCTTCTTCCTCACGCGCTCGGGTCCCCCTCCTCCGTTCTGCCTAGCGCGAATCCCGACCGCGCCTACCGCGCCTGCGTCAGCACGTGCCTGCAGCCGCCCCTGCCCCCTCTACGCCAACCCGTCCTGTCACCTCGCAACTCCTGGCGCCAGGCCTTGCCGCCCTCAGCGCAAACCCCGCCGGCTCCCGTCGCCCACACGCCCAACCCTGCACGTCACCACCCGATTCCGCCGGCTATAAAGTCTGGCTCACCCCTGGGAAGCGTCGCCCTCCTCCAATTGTTCTTCCACCCAGCGGAATTGGACAATCACCGCCGGAGCTCACCGCACGGCCGATCGCCCTCGCCTCCGGCCGAAGCCGCCTCCACCGGTGCCATCCCTCCCTCGCGGTGCCACCGCCCGATTTCGCGCACTTGGAGCATATCCACAGTGCCCTGGACCTCCTCCAACCGTCAGCCGTGTCTCCCACTGCTTGTACCTCGCCGGCGCCGAGCCCCTTCCGCAGCCCACCGCCGCCACTCGCCGCCGGCCCGTTCCGAAGGCCCCTGGTCCCCGCCAACACCCCCACCGAACTCACCTCAGCGCATGCGACGCATTTTTGGCATCCCCCGACTCTCTCCGGCAACCATCGCCGGTGACGCCGCTGACCGTACTACCCCGAGCTTCCCCTGCTTGAGCCCCTCACGTCTAGCTCAATTGCATTGCTTCGCCCTCTTCGGTCAGGTAACACCCGAGCCTGAGTGGCTAGCCGAGTGCGCGTTCGGTTAGCAGACCCGAGTTCGATACCCCCGGTTGCAACAATAGAGATAGGTTTTTAGGAAATTGTTTGCCGACAGCTCCAGTGCATTAAAAACTAGAGAAAAATCCAAAATAATTAATAAAAATGCTCAAGATTTAATAGAGTATAAATAGGCCTATTTAGGGTTCAGGCATAGGCTATTGATGCTAATGATAATTAGTTAATGGGTAATGACTGCCATAAATGCTAACACTGGTTTATTAATTAAGACCTCTCACTGACATGTGACCCTACCATTAATTGAGCACAGTAGTTGACCCCACATGTCACTGGCACACTAGAATGAGAATAAAAGTAAAAAGAGAAATTTTAAAATAGCACGAGGGACCCACCTGTCAGGATTTTGATATTTTCTGGATTTAATTGAGCTGAGAACTTTAAAAGGGCATAACTTATTTATTTTCACTCCAAATTGAATGAGACAAATTTGCAAATTCATCTAAATTCAAGATCTATCCAACGGAACTAAAACCAAGAATTTTAGAGCTCATATGAAATTTTGGTGAAAATTATGGACAATTGGGAATAATCTAGGGAATGTAGTAAATTTAATTAGGAGGTAAAATAAGATTACTTAATATGTAATATCTGGTTATTTACTATATGAACAACGAATATAGCCTAAATAACCATTGAGGTATAATTATCAAATAAAGGCATGAATAAAATGTGATTTAGCTTAAAGTCCAAAGTTAATAAATATCTTAATTAAAGACACATTCAAGATTACGATTCAGGGAAAATGAACAATACATCTAGTGATAACTAAGGGTACATAAAATATCGTACTACAAAGCATTATAAACGTTGACTTTAAAGAATAATTTGATAAGCTAAAGATTTTATATATCGCGTATATACTCTAAATATTAGCACTCGACAAAATAGTATCCAGCTAAGCCCGTACACTAATTCGTAGGTCTAACCTAACTCATGGAACTTCCATGATAAATACAAAAATAATAAAAGAGACTATTAATAAAAGTTCAAGTCATCATATTCTACCACCAGCCTTGCCTCAAATCACCCAAGTCACCCATTAACTTATAATAAATCTAAATTAAGTTATCCGAATTTATTTGGATCTTTTGAGTTATTTGCTTTTTGGATTCAGTCGTTTGTCGCGTAATTAGAAAGTGGAAATCGTGAAGATTCAATGGATCGAGCGAGATCAATCCCGAAGACAAGTAGAGACCAAAGGCTCAAGAGAAAAGCATTGTGTGAGCTTAAGACCGCGGTAAACCGTGCCTGGCGAGTCAATACTTTGATCATGTTGATCCTACATTTTCTGCAAATTATTTTGGTTTAAATTATCAAATTGCATGCTGTTATTTTATACGCAAATACATGATTAATTCAAGATTCTAGTTATATGCCCATTATTTAACTTGATTAATATTACATCTCCTTTGGAATATTTGAATGTGTGAACCTTGTCGCCCTAGCAAAATTATAATAGTAACCTTTTGATAGACCATGTGGAGGTGACCCCGTGTGTATGATGAGTAATTGACATCGGTTTCAGGAAAGTCGAGTTTGGTTTGGACCATGTCGTTGCACGGTGCAATCGGCTTCGGTCAGACTTGGTCAAACTTGGTCGAAGTGTTTAGGATGCTTACTATTTTGATTCGATAGGTTTTGGCTTTTTCGTGATTAAGATTTTTCTTAATGCTATTATCAAGCGGTGCTATGTGAAGTGTTTCTTGTCTGTGATGGCTGCAGGACATCGAGGCAGAGTCATGGCGAGGCACGGGATGACCGGACTAGGCGCAGGTGGTGCCGAGGTCAAAGCGGTCGAGGTGTGCCGAAGACGGCGAGGGCTCGAGGTAGCTGCGAGGCTTGGGCGACAAGGAATGAGGAAGCTTCCTAGAAGGTGCAGGAGGGGCGTTTTGGTGAATACGCAAAGCTGCACTAAAGAAGTGGATTTGGTTAAAGTTAGAGGGTAAAGCGCAAAAGCTTAATGGGCAAAGCAAATGTGAACCCATTATGAAGGGGTATAAATAGAGAGGTGCTCTCTAGTGCTAGGGTATGATTTTGAGAGATGGCTTGAGAGAGTGGGTGTGAGTTTGTCTCTTGTGCATGTGTGCTATGAGTTCTTGATTTTCAAGCATGTATGGGGACTTAGTTAGTGTGAGAATGAGAGAGAGATGAGCTGATAACAACTCATTGTAATCGCGTATGTCTCTGTATCGATTTCAAGAATCTCGTTCTAAGCTATGCTGTTTTTGTTCTTCTCTTTTTCTGCCTAGAAGATATTGTGATCTGATGCTTTGATCGGAGAAGCTCAACCCCAATCAATGCCTTCTCTGTTCTGCTCTTTCGGTTTTGCCTTCTTTGCTTTTATTTTTATTTGATAGCAGTCCTCAGTCTCTGTTTGGTAGTATCTGTTTTAGGCAGAATCTTTGCTTAAGTTTGTTTGTCCAAAAATTATGTTTCTCAGTCCTTTACGATTAGTAATTGCAGCAGTGTCTATTTTTGTTTAAGCAGTAAGCTTCGGTTTTAAGTAGTCTAGTTTTATTTCTCTTCTACCGATTGTCTAGCAGCAGTTCCATTTACTGCATTCCGACTGCAGTTTATTATTTGTCTTGGGTGCTTGAATGGTTCTTTTTCTTTTTCGGGTTCTTTGTTTTGCTTGCCGACAGATCACAGCTCATGTCCTTTCTTTTCTTCACATTTGCTTTTCTTGTACTGCCAATTCCTACTGTGCAGCTTGCTGTTCGGAATGTGCAATCAAACCGAAAATCTGCATTTAGTTTTTCACCCCTGTGTGCTTTCAGCCAGAAGCAGTTTTTGTCATTTTCGGTCTGCATATCAAGCCAAATGATGGTTAGCTTTGCTGCAGTACCTCTTTTGCTTTGACAGCAAAGTATTTATTGCTTTCGGTTGAAGCTCAGTAATTTCAAGCTTTTTGGTTCATCAGCTTCGGTTCACTTTTTCAGCTGGCTATTTTTGTTTCTCTCGAGGTTGTCAGCTTGGCTCTGTAATTTGATCCACTCGGGAGCAAACGATCATTTTTCTCTGTGTCGTGTTCGGCCTAGTCAGTCTGCTTACAGTGGTGTTGTTAAGTCTTTAGGGCAGATTTGATTTTCTAGCCTTGGTTCTGGTTTTTGTTTCCTCAGTGAAATATTTGTTTAGGCTAGCATTGCTTCTTTAGAAAAGTACCATTTGAGCTTAGTTGTGATTTTACCAGTGAAGGTTCTTTTGGTCCGAATTTAAAGATCTTCAGTGAGCATAGATTCTCGTTCTTCATAGCTTACATAGCTATCGGAGAGTAGACAAATCGTGTGGATACTCGGGGTAATTTTTAAAGGGTTCCATTCACCCCCCCTTCTGTCGCTGTTCCCGATCCAACAATTGGTATCAGAGCCGGTTAGCTCTTTCTCATAGATGTTAACCACTCTCTAGAGCCATGGCGACAGACAAGTATTCCATCAAGCCTCCCATTTTTTATGGCATCAATTATCCCTTTTGGAAGAGCCGGATGAAAACTTACATCCAGTCTCAGGGTTATGCCATCTGGCGGAAGGTGAAGACCCGATATGTTGTTCCTGCCGATGAGAACATCAACGCTGGAAACATGCTTGATGTTGAGGCGAACGCTAAGGCGAGAAACATCATAATTCAAGGTCTGAGCAGAAGCGAGTTCGATCGCATCTCTCATCTGACATCGGCTTTCGACATCTGGGTGACCCTCGACGTATACCATGAGGGCACCACCCAGATCAAGACAGTTCGACAGGACCAGTTCAAGCGAGATTAGAACAAGTTTGAAATGCACGCTGGTGAATCACTCGATGAGTGCTTTGCGCATTTTCATAAGATCTTGAGCAACTTCCGAGCGGTCGGTCTCACATACCCCGACTCGGACAATGCTCGACAGATGCTCGCAGCTCTGGATTTGCGTGTCTGGGAGATGAAGGTGACTACCTTCAAGGACACCACCAATCTTTCGACCTTGACTCTTGACGCGTTGTACTCACGCCTCAAGACTCACGAGATTGACATAGTCTCTCAAAGGTCGAAATCGCAGTCGATGGCCTTAGTCACCGATCTCAGTCTAGTTTCTGAACCTTCTTCTGAGTCGCTTTATGGATTCTCTCTAGCTGCTCTCTGTGATGTAATTGATGATCAGTTAGAGCAGCTACCAGAGGATCAGTTAGCCCTTCTAGCCAGAAAGTTTTCCCACGCATACAAGAGGGTGAGAGATCAAAAGAGGAGTGGCCCGATCATTTGCTTCAAGTGTGGTGGCCCCAACCACATTCGGGCGAATTGCCCCAAGCTGGGGAACGGCAAAAATGACTACAACGGCGTGAGCAAGAATGACTACATCGACAAGAACTGCAACAAGAAGCCCCCAGCTCATGCCCAAGGCAAGAAGAAGTTCCGCGACCTTGGCAAAGCCAAAAAGCTCTTCCACCGCGTCCTCACCGCCTTCGACGACCTCGACCTCAGTGAGGTGGAGCGGTGGAGCGACGACGATGGGACGGACGCGCAAGACCCCAAGGGCGGCGACGACTTCTCCGGCATATGCTTCATGGCCCTTGAGGGCGAGATCAGCAACATCGAGCTTTACTCCGTCTCCGACGAGGTATACCCCTCCTATGACCGGCTTAATGATGCTTTTCTTAAGCTAGGGAAATTCCATGCTAGATCTAGAGCTAGGTGTAGCGAGTTGGAGAAGGAAGTCGATAGATTGTCACGGGAGCTTACTTCACTTATATCTGCTCCCTCTCGTGACGAATGTGATACATGCTGTGCCTTACTTGATGACATGGAGAAATTAAGGACCTCTCATGATAGTTTATCTTCTGAGCTTGACATGCTTAAGGTGGAGAATGTTAGTCTTTTGGCTGAACTAGAGATGAGTAGGATTGTTACTCCTTCATCTACTGTTGTTGAGACTACATCTTGCACCTCATGTGAGGATAAGGACAATGCGTTTAGAGGTCTTCATACCATGCTCCTTGATCTGCCCGAGTCTTGTGAAAATTGCAATAATTTGAAATTGAATTTAAAAAGGGCAGATCATAAAATTGCTGAGTTGCATGCTTCATTACTTGAGCCTATTGTCTCTTGCACCAATTATCCAAAATTAACCCTTGAGCTTGAGCCTGTTTCTAAACAATTTCAAGAAATGGTTGATCATAACAACAAATTGGCTCAGTATGCGACTTAGGACCCTGTTAGCTCACCATGCATTAGTTGTGAAAAACTAAAACTTGAACTCGTTGCTTTGAATGAAAAATATGTGAAGCTAACTAAGGATCTTCTAGTGAAGTCATCAACTGATTGTGATGTGATTGCCTCGGTGGGAGAGAAGCCCAAAGGAGTAGAGACGCTTAGGCACGATGACCAAACAGCTAGAGGTAGGGTTGTCCCTTCTAGTCCTTGCGAAGACCTCAATGTTGAGACGGCTATGCGTGCACATGCCATTCCTTCTTCTGCTGTTGGTTCTCCCTCTTCTCCTGCTGCTATCTCTTCTTCCCCCTGCTCTTCTTGCACCTCTCTCTTTCGGGAGTGTTAGTAGCTTATGAACACTCTCGAGATGTTTGTAGGAGGCAAGAAGAAGCAAAATCTTATTCTAGACTAGTCCAAGATATGCAAATTCAATCAAGGTCTAGGATATGATTTCCTTGAGGATGTTAGGAAGCATCCACCTACCGTGCTCAGACCCATAGCTGCAGGTGTGATCGAGGTCAAGCCCAGAACTGAGAAAGTTCAATTTAAGTCAGCGAGCTTTGTCCAAGGGATTTCTGACAGCAAGGTGATTCCATCTGTTGCTTCGGCCTCTCAGAAGGCGAAGCCTCATCGTGATGCTTCTACCTCTCAGAAGGTGAAGTATCACTGCACCTTCTGTCAGAAGGATGGACACTTGGTCGAGCGATGCGTTAGGCACGCCAAGATCGTGCGTAGAGACTGTGTTGAGTCTCTTAGGTGTATTCAGGGTCAACCCCAGACCTTGAGTTCACCTAAGACCAACACGATGTCTAGGACTGTTCAGATTGATGGGTTTGGGCATCATCGAGGACTTGATTTTTCTAAGTTTTCTAGTTTTCATCCTCGATATGCCTCTGATCGTGACTTCCGCCGTTCTGAGGGTAGATCTTGTTTTTCCCATCAAGATGGCTACCCGCGGCGTGATCAGCGTGTTGTTGGTACTCCGACTCGTTCTCCCATAGCAGTCGGACCCAACAACAGCTTCAGGTCTGCTCGTGGACCTTCGGACTTGTTGAGCGACAGAGAGCGTAGGGTAGCTAGAGGTCAGTCGTGTGTGCCTACTTCTTCTACTCGACATGTTACTCAGTATTGGGTGCCAAAATCATCCTGATTTACCCCAGTACTGAGACTTTACTCTCTCGTTGACTCAGGTTCGCCGACACTACAAGAAATGTGCCAATCTGTGACGTATTTTGCATGACAAAGGCTGAAAATGTCACTAAACCATCTGGTTTATGACGTATTTAAAGTGACATCTGGGCTTAGTGACACAAAAAAAATATGTCATTAAAAATGTCATAAAGCTAGCCTGGAATGAGGTAATGACGATATTTGGTATGTCATTATGTCCAATGTCGAAATGTCATAGATCTATGACATGGATTTTTGCGTCACAAAAGTTTAATTGAATTTTTTTCAAGGATAATTAGCCACGTTGGCAGGACCCACTGCCACGTGTACACGTGGGCCCATGACATGCGTCGTATTTGCATATATTTAGCTCAATTTGGATCATTTTACATTTTTGTGCTTTTTCTGCAGGCCGGCGCGATCGAGGCGCATATACGATAATTCTGGACTTTCGGGACTGCTCCGTACAGATGTACGCGTCGTCACGGATCAAACCGCGCTGAAAACGGAGCTCCGGAGGGCTAATTCAGAAGAAATCAAATTGGGAAAGGACCTATTTGCAAATTCCAAAAACATCGTGGACTAATTTGTAAAAGTTCCAAATCCCCCCATTCGGCCTCAATAGCAATTTTTTCCTTGAGCCGGCCATTTCCTATCTCCTACCTCTCCTTGCTTTCTCTCACCTCCCCCTGTCTTCTCACCGTCGGCGCCGGCGAGGGTCGGCCAGACTCGCCGGCGGTCAACCGCAATGCCCCTCCTCCTTCTCCACTGGTGCGCCACCACACCCTGCTGTTCCTCCTCTATCGCCGCTTCTCCTCTTCCCTCACCTCACCGGTCGCCTCCCTTCTCCACTGCTTCCCCCCTTCCCTCGCTTCTCACCGCCGTCGCTTCTCCTCCACCGCATCTCTCCGGCGCCTTCCCTTCTGCGCCGCCCCTTCTGCGCCGCCATCTACTTCCTCCCGGCTGCCCCTCCTTCTCCGGCGCGCACCTCCTTCCCGCTCCCCGGTCCGCCCGCCGCTCTCCCATCTTTCCCACCTCCGGCTGCCGCCTCCATCTGCTCCTCAACCAGATCCGCCGCCGTTTCTCCTCTTCCTCCCACTACTCCGGCCGGTACCCCTTCTATACTCCCTTCCTCCCCACTCGCCGCCTTCTCCTCTTGCCCCACCTCGGCGCCGCCACTACGCCATCCACCGCCGCCTCATCGTCTCCACCGACACCGAGGGCGTCGACATCCCCAACCCTGTCTTCTTCCTCAATGGCCGCCGCCTTCATTCACTTCACCAACACTTCTCCGGCGACATCTTCATCGGCCTCAGCCCTCCGCTGCTTCTAATCCCCTGGGTTCACTCCAAATCCCCAATTCCTCCAGCCTTCTTACTTTTCACAATTAATGTTTACCCTAATTTCTGTTAATTGTGCACTGTTAATTACTACTGTTATTTGTGTTCAGTGAGACTGTGAACTGTGATTTCGATTTGGGGATCATGATGGATATGGATATGGATATTTTGATTTTGCTAGTTATTCATCAATCTGTGATTGTGGGATGTGATCTGTGAAATGTTTTGTGTTGTTTACGCAATATGTTAATACTGTTGGCAATTGTTAATGCTGTGGTGTGCCATTTTTTTTATGAAGCATATTGTTACAACTAAGTGCTTAGGAGTTACTTACAGTGTGTGTACAGATTGCATTTAAGTGATTACGTGTCACATGTTTCATAAATTTGGTCAAGTATATTATGTAAGATTTGTTGAGCAAGTGTTTTCCATGAATTGATGCAGATGGACAGATCTTGGATCAATAGTAGGCTCTTTAGCAAGGAACATGTGGAAGGGGTGAATGAGTTGTTTATGCAATATGTTAATACTATTGGCAATTGTTTAGAAATTTTAGAATTGATCAGTGTGATCTGTTGGGCATTGACTATTATGTTAGATGTGAATTGTTCCCAGTCCATGCTTTGTGGTCATGTGTTAGATTGATTAGCTTCATTTTGCTGTCAGGTGTCTATATGGTTTGTGATCAGTTGTTAGTTTGTGTCTGTGTTGCGCGAATTAGTTAGCCAAAATATTGTTCTAGCCCACTGCAATTGGATCTGAGGCCCAGGATAATAACCTGGATTCCCGTGAACACTGGAAGCGTGTCATGCAAGGCCATGACGGCGCTAACTTGGTAGTTTTTGTTGTAATTTATAATTCACTGTTAGCTTCATTCAGGAAACATAATGATATTTGTTTTATTATTGTTAATTTAAGTAATATTATTAGTTGGTGCAACAATTTCTTACCTTGAATTATCCAGGTACCCCTTGTTGCTTCTAACCGCAAAGGAAGGGAAACTGTTGAGACTGAGTATGGCAACAGCACTATAACCTTCTGTGGGAATTCATTCATAGCAGGTAATTCAGCTTCATGATGTCTTTTACAGCGGGAGATAAAACTATGACAAACATGATCTTAAGATATATGGTGGTTTGCAGGGCCAACTGGAGAAATCGTGAAGCTTGCAAATGACAAAGATGAGGATGTGCTGGTAGCAGAGTTTGACTTGGATGAGATCAAGTCGACCAGGCACAGTTGGGGGATTTTCAGGGACAGGCGTCCTGATCTATATGAAGTGCTATTGACATTGGATGGCGAGAAAATGCTTGTCATGTAATGATCTTCCACAAAAAAATCAGAGATCAAAGCAATATATTACTGCATCACTGGTTTCTTGAAATTTTTTATGATATTAGTACTATTATTGGGTTTGATTACTGAAAGCAGGAAGAGGATCATAACTAGCAGAATCAACATCTTTGATCTCAAAATGCCATTCACGATGGCTTTAACCGAGAACCATCAAGTCATCAACTTACTTTCACAGCATGGGCTTTAGCAGACCAAAATCAGGTTAATGACGTTTTTTTCATGCGCCACGTCAGCCTCTTATGACGTTTTGGATCCTACGTGGCAGTGTCCTACGTGGCATGGCATAAGGGGCTATGACGAAAAGCAGACGTCACTATACTTAATGACGCTTTATCGTAATGTCATTAGCTTGTGACACAAATTCCACAAACGTCACCGATAGTGGTTAGAGACGTTTGATCGGTGACGCAGGTGTTTTCGTCACGCGCGCGTCATAAACGTTGTTCAGTGACATAAATCCCAGAAATTATGACGGAAATACAACGTCAAAAGATGGCACATCTCTTGTAGTGCGAGCGGGGAAGAGAGAGGTTTGGCTCGTTGACTCCAGGTGTTCTCGACATATGACTAGAGACTCTCGTTGGTTCTCTTCCCTAGCTCGTTCTCCAGGTGATGAGACGATCACCTTCGGAGACACCTCGTCTGGGCGCGTCATCGCCAAAGGTACAGTGCGCATTAATGAGTCTTTTATTTTGAAAGATGTTGCCTTGTTTAGTAAGCTACAGTATAATTTGCTTTTTGTTTCTCAGCTTACCGAAGACTTGGTCATATTGGATTTGGCCAGTTGACCCGAGTTAGCGGCCACGATCTCATTCGTGGTCTGCCGAAACTCAAGATGGTCAAAGATATTGTTTGCGCTCCTTGTGGCACAGCAAGATGGTTGCCGCTTCTCACCCTCCGGTCACAGTGACTATGACCGATGCACCAGGACAGCTGCTCCACATGGACACAGTTGGACCAGCTCGAGTGCAGTTAGCAGGAGAGAAGTGGTATGTTCTTGCCGTGGTCGATGACTTCTCGAGATTCTCTTGGGTGTTTTTCTTAGCCTCGAAGGATGAGACGTTTACACATCTTTGAGGTCTTTTTAGTAGGCTTTCTGTTGAGCTCCCGGGTGCCTTACGAGCGATCCGCAGTGACAATGGCACGTAGTTCAAGAATTCCTACTTTGAGAGGTTTTGCGATGAGACAGGTGTAGAGCACCAGTTCTCTTCTCCGCACGTCCCACAACAGAATGGCGTCGTGGAGAGGAAGAACCGTACCTTGGTCGAGATGGCCAGGACGATGCTTGATGAGTATTCTACACCTAGGAAGTTTTGGGCTGAGGCTATAGCGACCGCGTGCCATGTTTTGAACAGAGTTTTTCTTCGGGCACACTTGTATCGCACTTCCTATGAGCTGAGATATGGGCGAAAGCCCAATGTCTCTCATTTTCGTGTGTTTGGTTGCAAGTGTTTCATTTTGAAGTCTGGGAACCTAGATAAGTTCGAGTCACGCTCTTGTGATGGTATCTTTCTAGGCTACTCACTTCTTTGCGGGCGTATAGGGTTTTGGAACTGCGAGTCTAGTAAGTTGGTAGAGACCTGTGAGGTGACCTTCGACGAGGCCAGTCCTGGGACTAGGCCTGATATCTTAGGTTCATTATAGCAGTCTGAACCCATCTTTGTGGACGATAAGGAGGATGGAGATGTGGGTTGTCTACCCGATCCAGTTTCTAATCGTCCACTTGAGGTGCTTTCGTCCACGGCACTTCCAGGTGATCAACCCATGCCTTCTGGTTCCTCTGGAGCTAGTGGCTATGTTCCTACCTCATCAGCTCATGAGGTAGAGGCCACTTCCTCATCTCATCCAAGACCTCCCGGACATATCCAGAAAGACCATCCTTCCGAGGAGATGATTGGAGACCTCTTTGAGCGAGTCACATGCTCAAGGTCTGGCATGTCACATTTCTGTCTCCATTCTGCCTTTGTTGCCTCATTCGAGCCCAAGGACATTTGTTATGCTCTTTCTAATGAGTCTTGGGTCAATGCCATGCATGACGAGTTAGAAAATTTTGAGAGAAATAAGGTCTAGTCTCTTGTTGAGCCCCCTCGAGGTCACAATATCATTGGGACTAAGTGGGTGTTCAAAAACAAGCAGAGTGAGGATGGGGTTGTCATTCGGAACAAGGCTAGACTGGAAGCTCAGGGCTTCTCCCAGGTTGAGGGTCTAGATTTTGAGGAGACCTTTGCCATTGTAGCTAGACTTGAGGCCATTAGAATCATGTTTGCTTTCGCAGCTTCTAAGAGTTTTAAGCTTTACCAGATGGATGTCAAGAGTTCCTTCCTCAATGGGTTCATTGAGGAAGAGGTCTATGTGAGACAGCCTCCAGGTTTCGAGAACCCCAAGTACCCAAACCATGTCTACAAGCTTTCCAAAGTCTTGTATGGACTTAAGCAGGCCCCTAGAGCTTGGTATGAGAGGCTTAAGTCCTATTTGTTGAGTCATGGTTTTGAGATGGGTAAAGGGGATAATACCTTGTTCATTCGTAGGCATGGCACTGACCTACTACTCATCCAGATTTATGTGGATGACATCATCTTTGGCGGCTCTTCTCATACTCTTGTTTCACAGTTCTCGGATGTCATGAGCACTGAGTTTGGGATGAGTATAATGGGTGAGTTGACCTTCTTCCTTGGCTTCCAGATCAAGCCCGTGATACTTTGACATGAGTGATGGTAAGTACACTCGTGACCTCCTGAGACGCTTTGACATGAGTGATGGTAAGCCCGTGTCAACTCCCATGGCATCCAAAGCTTCTCTTGACCCAGATGAGGACGGCGAGCCAGTTGATCAGAAGGAGTATCGTAGCATGATTGGCTCCCTCTTGTACCTCACTGCCTCGAGACTGGACATACATTCTCCGTGTGTCTGTGTGCTTGCTTCCAGGCTTCTCCTCACGTATCTCACTGCCAAGCGGTTAAACGCATCCTTCGGTACCTTCGAGCTACCATTCACTATGGTATCTGGTACTCTTCCTCGTCCTATCTTTCCTTGAGAGGTTACTCGGATGCAGACTTTGCTGGCTGTAGGATAGATAGGAAGAGCACTTCTAGTACCTGCCAATTCATTGGCACTTCTCTTGTTTCTTGGTCTTCTAGGAAGCAGTCCAGTATTGCACAGTCCACCGCAGAGGCCGAGTACGTTGCTGCCGCTAGTTGCTGCAGCCAGGTACTTTGGATAGTTTCGACCCTGCGGGACTTTGGGTTAGTCATCGATAGTGTTCCACTCTTTTGTGATAACACTTCTGCGATTAACATTGCTAAGAACCCAGTGCAGCATTCTCGGACCAAGCATATTGATATTAGATATCACTTCCTTCGAGACCATGTGGAGAAGGGTGACATAGTGCTCCAGTTTGTCGAGAGTTGGCTGATATCTTTACCAAGCCTTTGGATAGCTCTAGGTTTTTAGCTCTGCGGGGAGCTTGGGGGTGGTTTGTCCTTATGGACTGTTGTGAGGGGGAGTCTTGTGCTTCATGCCATATCCTGTTTTTTATGCTCTTACTCCTTTTTGTTGCATTGCATGCGGGTGCATTCGGGTTAGTCCTTCTAGCATAGGTTAGAGTGTTTCTCTCGCCTAGTTGCTTAGATTTCTTTCTCTCATCTTGGGATTCTAGGATGCTGCTTATTAACTGTTTCTCTTCTCACTAGGTTGACCTCACTCACTTCTTATAGGTTCTAGCGAGGGTTGGGCCACCCTCGGGTAGACGGGGTACGTGTTTGCTCCTTAGTGTGCTACATGATCAGCTAATAGTCCTAGGGTCATATGGGGCAGATGAGAGTCTATCTGAGCCATAGTATCCTCTATATCTTATCTATGCTTTAAGGACTGCCTTTTCTGATTTTCTTGCCAGCTTCTCGTTTTATTGCTTTAGTTCAGGGGAGTTCATTTGGAAACTTCTAGATCTTAATATTGTTATAACTCAACTTGAACTAAAAGTTGCGTCACATGTTGAGGGGAGCTGGATTTTTCATTTTCGCTTTGTAATATAACTACATGGAGCCTTGATTATTATCCTGTTATGACATGTTTATAATGCATTACATCTTGCCATGATCTGTGCTTACTTGTTAGATTTATCATGACTTTATATGTGTAGTCAAGTCTTTGCCATGATAGGTTGATTAAAATGCTCAACTTGAGACTAGTCTCTCTTTAGTTATCTCTTTATGATTCATGCCATGTCAAATAGGCTGAGTTGAGTCTTAAATCTTTATTGAGCTTTAGATTGAGCTATGTTAATTTCTTGATGAAGCATAAGTTGGTACAATTTTTAAGTAAGCAAAAAGATCTCCTTTGTGCGGAAAAAAAACTGATCTCACCAATTCTTTCTCATGAGACAGCTTGCCATTGCACTAGGCATGAACTCAGGGGGGGTTTTGGTTGACCAAGATCATCTTCTTAAGCTTCTTGCTTGGAGTGGTCGCATAAGGCTTGAGATCTAGCACATGACTAAACAAAAATCTTGGTTGGAAACAATCATGAGTTCCTCAAAGAAAAAATATGTCAATTGTGCAAAATTTGCTTAACTACTAAAAATACTAAAGTACATAAACAAATGAGTCATTCTTGAACTTGTAGCACTCTAAATTGACTCAATACTAGCTTCTTGGTTCCACTTAGATTATTGACATGGCCTGCATCATCTTTAGATATCTTTAGTTAGACTATAATCATGGTTGACTTGACATGCTAAGCAATTCGACTAATTTTTAGATTATGACTTATTTGGCTTAGCTTGATTATACATGTCATGTCATGATCTTGATAGCATACTTATGAGTTATGGCTTGGTGTAATACTTCATGGTCATTTTGGATAATCTTCATGGCTCTAAATGCTTAGATTAAATAAAATTCAGTCATTCCATCCATTCTCATTATTGTTTCTCTTCCTTGCATCTTGATGATTTTATTGCCAAAAGGGGGAGAATAGCGGAGAAAAAGCCATTTGGGAACTTTCTGGAGTTTCGGAGAACAATTTGCTCTTTCTGTTGTTGCTCTAGTGTTCCTTTTGTCGACATGGTCATAAGTTTCCTTGATTTTCTTTTCGACCATGTTTGACTCTCTTTCATTTTCAAACTCAACTTTATGCTTTTTCTGTGTTTGTCAATATACTCATCAAGGGGGAGATTGATAGACCACGTGGAGGTGACCCTGTGTGTGTGATGAGTAATTGACATCGGTTTCAGGAAAGTCGAGTTTGGTTTGTGTGGTTTGGACCATGTCGTTGCACGGTGCAATCGGCTTCGGTCGGACTTGGTCAAACTTGGTCGAAGTGTTTAGGATGCTTACTATTTTGATTCGACAGGTTTTGGCTTTTTCATGCTTAAGATTTTTCTTAATGCTATTATTGAGCGATGCTATGTGATGTGTTTCTTGTTTGTGATGGCTACAGGACATCGAGGCGGAGTCGTGGCGAGGCACGGGATGACCAGACTAGGCGTAGGTGGTACCGAGGTCAAAGTGGTCGAGGTGTGCCGAAGACGGCGAGGGCTCGAGGTAGCTGCGAGGCTTGGGCGGCAAGGAATAAGGAAGCTTTCTAGAATGTGCAGGAGGGGCGTTTTGGTGAATACGCACAGCTGCACTAAAGGAAGTGGATTTGGTTAGAGTTAGTGGGTAAAGCGCAAAAGCTTAATGGGCAAAGCAAATGTGAACCCATTATGATGGGGTATAAATAGAGAGGTGCTCTCTAGTGCTAGGGTATGATTTTGAGAGATGGCTTGAGAGAGTGGGTGTGAGTTTGTCTCCTGTGCATGTGTGCTATGAGTTCTTGATTTTCAAGCATGTATGGGGACTTAGTTAGTGTGAGATTGAGAGAGAGATGAGCTGTGAACAACTCATTGTAATCGCGTATGTCTCTGTATCGATTTCAAGAATCTCATTTCTGAGCTATGTTGTTTTTGTTCTTCTCTTTTTCTGCCTAGAGGATATTGTGATCTGATGCTTTGATCTGAGAAGCTCAGCCCCAATCAATGCCTTCTCTATTCTGCTCTTTCGGTTTTGCCTTCTTTGCTTTTATTTTCGTTTGATAGCAGTCCTCAGTCTCTATTTGGTAATATCTTTTTTAGGCAGAATCTTTGCTTAAGTTTGTTAGTACAAAAATTCTGTTTCTCAGTCCTTTACGATTAGTAATTGCAGCGGTGTCTATTTTTGTTTAAGAAGCAAGGTTCGGTTTTAAGTAGTCTAGTTTTATTTCTCTTCTACCGATTGTCTAGCAGCAGTTCCATTTATTGCATTCTGACTGCAGTTTATTAATTCTCTTGGGCACTTGAATGGTTCTTTTTCCTTTTCAGGTTCTTTGTTTTGCTTGCCGACAGATCACAACGCATGTCCTTTCTTTTCTTTGCATTTGCTTTTATTGTACTGCCAATTCCTGCTGTGCAGCTTGCTGTTCGGAATGTGCAATCAAACCGAAAATCTGCATTTAGTTTTTCAGCCCTGTGTGCTTTCGTCCAGAAGCAGTTTTGTCATTTTCGGTCTGCATATCAAGCCAAATGATGGTTAGCTTTGCTGCAGTGCCTCTTTTGCTTTGACAGCAAGGTATTTATTGCTTTCGGTTGAAGCTTAGTAATTTCAAGCTTTTTGGTTCAGCAGCTTTGGTTTTCTTTTTCAGCCGGCTATTTTTGTTTCTCTCCAGGTTGTCAGCTTGGCTCTGTAATTTGATCCACTTGGGAGCAAACGATCATTTTTCTCTGTGTCGTGTTCAGCCTAGTCAGTCTGCTTACAGTGGTGTTGTTAAGTCTTTAGGGCAGATTTGATTTTCTAGCCTTGGTTCTGGTTTTTGTTTCCTCAGTGAAATATTTGTTCAGGCTAGCATTGCTTCTTTAGAAAAGAACCCTTTGAGCTTAGTTGTGATTTTACCAGTGAAGGTTCTTTTGGTCCGAATTTAAAGATCTTCAGTGAGCATAGATTCTCGTTCTTCATAGCTTACATAGCTATCGGAGAGTAGAGAAATCGTGTGGATACTCGGGGTAATTTTTAAAGGGCTCCATTCACCCCCCTCTGTCGCCGTTTCCGATCCAACACCTTTCGAAAATAAGTCCCTAATTATACGCCCTGCTTAGTACTGCACAGATACTCGGTGGCGCTGAAATGCCCCAAGCATCATTATCATTTTTAATCATGAGAAACTGGTTTGGGAAGTCATGGTGGTAATGACTGATATATGTTGGTATGATTATTTTATGTTCCCAAAGACCCCAACTTGCTTAAATATCTGGGCGGATGGTTCGAGGGTGTGTGTGTGGTGAAGTGGAAGCACAAAGTGGGTAGTGGTAGAACCACCCAGATACCACTAAGGACTGAATCTTGTCATGACCTCCTGTGTAAAACAGTACAACCACAAGTCTGTAAAGTACAACTTGGCTTAGTAGATTTGCCGGACCCTGAAAGTCATCCTCACAGGAGGAGGTGGTGAGATAGTGCAAGCACCTGTCTGTGTGATGGCTTGAATGGGACACTCGCAGAGGGTGAAGTTCTACTTTGGCGGGCTAGCAGTGGGGGTAGCCAGCTGCTAGACGTTCAGAAGGAGAACATCCCGCACAACGTATGGGACCCATCGCAAGTGGGAGCGACCCATAGGGTGAAATGATGGAAGGGCGATGTATTTTGAACAGTTACTGTGATGGTTTGCTCAACCGAATGACTAGGGAATCATGCGGGGCAACGAGTGAATTGTCTTTTGTGGTGAAAGTGTACAAACTCTGCAGAGTCAAAACTATTCGAATAGCCATGCCCACGGTCAAGGGCGGACATGGGAACATAACCAGATATAGTTCTATTTCAAAAAAACTTTGTGGGTGGAAATGGAAAAGTGGAGGGTAGTGGAAAGCCCTGATTTGTGTTGCCCTGGGTGTCATCCCAGTGATAATGTAAGCGGCTATAACGCTGAAGGTCTAGCGTATGGTGCAGAGACCATGTAACGGTGGATGGAATCTGTATCACTTTTATTAATACTGCATTCTCTTCATGTATTATGTTTTGCTCAAACTGCTATGTCTCAGGAAATGTATATGTATCATATTTCAAATGCAATTTATGGCAAATAAAATAACCCGAGCCTTCCTCTGATAAGCCATGCATATTATCTAATTGCATTCTGTGTGTTGTATCGCGGAGCACGGTGGTTTGTGCTCACCCTCGCTTTCACAAATAATTCAGAATCAGGAGTCAAATCACTACGCTTCAACAATTACGACTGGCAAGATGGTGAAAAAGGATAAGATGTCAAGAATTAGGTCGCGATCCTCCAGTTGGCTGCCTGTGGGCATGTCCTGAAGGTCCCACCTGTGTGCTTCATTCCGCTGCTGCAATTTATTGAATTCGGCCTATTCGGCCCATGTGTAAGTCTGCTATTTTATTTATGCTTCCGCATGATACGTATTTTGATATCCATTACTGTAACTGTGAGCACTATCTGCTGATCCAGGGAATAGTGCAGTAAATTCATAGAGGATTCTGGATTATAAAATCCGGGTGTGACAGAAGAAGGCTAAAATAAGTGTATGGTAATGTATAGGAGTGGGAAATATAAGATAATTCAGTTGAATGCAATCTGGAGTTGAAGAGCATAAGGATTGACCCAAAATTTGAAAACTGAAGATTTCTGTCCACTGGACAGCACGTCGGTATTTCGGCCGTAACTTTTTGTCAATTGTCTTTTTTTTGAATAATTCTTTTTTTCTCCATTTGCTGACGGCTTTTTCTACAACTTTTGTTTTGGGGCCATATTCTGGAAACCGACTGAAAAATTCGCACAAAATTCACAAGTGCCAACTGTTGCAGATTCAATTCAGAAATTTGGGTCAATTTTAACCGCAGATATCTCTTAACTGCCTTACTGGAATGATGTGAAATTCTACAGGAAGATAGATAATGAAGTTATAAATCTAATGGCAGTTATCTCACTCAAAAAGGAAAAAAAAACAAATGGCTTTGTTGGTGGCGGCTGCAGAGAAAGGAAAAAATCAGCTGAATTGGAATTAGGGTTTGGAGTGGGGAAAATTTTTCTTATTTGGATTTTTATGGAATCAAGGATATGACCAGCAACTAGACAAAGCTAAAACCAACACAAATTCAATTTAGCAAACCAAAACTAATAGATTGAAAGGCACAGCGGGGTTTGGACAGCGAGAATTAACTCTTTTTATGGGGCAATGATACGGGGTCGCCCGATCTTCTCGACGTAGGATCAAGATACTCACGTGGATTTGATGAACCGTAGTGATCCCCCATTGCCAATGCAAGAGTTAGCACTCTATAATTCGCCCAACCTCACGTGCTGAACTTCACGACCACCGATGAAGTTCCATCGCGCTCCCAATTCCCAGCGGAAAGGTTGAACGATCTTGATTTCAGCAAACTCCTAATTCCCTCATGTTGGTTCGGCCAACAGAAAAAACAAGAGTATTTTATTACCAAACGTGGTCTGAGCCCTAAAGGCTACCAATACAAGGCTTATATAGCCCCTTGGGACGTCCATAAGGTCCCCAAACCAAGTACAACTCAACCCTATATGGTTTTAGATACGAACTCTCACAAAAAGGAAACTATATTTTTCATCCATTATATTGTTTTGGTTATAACTTTTTATCTGTGACTAATTTAAAGGTGGGACCAGATCCATTATGGAGCCCTTGAAATTATCTTTCCAACAAGTATAGGAACACCCGAATCGGACTCCGTTTGTGAAAGTTATGGCCTTTTTAGTAACTGCCTGTCAAGCTGTCCCGAACCGAATCCAAATTGAATCCTGAGTTGAATCCGAGTTTGAATTGGGTTGAGCACGTGCGAAGTCCGAATTTGCCTTGAAAATCTTATCCAATACTTGTAGTTTAAGTCCTTGGGCTCCTCCCTTTATGCACTCCCACTGCATGGGCTTTTTTCTTCCTTGATCAGCTGCATGGGCTGCTTGGCTTTCTCCTTTCCATTCCCATGGGCTTTGAGCTTTTTGTTCTTGATAGCAAATATGATTAACCTCCTTGTGCTTCTCCATTACTTTGGCCCCGGAATTATCATAATATTTAAACCTAATAATAAACAAGAATTTGGCATAAGGTAGTATATCGTTCTTACGAATAGAAGGAAATTCATTAAGAAACAAATTCACCTGGCAATATTTAGTGCGGCTCAATACTTCTTTCCAGTGAAATAATGTATTTGACTGAAAAGTGCTAGCATGTGCGTTTCCGCATCATCCTCCCCTTCTTCAAGAAAAGCTGTCCTCGGCTTTTGATAGCCTTGAGAGACCATGTGGAGGTGACCACATGCTTGTGATGAGTAATTGACAAGTATTCTGCAAAGTTTGAGTTTGATTTGTATGTTTCGTGCCGTGACGGCATTTGGCTCAGTCGGGTTTGGTTAATCAGACTTGAGGCATATTCTTCTTCCCGTTTGAGCTTTTGGGCCATTTCATGCTTAAGTACGTTTTATTGCTGCTAATTGTGATTACATGTATCGAGCGGTGCTATGTGATGTGTGTTCTTGTTTGTGATGGTTGTAGGACGTCGAGGTGGAGTCGTGGCGAGGCACGGAGGACCGGACTAGGCGCAGGTGCTGCCGAGGTCAGAACGGTCGAGGTGTGCCGAAGACGGCGAGGGCTCGAGGAAGCTGCGAGGCTTGGAAGGCAAGGAATGAGGAAGCTTCCCGGAAGGTGCAGGAGGGGCATTTCGGTGAATACGCAAAGCTGCACTAAAGGAAGCGGATTATGGATAAAGCACTAGAGTTGGTAGAGGCTTAGTGGATAAAGAGAAAATCAAACCCATTAGTGGGAGGCTATAAAAAGAGGGTGTCTCCTGCATGGTCTTCAAGCTTTGAGGGTTTGTTTTTGCTTTGCTTCTCTTTTGGCTTTAGTTGGTATGGGTTGGTGAGGAGGGCAGAGGCTGTTCAGCCCTCTCTCTGTGTGTGTTCGTGTGTTCTTGGAGAGAGGAGTGCTCAAGTGTGAAGCATGTAGGGTAATTTCTCTGTTTAATCGTGTATGGGGACTCCTTTGTAATCTTCTCTGGTCAATGGAAAGGATTGTGATGGATTTTTCTCATTTATTTTCTCATATGTGATGAATTTCAGTTTCTGAAATTTTCTGTTCTTGCTTTGTTTTCTTGAGTTTTTGAGTTGAATCTTTGATCCTCAAGCTGTTTCTTGATCTCTCTGTGATGGGAAAGACTCAAGGCTATTTGGCCATTCCATTTTTGAGATCAAGTTGACAATCCAATGCATTTTGTGATCTCCCTTGCCATCGTCAGATTTTCTTTTTTCTAGGGTTTGAGAATAGGGCTTCATGGAATCTTTTGATTCTCCTTGAAAGATGGCCTGAGATTTGGGTGGTAAAGTCCTGAGTTCATTACTGTGTTATCTCCAAAATTTCATGTGAAAAGAACTTAAGAATCTTGAGTAATTTGGATTTGAGTCCCTTCTCCGCAAAATTTTCAGGTTTTTGCCAAAAATCTGAATTTCATGCTCTCTGGTTGAATTCTTGGATTCCAAGTCAAGGGTCCCAAGACTATTTAAGACAAGATTCTAGGCTTGTGGTATGAGGAGAGCAGCTATTTTTCACCATTTCTTCTGAATACTGCAAGTTTCATCTTCTTGGGAAATTTCAGTCTCGGGTCTGCCTGGTTTTTTAGCTCAACCGGTCAGACCGGACCCATTGGAGCGGTCAGACCAGATTTGGCAAGCCGGTCAGACCTGCGGTGATTAAGCGGTCAGACCGGCCTGTCAAAACCGGTCAGACCGGCCCATGACCTGCGATCTGACCGCCCAATGGGTTTTGGCTGTTGATTTTTCTGATTTTTGCTTGCAGCCCTTCATTCTTTGCTCTGTTCTCATTTTTGTCTAGCATACCCTTCCAGAGAACTTGAAACACTCACTTCATAGCTGTTCATAGCTATTGGAGAAAAGATTCTTGTTGGTACTTTTGGGGGCAAGTTTTAAGAGCCGACATTCACCCCCCCTCTGTCGCCAATTTCGATCCAACAAGCCTGAAATTGTACTAAACAAAGAATACAATATGTATGCATGGTATATGTATTGGTCAGTTACACCCTTTCCGTCTTTCACATTATTATTACCTAGAGGTGTAGTAAGAAAAAAGAACAACACATATGCGTGGTATATGTAGAAATCAATTATTGTGTCATTCTCATTCTCACTGTTTTGCACAAACCAAGTGATACTACAACAGCTATCAAATGCGTACATCGCAATGTTTTCATTTACATCATTCTCCCTCCCATAAGAAAAAGTCATCCTCGTCTTTGCGAAGTACGTGGACAAGTTATTAATGGGCAAAACCAGATCAAATGGTTCAAATATGGAAGAGAAAATTTTAAGTGCCTTCCTTACTTCAACTACGCTACTCTAATTATTTGTACATGATTGTTCATCGAAAGAGGAACAAGTAGGCGCAAGAAATCTTTGTAAACAGCAAACACTATTGTTAAATCTCATCTCATTGTGATCATGACGTGGTATAAAAGATTGTTTGTCCAAAATGTGCAATTTCAACTCAGCAAGCTTATCACATGTAATGCATATTCGATAAACATAAAATTTGTCATCTACACCATAATCTCCAATCAAATTGAACTTATATGTCTAGGCACAGGAACTAACTAGTGATTTTAAACATGAAATTTCAGCAACATTCTGAATGACACTAGATAGCTCTTTAGGATCATCGAACATGATATAACATAAAGAATCATCAGGAGAAATTCTAGCAAGAACTTCCTTATGAGTAATTAATTCCACATTATGTAAATTGACCAAAGAAATTTCAGAACATGGAATTTTTGATTGAACACATGAGTTCTCACAATTACTCACCTTTTCACAAATAAATTCAACACCGATATGGTTACCTTTATCATTCTCTTCAGTTGATGCAGGTGCTGTAGGTATCAAATCGTCATGATGTAACAACGGGGCAGCAAGTACTTCATCTTCAACTGTGGTTATCTTCTTATCTTTGACTTCCAATGGTACCGGTTGTGGAACAATCGACTCCTCATGTTTAATATCAACCTACACAATATGAGAAGCAACACTAGAAGTAGAGAGGAAGTCGTTAGTATAAAAAGTAATCTCACTTTTCCTATCATCTCTTTCTCTGTTTTCTTTTTGTGTATTCCTCTCACTCTCCATTTGGATGCTCTCAACCTCACGTTTGGTGGAATCACACAACTCACTATTTTTATCACTATCACTCAATTTGGCTACATGACACTCATCCCAAGTGTTGCATGGGTTTTGATACATCTCAAGTGTTGTTTGTAGCAATGGGGCAGCACTACATATCTTCTTGACCGAAGGGAAATTCCCATTCTCGGTCATCTTCCCATGTGTCACACTTGTTGAGGCATAAGAATTGAAGTATAGACCTGGATGAAACTGTGGTGTACGCATATCCATAAGTCTCTTCCCCTCCTCAATAGCACAATTCACAAGATCATGCGCGCTACTAAAATATTTATATTGAAGTGCAGCAGCGATCTTATAATTCAAGCCTTCTTTGAAGTATACCTGTTCTTTTATTGCACTAGTGACACCGGCACGTCGCAATGCACGCTTTAGCTCATAATAGTAATCTTGAACAGTGTTACTCCCTTGTGTGATGCTCTCCACATGGTGAAGCAATTCCCGCTCATAATAGGTTGGCACAAATTCAGTTCTCATGATTACCTTCAAATCTGACCAAGATCTAATGAATCATTTTTCAGATAATTGTTGCCACGAACTATAAGCATAGTCTTTAAACTGCATAGTGGCTCGCATCACTTCTTGGTCTTTGAGAAGCTTCTGAAATCTAAACTCTTTCTCCAATCGCCATTCCCACTTAAGATACTCCTCTGGATCTTCACTTCCATAGAACGGAAAGAGAAATTGTTGGGATTGGAATCGCTCCATGAGGAATGAAATACCGAAGATTCATTCCTATTTTGTTCACACCAAGAGGAATGAATTGTTGAATATCCTGTCATGGTTAGTTATGCAACATATATATATGTGGAAATAACTCAATCTCACTATTTTCTCTCCCAAGTAAAGTTCTTACCCTTCCGAAGTGAATTAAGGCCAATAAAAACTTACATCTGGTAGAAGTGACAACAGCAACGTGATGATTAAGCAAATTCAAGAGTGTTCACTACTTGCACAACAATGGGTATATGGTGGAGCTTGGTATGGAAGTGTATATCCTAGCAATCTGAAATTATTGATGTTGTAAAGTTAAGTAATAATCCAAGCTAGAATACTTTGCCTAAGTGCTGATCCAAAAGATTTAAGTCAAGTATATGAACATACACGTAAAGATCAATGTGACTCGATGCAAACAAAGGAATGAGCTAACTAGAGGCAATCTGAAATTAAAGATTAGATAGCTCGTTTTGCACCAAGTACTAGGAGAGACGCTAGCCAATTGCAATGATATGAATGTAAGGGCACGAGATTGCTCAACAAATTAAATTACACAATTTGAATTTATGGACTAGGAACTCACCCAAATTTGACCATGCTTTTTTTATCTTTTATTCTTCTTTTTTCAGCTGTCTTTTTTTAAAAGCCGAACTAGCTTTAATTGTTCCTTTGATTTCTTTTTTTTGCAGGTCACAATATTTAGCAAAGTGTAAAATACTCAAGAGCGGCCCTAGATGCAATATTCAACAGCTAGTCTCAAATGATGAAAAAAATATTAGCAAGATTTTTTTTGAATTTTGGATTGGACACTGTTGTGGGGGTGGTCCAACCCCCGTGACTGGGCCGTGCAACTAGTCCAACATGTAATAGGCCTAATAGTGTAGAGGAATATACCAGTGTAAATATACCAATGTACTTTCATTCTTTGTAAGTACTAAGGGGTAGAATGGGGATTTCCCATTCTACCCCACTCATATATATAAATAAACCCCACGAGGGGCAGGAGGGGGAGATCCTCTCATTCTGACTAACTCTCCCACAGATCTGGTTCTCCTCGTCCTCTTCTATGAGTCCCCCCTCTTTACTGTTTGGCCTGTAGCCACAACAGATGGCGCCGTCCGTGGGGATGACTAGAAGTTTATGTATGGAAGGGATTTCTGGAGCACTCATCACTGATAAGTTTATCCTGTTGCTAGCATGTTCATTTTGGGGATATGTATATATACATGCACCTTGTTAAATATGGCAGAAGTGTTGTGAGGACACAGATCTGTTGTGAGCTCTCATTTCTTTTCCAGATCCAGATCTGATTGGAGGTATTCAGGCAGGAAAAGTGGTGTCTTGGATGACTCGGCGGCAGGATTCTTCCGGCCAGAGTACCGCGTCTCCGCGCCGAGCCCTTGAGAGTCTTCGCGCAACGTCGTGTCTCTGCTGGTCTTCGCGTCGAGCCTCCGCAAAGCGTCGCCAGGCCCATCAATCGCCACACGTATGCACGCACAAAGCATAGCATCTATCCATCCACGCACAGCCTCACCAAGGCATGCTCCGCGCGATGGATGGAATCCTGTATACGGCGGCTCCGCATGATGGATGGATCCGCGACGTCGATTCCTCCGTCGAGGTCCCCGCCGCACCGGACCTCACACGCACGACCTTAGCCTTCGCTAGGACTTCGCATGCGCGACACTGGACTCCGCGGGCGAAGCATCGACCTTCGCTTGGCACTCCGCATATACTCTCAACATGAGAATACGTGAGTGCTCATCCACCCATCCATCCATGCAAAGTTTTTGTGCTTGTCATGTTCTGCATGCAATCACGTACCCACCCATGCATTCGTACGGGAGCCATGCATGGCATGAAATATCAAGTGCTCATTCACGTATCCCTCCATGCATGTGGTAATGACTTCGCTCTCCTACGCGTTGGGCCTCTGCTCGATCCTCCTGGACCTCGTACGGGTTGCCCAGGTGCTGGCCTCCGCGTCCTCGATGAAGTACCTCGCTGGAAGCTCGGATACGGCACACGGGGGAGCGCCTCGGAAAGGACTCCGTCAAGCGCACCTCAGCGTCGACGATATCTGTGATGTACATTATTACAGGCGGTTTTAATTTGAAGGCCGTCTGTGGTATTTGTGGCGGGAAAAAGGAGTATCACAGACGGTTCTTACCTCTGAACCGTCTGTGATACTGGAATATCACAGACGGTTTTATAATAAAAACCGTCTGTGATAATCTGGAATATCACAGACGGTTTGTATTATAAAACCGTCTGTGATACTGGAATATCACAGACGGTTTTGTGAAACCGTCTGTGATGTACATTATTTGAAGGCCGTCTGTGATTCGCACCTCAGCGTCGACGATATTTGTGAAACCGTTTGTGATATTCCGGATTATCACAGACGGATTTTATTATAAAACTGTCTGTGATACTGGAATATCACAGACGGTTTTTTATTAAAAACCGTCTGTGATATGTTTCCCGCCTTGCAATTTCCCAGTTCAAAATAATTATTTGGAGTTATTTGGCTTTTATTTGGTTTTTCCGAGTCTTCTGGAGTTTATAATATATTTTTGAAATTAAAAGTATATTAAATATAAAAATTTAATACCAACATTAGTGGGAAATAATTTTATTAGGTCCAAAATACCTCCAGAAGGATCTGTGAATTTTTCTGGAATTTGTGGAAATATTTTATATTTTTCTGAGGCTTAACGAAATTCCTGTGCTTTTCTGAAAATCCTAAATTAGAAAATAAAATTTTAAACCGCAACCTCCCCCTCTGACCGCCACGTGGACGGCTGGATACCGCCCACGTCGCCGCCCTGCCCACCGCGCGCCCCATCCCGCCTACCCCTTCTCCGGGGCCGACAAGTGGCCACCCCGGAATGCGCCATGTCGCCCATCCACCCCCTCTCCTCTCGGCCGTTCGATCCGCCCCGGCCCGATCTCCGCCGCCCGTGCCTCCTGCTCCCACCGACAGCCTTGGCCCACCTGTCATCCCCTTACCCCTTCTCCTACCTTCGGCTGCACCCCTTCTCTCTCCTCCCGCACCAGCCTCCGCCATACCGCCGGCCACCTCGCGCCGCCCACCTCCTCCGGCGCGCGCACCACCTCTCAAACATTCCCCGCGCGCCCCGCGCCCACTCCCCCACCTCCCCCACTCCATGCCCCACTTCCCTTCTCCCCCGTGCCTTACGTCCGCCCGCAACCACCGCCACCTCTCCGCCATCTCCGGTGAGGGATCCCGCCCTCCTCCCTCCCCGTCCGACCCTATAAAACTCCCCTTCGGCTCCGACTTTTCTCACCGCATCTCCTCCGCCCTCCAATTTCTCCCCTTCGCTGCCCTGCGCCGTGCGCCATTGCCTCCGCCGCCGCCTAGGACTCCAGCGAGCAATCGCCGTCGCCTCGGGCCCCGCCTCGCCTCACCGTCTCCACCACCACCTTCGCCGTGACCGTGCGCATCTCGGGTACCCCTCGGCTGCCCCTCCTCACCGCCGAAACACCGCCGCTGCGTGAGACCCGAGCGCGCCGCCGCCTCTGCTCGCCGCCGGCCGTCTCCGGTAAAATCCCGCGCCACTGCCGCATTCCCCTCCGCGCCCTCTCTCTCCTCCACCCCTCACCGCCATCCGTCGTGTCGCCGTTCGCCGGCGAGCTCCCCCGGTCGGCCGGCCACGTCAGCACATGCACGCCCGCGTGGCAAGTGAGGTGGTGCCACCTCATCGCCACCTCAACGCCATCCTGCCCCGTCTGCGCCACAGAGGCGGCCGTGCCACCTCAGCTCCCCTTTTGACCCGTGGACCTGGTCCAGGGACCAGTGGCCCACTTGCCAGTCAAACCATCCCCAGGGCTGACGCCAGCTAACGCAGTAAATCCATTTTTCAGCTGAAAAATAATTCGGCTGAAAAAGAAATTCCCTGCTGACGCAATAATTCAGATTTTTCTTTAGAAAAATAATTCCAGAAAATTCTATTTTCCTTTTTTCCTGATTTCAAACTTCCTGGAGCCCGTTCTTCTTCGTCCTAACTCCGATTGAGCCCATTCAAAATTTTGAAGTCAATTTGAATTTATTTGAATTTGGTGGGTTATTTTCACGTGTAGACTTCGACGATTCGGGAAAATTCTTCGACGAAGATTAAAACCAAGTTGAAGAGCAAGGCAAGTCACACTCCTTGATCTTGTTGATCCCAGATTTCAAAATAAAATTATGTTATTTTAAATTATATTGCATGTATACTTTTATTCAACGTATTTCAATTCAGTTTTAAATATAGTTAATGCCTACTTGTTAAATTCCTCCATTGATATTGAATTCCTTACCTTGTCACCCTAGATCAAACTCTAGCTAGTGCACTAGTGTTGGCTAGAGAAACTTTGAACCAAATGCTTAGCCATGCTTAGTCATAATATTTGTTTTGGGATATCTTTCACATAAAATGATGAGCCTTTCACATGAAATGATAAGTTTCCTAAATGTACTCTTGACTTTGGTGAGTCAAGGAGGTTTATAAAACTATTTTGAAAACAAATTGTTGTGGCTACAGGCCAAACAGAGAGAGAGATGGTAGTGGAGAGTGATGGAGGTGAGTATAGTGGCCTGCCCCCTCCCCATGGCCTGTATTCATATATATATACACACATGAGGAGTGCTTTTACAGTTATACCCTTACATCTGGCTATCCCCTCTGGGGGCAGTTATGTCATTACACATGGCCTATTCTGGGCCTTATAATCTCCTACCAGGCCCGCTGGGTTTAGGTGGGGGCCACCCCTAGCTACGATAGGAGCCTCTCATGGTAAAGGGCTTCACAGGGCCGAAACCATGTTGCCGAGTCCTTTGGCCCCCTCCGTCCCCGCGGCCTGTGAACTTTTCCAAACTTGACCCGGGGGCTGCGCTGCAGCCGAAGCAGACGCGCGCCGGGGGCGTTGCACTGGCACAGGTCAGCGTAGCGGGCCCCTGAGCCGCCACATGAGCTTTAAGTGATAAGGGACGTGCTGCGACGCTCGGTCTTCCGGCCGTCCACGTGGTGAAGCGTGCTTGGCGCGGTGCGGGCGTTTGAGGCGTCGTGACCATTAATATGACGGCGGACTCCCGGCAGTTGGACTTCTGCCGATTGGCCTTCCGCCGGTTGGCTCCCCTGCTGATGGGGTATATATATATGCAGCGCTGGTGCGGCGTTGCTCCTGCGTATATTGTGATAGAAGCTGCTCCCCTAAAATGGGCCCCTGCCATGCATCAACATTCCTGGGTGACGCTGAACGGCTTGGGGAATGTTGATGCACAGAAGGAGGTCCATTTTTCTTGGGAGCTTGGTCAGCGCCGGTTATCGACAGCCAGCCGCGCTTCCTGCCCCATGGCCTGTATTCATATATATATACACACATGAGGAGTGCTTTTACAGTTATACCCTTACATCTGGCTATCCCCTCTGGGACAGTTATGTCATTGCACATGGCCTATTCTGGGCCTTATAATCTCCTACCAGGCCCGCTGGGTTTAGGTGGGGGCCACCCCTACGACACAAATATAAAACTGGTTTAGACTTAGGCACTTGGTTAGAGTGGTGGGTGCAGGCATGCCTTGTTGGTCGGAGCCGCAGTGGTTGACTGTCGTGCACAGGGGTATGTGGTTGGGCCTAAGTCAGATTAAGGACCGGTCTGTGAGCTACTGTTGCAAACCCTAATCATACTACCACATGGCTAGTATGGGACAGCCCTGGCTGAATAATTTGCGAAGTCCCACCGTAAGTCATGTCGTAGGTTGAAAGTGAGCATGGTTGGTGCCATGTGAAGTCTCACTTGGGCGAGCATGCTTAAGCCATGAGAAGTCTCATCTAGGCTCAAGAGGGGGTCCCGGTCTGGTGGATTCCTTACTGGGGTGAAACCTTAGAGTTGGCTCAACCATGTTGAAGGCTTTGCATTGTAAAGGTCTTGTCACGACTCCTCACCGCACACCTAAGGAAGTGTGTAAACCGATGGCAATATGGGATGATCGTGTCTTGTGGGTAAAGTTGCACAGCCTCTGCAGAGTGTATAATCTATCCTGGATAGCCATGCCCATGGTCATGGGCATGCTGAGTAAAAGTTTTTCATGGATTAGACTTTGCTTTTCAAAAATGAGTTTCGAAAACCTTATGGATGGATGGAATCCATGAGAGAATGAAAACCTTGTGGGTGGATAGAACCCATGAGAGAGATTGGAAGCTTGTGGATGGATGGAATCCACGAGTGTTTGGAAACGTGTGGATGGATGGAATCCATACATGATCTTCTGGGAAAGATGGTCCGGGTGAGATGCCCGTGGATAGGTTGGTGTTTGGTCGAAGCCTACACTGACGGTATTATTTTCTATCACCAGTATTGTTTTTACTTACTGTATTAAATTCAACAATTTCAAATCTATTTATTGTATTTCATTAAATGATGTTTTATGCAAACTAACCATATAAGCCTTCCATTGAAGCCTTTATCATTACGTTGCATTTCTCCGTGTGATTTGCGGAGTACAAGTTTGTACTCACCTTGCACCCCCCTACACAGAGGAAGATGTCGTCGACTACAGTGAAGATCTGGACGAGTAGCCTGCGTCTTACTATCGTTTGCCTGTGGGCAGGCTTGGGCTTCGCTATTTATCAGTTTGCCTCCACAGTTATTTCCTTTATTTATCTTTGCCAATGGGCATTGATGTAAGACTTGGCCATAAGGCCGTACCTTTTATTTAATATATTTGGTCATTTGTGCTTGGTATTTATCTTTGTTGTATTGAGTGCGATTTACACAGAGGATCCAGGAGTCGTTACTCCGGGTTCTGACAGCGGGACTCATGTCAACCCCGAGCTCCGCCTCGGCCTGGCACTCGACTCCGGCTCCAAGTCTCCGCGCTACTAGGGGCTCCACACCGTCTTCGAGTCTCCGCACAGCAGTAGACTCCGCGGTGTCGAGGTCCACCGCAAAGCCACCTCGACCAAGGCCTCCACGCCACGGTCCTCACCGTAGTGTCCGCGCACCCCATCGAGGAATTTACAAGACACTACAGCAAGCAGCACGGGGACGTCGCCTCCGTGAGCGGGACTTCGCACGCGCCGCCTGGACTTCCGCTCGGCGGCTTGAAGCTGACGTATGTACCCGAAGCGTTGAATTTATAAGCGTATGGGTTCACGGTGGCAACCAAGGAAATACGACGTGCATGGCACATGCACGTCGTGCATGGCTTCGCATGCATGGCGCTCTGGGCCCCCGCGCGTCCTCGTTGAGACTTCGTCGGCCTCCGCTCAACCCCACGACGATGTCACCGGCATGACAATTTTGCCGGTCCACCAGCGTGACTTCGCCTACTCCGCGAAGTCTTCGCCGGCCTTCGGCAACTCCGCAACAGCTCCGTGCAAGCCTCCCCAACATGTCAGGGATGGCACGTGCAGGTACATGCACGATGAAACGCACCGTGCAAGCAAACTCATACTGCACATGCATGGCTTATGCACTTCATCCCCACGGGAGATGGAGAGGACATCAGGGTCTCTGCACCTGCGGAGTCTACTCCGCGTCGCCACCACCCCGCCCGGTACGCACTGCATGTGGTTACGCGTGGGGCTTTAATAATCGCCGCTGTGTTTCTTGCGTGCATGGCAGTAAATAAACGGTTGTTCATCATATTATTTATTGCGGCTGCGGTTCCATTCTAAGAGCATTCAATTTGGCCATATTTGCTTCTTGTAACACCCCAGGATCCACATTACCCTGGGATGCTACTCCACTCCACAACTAGCCAGTTTACAAGATAAATTAAACTGGCAACAATTATTATTCAAGATAACATAAGCGGAAGCATAAACAACTAAGGAATAACAGAATAGTGATAACAATTTAATATTCATAATCAACTTCAACATAATAACCAAGGAACAGTTCTCCAATTTAACATTAATAAGATGAAACATTCAACAACAAGATATCTAAGCAAAAGACTAGAATCCTTTCAACTTTATTTCAGCATTATAATATAATCCAAGTGCATCAGTGTGGTGCCTTGATAAGGACATCACTTCTTCGGATACACACAACACTCCTCCACTTGACATTCAAGGACCAATCACTAGAGCTCGTGCCCGACAATTGAATTTACAGGTGAGCTCGTTCCTAAGTACTTCTTTTTGTTCACTTGAGAATCGATTGCTACCTAATGATTTAATTATGATTAGGAACCATGGAGAGGACTTAGAAGTACTTGGAGAAGGACTACGAGGTGCACAAGTCCAGCAAAGGCGGTCGAATCATGTTGGAGGCCCAACTCAAACCGACTTCGAATCCAATTCGGAGTCCAGGACCAGGCCGCACTAAAACAGACGCCCAGATCGCATCCGGACTCCGTTTTGGACGTTATACATATGTATGGAAAGCTGAGAAGACTACCTTTCCAATGGATCTGGTCCCATGTCAAAATTACTTCTGAGTCAACAGGAATCGTCGAAACAAGTGGGTATTCAGAATCTGTCCGGGTGCTGCGCCACTGTCTTTTGGGCCTTTCGGCTTTGTATCGTGTTGGAGCCCATTAGGGTGCGTCCAGGGGTTTTGCACGCCCCTTAATCCTTTATATCCAGCCGCCACCCCCACCATTAGGGTTGGGTTTTACTTAGATTAATTCTGTCTTTGAACAGTTTCGCCGTTCATCGGTTTGTGAGACCCCAACTTCGAGTGCTACATTAATACATCCGCAATTCAGTTGTGTTCTTCCTTGTTCTTGCTTGTGTTCTTCGATTCGCAGGCAAGGATTAGCCTTCTTGGTGAGGTCAACCGTGCCGCGCACGGTTGATAACCTGAGGAGACGTGGTGCTGCGATTGCGGGGTTCGGAACGTGTCGTTCGGAAGCCGGATCGATTTGTGTCGCGCCTCCACCAAATCGAACATATCCGGGACCTGTTGGAAGATCGGGACCCCGTTCCTATCAAGTGGTAATCAGAGCTTCAGGTGTTCCTTTAGGTTCACGTTACCCCTCCTTTGTTATTTTCGGTTTCATCCTAGAGTCCAAGAAAAAGCCCTCTCGTTTAGCCTTTTGCACAATTTGATTCCAGAATCCGTAGTGTTGAGTTTGTGTCCTTAGTCGAGTTGTGTTGCTGGTTTAGATCGTGTTTTGTTTCGGGTTATCTTGCTTCCGCTACCTCTCATACAAACCCTAGCCGTCATCCATCGCATTTTGCACCCTCTGTTTTTTGTTTTCCCACCCATATCCCACCCTCTGTTTGAGTCATCTGTCGCATCTCGTGATCATCCAGCACCATCCCCCACTTTTCCCCGAGCTTTCGCCCCCCAAATTCCACTGATTTCCTCCACCCGATTTTGTTTCGGCCTCCACAGAAACCATAACTTGGAGCCCCTCCTTCAAACGGCCATAACTTTCGCATACGAACTCGAAATCAGACGATTTTTTTTGAAATTGGGTGAAATTAAATTTTAGTTTCCCCAAATTCGACCTGGAAAGTGCAGTACTCGAGCTTCGAAATTGAATCACCGAATTTACAACACATTCATTATTTTCTATAGGCCACACCTTACATCAGATTGCGGTGAAACTTTGTGTGGTTCATATTTCTGTGCTCTGTTCTGTGAAAAAAATAAAATAAAAAAGCAAAAAAAAAAGAAAAATTTCGGCTTAGTAGAGAGGAGAGAGAGTGCTCTCCGTGGCCGCAAAAAACACGTGACAGAGCACAGTTTTAGGTGACAGAAATTCATTTATTTTGTGCTTATGCTGAATTAAGTCTCTCAGTGCCTGGCCATCTTTGTTGCTGTCTCTGCCTTACTATTCTGGTCTTGACTCCTTGTTCATCATATCTTAACCCTGATATAGGATACATTTAGACCAGCAACTAGAACCAGTGCTTTGGACATTTATTCAGCATTACTCTCTGTTATTGATTTGTGTTCCACTGACATATTTGGCCTGCCAAGCTCCATATATCTACTTCTGGATAGCACAGTTTTTGTAACATCCTGATTTTCAGAGCCTTTTTGAAGCTTTTAAAATAAAATTCACCATTTGAATTTTTCTGGAATTAATTAAAGCTTAAATGGAATTTTTATGAATTAAAAGGATTTAATATGCTTAAGTCAAACATTAACATTTGCCAAAAGTATTTTATTTGAGTTCCTTGTGTCTCAAGGATTTTTCTGGGATTTTTCTGGATTTATTTGCTATTTTCTAGAGCTCAAAAAGAATTATTTGAATTTTTGGAAAAAGAAAAGAAAAAAAGAAAACCCTAAACCGGGCGGTGGGCCGAAACCCAACGAACCGGCCCGGTCCGACCGCCGGCCCAGCCCGCACCCCGCCGTGCCACGCGGCGCGCATCCGCGCGCGCCCGCATCCGCCTCCCTCCGTTGGATGGACGACACGCGTCGCCCATCCGAGCGCCTCCCCTCGCCCACGCGCCATCGCTGCCGCCCGCTCGCCCGGTTCCACTGACAGGTGGGGCCCACCTGTCAGAGACCGAGTCCGGCGGGGACTCGGCGTCCGTGCCACGTCAGCCCTCGCCGCCCGGGTATTTATTGCGCCGCCCGCCTCGGTTCGCGTGCCCCGCCCGCGCCGCCGCCTTCGCCGTCGCCGCCGTCGCCCGCGCCGCCGCCTTCGCCGTGCGCCGCTGTCGGCCAGATCTGCCGCCGCCAGGCCGCGTCGCCGTCGTCGCCTCCGCCGCCTTCGCCGTCACCGCCGTCGCCCGCGCCGCCGCTACCGCCGTGCGCCGCCGTCGGCCAGATCCGCCGCCGCCAGGCCGCGTTGCCGTCGTCGCCTTCGCCGCCGTTCGCCGCCGTCCGCCGCCATCCGCCGCCGTCGTCGTCGTCGCCGGTGAGCCCGCTGCGCCCTCGGTTCCGCCGTCTTCTCGGCCGCCGTCGCCGTCGTCGTCGTCGTCGCCGCCGGTCAGCCGCCGCCGCCGCCCCGCGCCTCCTCGGTCGCCGGCCAGCCGCCGCCGCCTTGGACACCCGCGCCTCGCGCCGCCCGCCGTCAGCCCGCGCCCGCGCCCGCGCGTCTCCTCGCCTTCCCGTGGTTCGAGTCCACCGTGAGCCGTGCCACTGACAAGCCGGGCCCACCGGTCAGTCGTGGTCCGTGGACCCGTGAGCCGATCTGGCCACGTCAGCAGCCGAGTCAGCCGAGCCACGCCAGCCCTAGGCCGACGTGTCATGCCACGTCAGCGCCACGTGGATGCCACGTCAGCACCCGAGGACCCTCAGGTGCCACGTCAGCCGCCACGTCAGCCGCCACGTCACCCGCCACGCCAGCTGCCACGTCAGCCCTAACCGCACACGTGTCCTGCCACGTGGTCGCCACGTCAGCCAGCCGCTTGCGCAAGCCGCACAGTCAGCCGCACTGTTCCGTGCGCCGAGTTCACCGTGGACCTGTTCTCCCGTGCGCCCGGTCCACAGCACAGTGCACTTTTCTAATTTTCCCGATTTTCTGTAGATTTAATTTTCCAAGAGCCCGTTCTCCCTCGTCCTAGCTCCGATTGACCCCGTTCTTTTTTCTAAATTCATCTAAAATTGAGCTCTACCTTTTGGTTCAGGTTTGAAAGTTTTTGAAGTTCATTTGAATTTATTTGAATTTATTTTGTCTCTTTGTTTCGTTTTCTCTCTCGTTAGATCACGCGTTCGAGGGAGCCGCCGTCAGATTTGAAGATCAAGAGCCGTCAACTGAGCAAGGCCAAGGCAAGTCGTGTTCCTTTGATCATGTTGAACCCAGTTTGCAATCTATTATTTAAATATTTTGTTTTAAATTATCTTGCATCGCTATTTTTATTCAAACCCTTGTATTGGTAGTTATCGTCCCAATTGGTTATTTCCCTCCTTGATATTTTGGAATACCTTGATGCCATTGACACCATAGGTTGGGAAACTTAGTAGTGATGCTATGTTACGATCACATTGGGTTGGTACGATTAGTGTGCTTAGCCATGCTTTTATTATCATTTGGGTTCATCATCACATGTGATTAATTAATTTGACTTAATGAGATATTGAATTATGGTTGGTGCCATAATGAATCGTGGTTGGTGCCACCGTTATAAAATTTTGTGCCGTGACGTTGGTGCGTCATCGGCAGTGGTTATACAAAATTGGTTTTCACTCGGGCGAGTGATCGTGCAGTAAAGGGGGAAGTGTTGGAGCACTTCGTGGGATGTGGTAGTCTCGCCCGAGAACACTTAAGGACTTAACTTTGTGCGCCATTGATCTGAGTCTTACCGTGCAAACCACATGTCTGGTATGGGACAGACCTGGCTGATTAATTTGGGATGTTTCAATTTCAATCTCGTTGGGATGAACATGGTTGCTGATTTCCATGAGGCGCAAGGGGGGGTGTGATGCGAAACCCTAGCGGGCGGGATTGGGTTGGAATTGAACATTGTAAAGGCCTTGTTGTGATTTCCTTAGCGCGAGGCTAATCACATCGTGTGGGTACAGTTGTGCAACCTCTGCAGAGTGTAAAACTATTCGAATAGCCGTGTCCTCGGTCATGGACAATGCTCGGTGATTTCACACGAGGTATAGTTACTCTTGGAAAACTTGTAGCTGGTCAGTGGATGGTTAATTCACTGTTGGTTTGGTTTGTGGATGGGAGGTCCATAAGTGGTTTACCTTAAATTCCTTTGATTATTCATTATTGTTTTATTTACAATTCGCCTTTAATCTATTTATGATATTTCCAAATGCTGTTTATGCAAATTAACCCTTTTAGCCTTGCATTGGTAAGCCTTGCATATTATATTGCATTCATTTGTTACAAACGGCTTGCTGAGTACCAATGTACTCACGGCTTTATGCCCCTGTTGCTCAGTTGAGGAAGAGGAGTATCACCAGCAGGAGGTTCCAGAAGGAGAGTACTTCGACGACTACGCGTTCTAGGCTTCGCTCCCCACTCGATTGCCTGTGGGCATGTCGATTGGCCACTACGTTTATTTTGGATTTTTCCGCTGCTAAGTTTTGTTAAGCCCCTAAGGCTATTGAGATTGTAAGCTTGACCATAAGGTCTCACTTTTGGATATTGATTAATAATTCGAGTTTCCCTTATTTAATATCGTGATTGTGGTGATGATTACCTCTATGTTTGACTGTGTGCACTAGCGTGATCCTGGACTAGTGCAGTATACACAGAGAGTCCGGATTTGCATATTCGGGTCTCTACAGAGATGGTATCAGAGCCAAATCGACTGCAGGACGAAGCCCTAGTTAGAGTGGTCGAATTAGAACAAATTTCAAAACCTATTTTCTAAATCAAACCAACTAAATTTGAAGAGTAGTAATATCTATACTTTCTTATCTTCTCTATAGAAATTCTGTTCCTTGCCCCGTTCTCTCATGATTTATTTTCGTAAGTTTTATGCTAATCTTCCCTTGTAAAATGCATTAGATGTCTCAAGCTTCATTCAACCAGGCGGGAGGTTGGAGAGCCCTTCTCCATGTTCTGCTGCGAAGCCTCGGGTTGAGGAGATTGCCCGTCTACCTCACCAAGGATGAGCAAGATAAAGGGCAACGTATTGGAAGCATCACCAGGTTGTACTTCACCACGAGAGTCGGCAAGCAGGTTCTACATCATAGTTTCAAGGGCACCGGATCTCACGAAGGATGTTCCGCACAAGCAGCCGCACACAAAGCCATCCGACAGCTTTGTAAATTATACAAGATCAACATGGCTAGACTCGTTCGGAGGTTCAAGAAGCAAGGTGAAGTCACCCTCAGTTTGCCAGAGCCAGTCAGGGAGGAGCCTCAACCGCAGTCGCCAGTACCTCTACCGACGCCTACACCGCCGAGCCCGGAGGTGGGACGACGCATCACCGGAGATCGTCAAGCGTACCTTCGACGCTTCACCCCCGCCCCCGTCAGAGAGCAGACGCCACCAGAGTCGCCGCCAGTCCGCAACTCGTGGGTCTTCTATAGTGATGCGGAGGATGAGGATAGCGAACCCTATCTGTCAGGCTCAGAGTGGGAGCCACTAGATTAGTATTACGAGTAGAGCGTTGGAATTTTTATTTGCAGTTGTTTGGGATGTGAGCTGTAAATCTTGCTTTTAAAGCATTATGTTGCAATCATGTCCATCTTTTAATGGAGTTATTCTTTGCCAGTCTCGTTGTTAGCCTTTCGGGCTAAGTGTTTGCTTAGTTCAGGTTGCCATTAGCTATTCCCCTTAGACGAGTTCACCGCTTACCTCTGCTTTTCCCTCTTATCTACTGAGCCTCAGAATGTCAGTTCTCAGCAAATGGTCTTTCTTTTCAGAGCAGCAGCAAGATGGTTGAAACCAGGAACTCCGCAGGTCGTGAGCAGACAAACCAGAACCCAGGGAGCAGTTCCACTCAGCCACCCCAGGCAGTTCCGCCGACCCTGGACCCCGCTCTCAGTCAGTTCCTGATGGCCCAGACCCAGATGATGCAAGCAATGATGCAGAATATGAACAATATGGCTCAGCGTCAGCACCCAGGGGCAACAGCACCCCAGGCCGCCCACCAGCAGTCCCGCTTTGCAGAGTTTATGAGGACGAGGCCGCCTACCTACTCCAGTTCTTCAGAACCTTTGGAGGCAGACGACTGGATCCGTTCAGTAGGGAAAAAGCTGAACTTGGCCCAGTGCACAGACAGGGAGAGAGTGTTGTATGCAGCACACCAGCTAGAGGGACCTGCAGCAGAGTGGTGGGAGAACTACTGTGACGCCCACGAGGACCAGAACAACATTTCTTGGGATGAGTTCTACACCGCTTTCCGTCACGCCCATGTCCTAGATGGGGTGATGGACATGAAGAAGGAGGAGTTCCGTGAGTTGCAGCAGAAGAACATGTCAGTGAGTGAATACCTCAATAAATTCACTCAGCTAGCTCGCTATGCGCCTGAGGATGTAGCCACAGATGAGGCTCGTCAGAAGAGGTTCCGGAAAGGCTTGAACCCAGGTTTGAAGGTGCAGGTCGTGGGCAACGACTATGCCAGCTTTCAGCAGATGGTGGATAAGGTCATCCTAATTGAGGACAGTCGCCGCGAGCTCGAAGAGTCTCGCAAGAGGAGGATGGCTCAGCAGGGATTACAGTCTCACCAGGCTCAGAGGCAGCGTTTCAGCACTTACCAGCCCGCTCGAGTGCCTCAGCAGCAGCAGCAGCAGTCAGTCTTCAGGACACCAGCCCCAGCGCCACGTCCCCAGCAGTCAGCGCAGAGACCTGGTGGATCTGGTGGTCAGCAGCAAAGGAACGCCAATCCAGCAGCGTCTGTTACTTGCTACAAGTGTCATGAGCCAGGACACTATGCTAGCAAGTGCCCCCAGAGGCAGGGCCCCACTCCAGTTCGCTTCGACTTGGGAGCCACACCAGGACGGACGCCTACTCCAGGAGCAGGGCGTGGAACACCCCAGGCGCCAGGTCAGGGCAGCAGGACTCCGCAGGTGGTGAGAGGTCAGGTGAACCACGTCACTGCAGAGGAGGCCCAGGCAGCACCAGATGTCGTGATCGGTAAGTTCTTAGTCCATACAGCACCTGCCACAGTTTTGTTTGATTCTGGAGCTTCCCATTCGTTTGTTTCTCAGAGTTTTGCTTTAAAGCATCAGTTGAAAATTGTTACTCTGGGATCTATTCATTTGATCCAATCCCCCGGTGCGGAGTTGAGCACCAACCTAGGTTGTCCCGGAGTTCAGATGGTCATCCAGGGAGTTGAGTTCAGAACGGACTTGATTGTCTTGGATATCCAGTCCCTAGACGTGATCTTGGGTATGGATTGGCTCAAGAAGCACCAAGCAGTTTTATATTGTGGGAGCAGAGCAGTGACTTTGACCAGCTCCGACGGGAAGAAAGTGCAGTTTTCAGCTAGCATGAATCAGCCAGAGCAAGTAATGGTTTGCCAGATCAAGGGGATTCAGTTGGAGGATGTGCCAATTGCCAGGGAGTACCCCGATGTGTTTCCAGATGATCTTCCAGGGATGCCACCAGAGCGAGAAGTTGAGTTTCTGATCGAGTTGGTACCCGGTACCGCTCCGATTTCCAAAAGACCCTACCGGATGCCAGCAAATGAATTAGCGGAACTCAAGAAGCAGATTCAAGAGCTTTTGGACAAAGGTTATGTCAGGCCCAGTTCATCCCCGTGGGGAGCGCCAGTCTTGTTTGTGAAAAAGAAGGATGGCAGTCAGCGCATGTGCGTGGACTACCGAGCACTTAATGAGGTCACTATCAAGAACAAGTACCCGTTACCCAGGATCGATGATTTGTTTGATCAGCTCAAGGGAGCAGGAGTTTTCTCCAAGATTGACTTGAGGTCAGGTTACCATCAGATGAGGATTCGACAGGAGGACATACCTAAGACAGCATTTTCGACTCGTTACGGTTTGTACGAGTTCACAGTGATGTCTTTTGGTTTGACCAATGCTCCAGCCTATTTTATGTACCTGATGAATAAGGTGTTCATGGAGTATTTGGATAAGTTTGTCGTTGTGTTTATTGACGACATTCTAATCTACTCTAGGGATGAGAAAGAGCATGAGGAACACCTGAGGATGGTATTGCAGAAATTAAGGGACCACCAGTTGTATGCCAAGTTTAGCAAATGTGAGTTTTGGATGAAGGAAGTCGCCTTTCTAGGCCATGTGATGTCCGCAGAGGGAGTTGCTGTTGATCCCGGAAAGGTCAAGGATGTTTTGGACTGGCAGTCACCTTCTTCGGTGACCCAGGTCAGGAGTTTTCTAGGTATGGCCGGTTACTACCGTCGTTTCATCGAGGGATTTTCCAGTGTAGCCAAGCCACTTACCCAATTGCTCAAAAAGGAGAAGAAATTTGTTTGGACGCCCGAGTGCGAGAAAAGCTTTCAGAAGTTGAAGGAGAGTTTGACCACAGCCCCAGTGCTAGTGTTGCCAGATTTAAACAAGGATTTTGAGATTTATTGCGATGCCTCACGCAAGGGTTTGGGTTGTGTGCTGATGCAGGAAAAGAGAGTGGTAGCGTATGCCTCGCGCCAGTTGAGACCGCATGAGGAGAATTACCCTACCCACGACTTGGAGCTAGCAGCTGTAGTGCATGCTTTAAAAATTTGGAGGCACTATCTCTTGGGTAATAGATGTGAGATTTACACAGATCACAAGAGTTTGAAATACATTTTCACCCAGTCCGAGCTTAACCTCAGGCAGAGGAGGTGGTTGGAGTTGATAAAGGATTACGATGTCGGAATCCATTATCACCCAGGGAAGGCCAATGTGGTCGCAGATGCTCTGAGCAGAAAGGTTTATTGTAATTCAGTAATGGTTCAGGAGAGTCAGCCAGCTTTGCATGAGGAATTCCAAAAGCTCAGTTTGGAATTGGTTGAGGAAGGATTTTTGGCAGCAATAGAGTTGCAGCCCACTTTGGACGGTCAGATTCGTCAGGCTCAGACGGATGATGAGACGTTTCAGCGTATCAGAAAGAATATGAGTGAAGGAAAAGAGTCGGGATTTTCAGAGGATGCCCAAGGAACTCTGTGGTTCAAGCGACGTTTGTGTGTGCCCAATAAGAAGGAGCTAAAGGATCTGTTGCTAAAAGAAGCTCATGAGTCGTTGTATTCGATACACCCTGGCAGTACCAAGATGTACCAGGACATTAAAGAAAAATATTGGTGGCCTAGCATGAAGCGTGAGATCGCTGAGTATGTGGCACTTTGTGATGTATGTCAGAGGGTTAAGGCAGAGCATCAGAGGCCAGCAGGTTTGCTCCAGCCGTTGAAAATCCCTGAGTGGAAATGGGAAGAGATTGGTATGGACTTCATAGTTGGTCTGCCTAAGACCAAAGAAGGCTATGATTCGATTTGGGTCATCGTGGACCGATTGACCAAGGTTGCTCACTTTATTCCAGTAAAGACAACCTACACCGGTGACAGATTGGCAGAATTGTATATGTCAAGGATCGTCAGTTTGCATGGAGTGCCCAAGAAAATAGTGTCAGATCGAGGAGCCCAGTTCACTTCTCGGTTTTGGGGTAGTTTCCATGAGGCTATGGGAACGCACCTGAATTTCAGTACCGCATATCATCCCCAGACAGATGGTCAGACAGAGCGAGTCAATCAGATTCTTGAGGATATGTTGAGAGCATGTGTGCTAGATCATGGTCCTAAGTGGGACAGTTGTTTGCCTTTTGCAGAGTTTTCCTACAACAATAGTTATCAGGCAAGTTTGCAGATGTCACCATTTGAAGCACTCTATGGCAGGAAATGCAGGACCCCTCTCAATTGGAAAGAGATGGGGGAAGGTCAGGTGTTTGGTCCAGATTGTTTAAAAGAGGCAGAGGACAAGGTCCGTTTGATCCAGGAGAGATTGAGGACTGCCCAGGCCAGGCAAAAGAGCTATGCGGATACCAGACGCCGAGAGCTGAGTTTTGAGCCAGATGATTTTGTGTACCTCAGGATCACACCTTTCAAAGGAGTTAAGCGATTTCAAATGAAGGGAAAGCTAGCACCAAGGTATGTGGGGCCATTCAAGATTTTCAAGCGCAGGGGAGAGGTTGCTTATCAATTGGAGCTACCTGCGTCTTTCAGTGGGGTACATGATGTCTTCCATGTGTCACAGCTGAAGAAGTGCTTGAGAGTGCCAGAGGAGGCTGTGCCAGTTGAGGCCATTGATCTTCAGGAGGATCTGTCCTACAAAGAGCGTCCTGTCAAGATCTTGGACGTGTCAGAGCGAGCCACCCGGAATAAAGTTGTTCGCTTTTGCAAAGTTCAGTGGAGCAACCACTCTGAGGAGGAAGCCACCTGGGAGCGCGAAGAGGATCTCAAGGCAGAGTTTCCGAACCTATTCTAGTAGTGAGCCCGGATCTCGGGGTCGAGATCCCGTTTAAGGGGGTAAGGTTTGTAACATCCTGATTTTCAGAGCCTTTTTGAAGCTTTTAAAATAAAATTCACCATTTGAATTTTTCTGGAATTAATTAAAGCTTAAATGGAATTTTTATGAATTAAAAGGATTTAATATGCTTAAGTCAAACATTAACATTTGCCAAAAGTATTTTATTTGAGTTCCTTGTGTCTCAAGGATTTTTCTGGATTTTTCTGGGATTTTTCTGGATTTATTTGCTATTTTCTAGAGCTCAAAAAGAATTATTTGAATTTTTGGAAAAAGAAAAGAAAAAAAAAGAAAACCCTAAACCGGCCGGTGGGCCGAAACCCAACGAACCGGCCCGGTCCGACCGCCGGCCCAGCCCGCACCCCGCCGTGCCACGCGGCGCGCATCCGCGCGCGCCCGCATCTGCCTCCCTCCGTTGGATGGACGACACGCGTCGCCCATCCGAGCACCTCCCCTCGCCCGCGCGCCATCGCTGCCGCCCGCTCGCCCGGTTCCACTGACAGGTGGGGCCCACCTGTCAGAGACCGAGTCCGGCGGGGACTCGGCGTCCGTGCCACGTCAGCCCTCGCCGCCCGGGTATTTACTGCGCCGCCCGCCTCGGTTCGCGTGCCCCGCCTGCGCCGCCGCCTTCGCCGTCGCCGCCGTCGCCCGCGCCGCCGCCTTCGCCGTGCGCCGCTGTCGGCCAGATCTGCCGCCGCCAGGCCGCGTCGCCGTCGTCGCCTCCGCCGCCTTCGCCGTCGCCGCTGTCGCCCGCGCCGCCGCCACCGCCGTGCGCCGCCGTCGGCCAGATCCGCCGCCGCCAGGCCGCGTCGCCGTCGTCGCCTTCGCCGCCGTTCGCCGCCGTCGTCGTCGTCGCCGGTGAGCCCGCTGCGCCCTCGGTTCCGCCGTCTTCTCGGCCGCCGTCGCCGTCGTCGTCGTCGTCGCCGCCGGTCAGCCGCCGCCGCCGCCCCGCGCCTCCTCGGTCGCCGGCCAGCCGCCGCCGCCGCCTCGGACACCCGCGCCTCGCGCCGCCCGCCGTCAGCCCGCGCCCGCGCCCGCGCGTCTCCTCTCCTTCCCGTGGTTCGAGTCCACCGTGAGCCGTGCCACTGACAAGCCGGGCCCACCGGTCAGTCGTGGTCCGTGGACCCGTGAGCCAATCTGGCCACGTCAGCAGCCGAGTCAGCCGAGCCACGCCAGCCCTAGGCCGACGTGTCATGCCACGTCAGCGCCACGTGGATGCCACGTCAGCACCCGAGGACCCTCAGCCGCCACGTCAGCCGCCACGTCACCCGCCACGCCAGCTGCCACGTCAGCCCTAACCGCACACGTGTCCTGCCACGTGGTCGCCACGTCAGCCAGCCGCTTGCGCAAGCCGCACAGTCAGCCGCACTGTTCCGTGCGCCGAGTTCACCGTGGACCTGTTCTCCCGTGCGCCCGGTCCACAGCACAGTGCACTTTTCTAATTTTCCCGATTTTCTGTAGATTTAATTTTCCAAGAGCCCGTTCTCCCTCGTCCTAGCTCCGATTGACCCCGTTCTTTTTTCTAAATTCATCTAAAATTGAGCTCTACCTTTTGGTTCAGGTTTGAAAGTTTTTGAAGTTCATTTGAATTTATTTGAATTTATTTTGTCTCTTTGTTTCGTTTTCTCTCTCGTTAGATCACGCGTTCGAGGGAGCCGCCGTCAGATTTGAAGATCAAGAGCCGTCAACTGAGCAAGGCCAAGGCAAGTCGTGTTCCTTTGATCATGTTGAACCCAGTTTGCAATCTATTATTTAAATATTTTGTTTTAAATTATCTTGCATCGCTATTTTTATTCAAACCCTTGTATTGGTAGTTATCGTCCCAATTGGTTATTTCCCTCCTTGATATTTTGGAATACCTTGATGCTATTGACACCATAGGTTGGGAAACTTAGTAGTGATGCTATGTTACGATCACATTGGGTTGGTACGATTAGTGTGCTTAGCCATGCTTTTATTATCGTTTGGGTTCATCATCACATGTGATTAATTAATTTGACTTAATGAGATATTGAATTATGGTTGGTGCCATAATGAATCGTGGTTGGTGCCACCGTTATAAAATTTTGTGCCGTGACGTTGGTGCGTCATCGGCAGTGGTTATACAAAATTGGTTTTCACTCGGGCGAGTGATCGTGCAGTAAAGGGGGAAGTGTTGGAGCACTTCGTGGGATGTGGTAGTCTCGCCCGAGAACACTTAAGGACTTAACTTTGTGCGCCATTGATCTGAGTCTTACCGTGCAAACCACATGTCTGGTATGGGACAGACCTGGCTGATTAATTTGGGATGTTTCAATTTCAATCTCGTTGGGATGAACATGGTTGCTGATTTCCATGAGGCGCAAGGGGGGGTGTGATGCGAAACCCTAGCGGGCGGGATTGGGTTGGAATTGAACATTGTAAAGGCCTTGTTGTGATTTCCTTAGCGCGAGGCTAATCACATCGTGTGGGTACAGTTGTGCAACCTCTGCAGAGTGTAAAACTATTCGAATAGCCGTGTCCTCGGTCATGGACAATGCTCGGTGATTTCACACGAGGTATAGTTACTCTTGGAAAACTTGTAGCTGGTCAGTGGATGGTTAATTCACTGTTGGTTTGGTTTGTGGATGGGAGGTCCATAAGTGGTTTACCTTAAATTCCTTTGATTATTCATTATTGTTTTATTTACAATTCGCCTTTAATCTATTTATGATATTTCCAAATGCTGTTTATGCAAATTAACCCTTTTAGCCTTCCATTGGTAAGCCTTGCATATTATATTGCATTCATTTGTTACAAACGGCTTGCTGAGTACCAATGTACTCACGGCTTTATGCCCCTGTTGCTCAGTTGAGGAAGAGGAGTATCACCAGCAGGAGGTTCCAGAAGGAGAGTACTTCGACGACTACGCGTTCTAGGCTTCGCTCCCCACTCGATTGCCTGTGGGCATGTCGATTGGCCACTACGTTTATTTTGGATTTTTCCGCTGCTAAGTTTTGTTAAGCCCCTAAGGCTATTGAGATTGTAAGCTTGACCATAAGGTCTCACTTTTGGATATTGATTAATAATTCGAGTTTCCCTTATTTAATATCGTGATTGTGGTGATGATTACCTCTATGTTTGACTGTGTGCACTAGCGTGATCCTGGACTAGTGCAGTATACACAGAGAGTCCGGATTTGCATATTCGGGTCTCTACAGTTTTGACCCTTGCAATCGTACCCACGCTCAACATGGTTTCACGAACCAGCCACCGGTTGTACCACCTGCTGCTTTGGTAAGAACACTTGTAAGAGCTTGATAAGCCACTTCCTTTGCGAGTTCCCACTGGCCTTCATTTGTAGTTGATAGGGATATTCCTTTTGTTTTTCCTGTGTTTTCCACTAACCATGGCAGGAGACGAAGGGGACGGAACACCGAGCGATTTCAACGAGTGTGTTACTCGCGGCCAGCTACAAGCTGCGCTTGACAAACAAACTGCTTCACTCATTGATCTCGGCGCGAGAATGGACACCATTGTCGTCGCCATTGCCCAGTTGAACACCACAGAAGGCATTGAGCGGGTGGAGCGGCGGATGGCTGACCTCACTGGTCGGATGGACACATTGGAGGCACGCCTACCACCTGTCAATGACGGCCATCATCATGATGAAGACATAGTGTATGATGCGAATGGCAACATTGATCAGCGGGCGACACAAGATGCACGACTACGTCGGTGTCTTCAGCGAAACCGACATGGTATGGAAGGTAATAACCAGCACCGTCATGGTAACGACGACCCTTTTGCTAAAGTCAAGTTTACCATTCCGTCTTTTTCTGGTCTTTATGATGCTGAAATATATCTTGATTGGGAGATGACGATAGAGCAGAAATTTAATTCTCACTTGGTTCCTGAACAACATAGAGTTAGACAAGCTACTAGTGAGTTTAAGGACTTTGCTATTATCTGGTGGAATGAACTGGGTACCATGCGTGTACAACCTGATACATGGGAGCGGTTAAAAGAAGCTATGCGTAATCGTTTTGTTCCTCCCTCATATAAACGTGAATTGAGAAAAAAATTGCAGCGCTTAGAACAAGGTGATAGTTCTGTTCAGGACTATTATCCTGAGCTTCAAAAGGGTATGGTGCGTTGTGGGGTTGTTGAGGAAACAGAGGATAATATTTGTCGTTTCTACGGGGGGTTACGGCATGAAATTCAGGACATTGTTGATTATAAAGAGTTTACTACTGTCAACTAGTTGTTCCAGCTTGCTATGCTTGCAGAAAAAGAATTGCAGGGACGCAAGGAATCAGCCAAGGCAAGCACCGGACGACCATTCTACACGCCGCGAACGACTACATCGACGGGACTGCCCAAGTCTTCTTCAAGTTTTCGTTCTCCTCCACCACCTGCAGTAGCGCCACCGAAGCCACCCTCCACGACACGCTTTGCAGATTCTGCAAAAAAATCTTTGCAGGTTCCAGCCAAGAGTTCTTCTTCCGTGACTTCAACGGACCGCTCCTCCAACATTCAGTGCCACCGCTGCCATGGGCTTGGTCATGTGCAGAAGAATTGCCCTAGCCAACGGGCATACATCGCCATAGAAGATGGAGGCTACATCAGCACTTCGGATGTTGAGGAGGATGATGATGTTGCTGCTGTCTCGGACGACAATGGCGGTAATGATGACAACCTGGTCCTTGGTGGGGCGTCCACAGCGACGCTACGGAGCATCATTGTGCAGCGAGTCCTCAGCACACAGGTACAACAAACCACAAAGCTTCAACGCCATAATTTGTTTCAGACTTTCTTCGCAATCAAGAACCGGCGCGCACGTGTCATTATTGATGGAGGAAGCTGCAACAACTTGGTGAGTTCTGATATGGTCAAGAAGCTTGGCTTGACCACGCGACCGCATCCACATCCATACCATATTCAGTGGTTAAATGACTCTGGAAAAGCTAAGGTAACGCAAACATGCCGAGTCCATTTTTTCATTGGTGCTTATGCTGATCATGTTGATTGTGATGTGGTTCCCATGCAAGCATGCTCTCTTTTATTGGGTAGACCTTGGGAATTTGATAATGATGCTTTACACCATGGTAGTAGTAACACATATACTTTTATGCATAAGGGAAAGAAAGTTACTTTACTGCCTTTGACCCCAGCTGAGATTATAGAGGCCGATAGGGAGAGAGCTGCTGCTACTAATGATCCAAAGGAACATGATAAATCTGAAAACCAGCAAGTAACCCATTTGAAAAATTCTGTTATGCTTGCCACAAAATTAGACCTTGCTGAAATTGATGATGTTAATGAGACATGCTATGCTTTTGTGTGCAAGGATGCTTTATTTTCTCTTGATACTATGCCTTGCACTTTGCCTGCTCTTGTCACTAACCTTTTGCAGGAGTTTAGAGATATTTTCCCTGATGAGATACCTCCAGGACTTCCACCCATTCGAGGGATTGAACACCAGATTGACTTGATCCCTGGAGCGAGTTTGCCAAACCGTGCGGCGTACAGGACCAATCCCGAAGAGACTAAGGAGATTCAGCGACAAGTCCAAGACCTTTTGGACCATGGGTACGTACGTGAGAGTCTTAGTCCTTGTGCTGTTCCTGTTCTTTTGGTTCCCAAAAAAGATGGTTCTTGGCGTATGTGTGTAGATTGTAGAGCCATTAACAACATTACTATAAGGTATCGTCATCCTATTCCTAGGCTAGACGACATGCTTGATGAGTTGTGTGGTGTTATAATTTTCACAAAGATTGACTTGCGTAGTGGATACCACCAAATAAGAATGAAACTTGGCGATGAATGGAAAACTGCTTTTAAAACTAAGTTCGGCTTGTATGAGTGGTTAGTCATGCCTTTTGGTTTAACTAATGCACCTAGCACTTTCATGAGATTAATGAACGAGGTTTTACGTCCTTTCATTGGCAAATTTGTGGTTGTTTACTTTGATGATATCTTGATTTATAGCACGTCCATGGATGAACATTTGAATCACTTGCGTGCTGTTTTTAATGCTTTGCGGGATGCACGTTTATTTGGTAACCTTGGGAAGTGCACCTTTTGCACAGATCGAGTCTCTTTTCTTGGCTATGTTGTGACTCCACAGGGAATTGAGGTTGATAGAGCCAAGGTGGAGGCGATATGGAGTTGGCCCATGCCCACGATGGTCTCCCATGTGCGGAGTTTTCTTGGCCTTGCAGGATTTTATCGCCGCTTTGTCAAGGAATTCAGCACCATTGCGACACCATTGATTGAGTTGACAAAGAAGGGCGTCGTGTTCCATTGGGGGCCATCACAAGAGGAGTCCTTTAATCTTTTGAAGGACAAGCTTACACACGCACCATTGCTCCAACTTCCGAATTTTGGTAAGACTTTTGAGCTGGAATGTGATGCTAGCGGAATTGGTATTGGTGGTGTTTTGATGCAAGAAGGCAAACCTGTTGCCTACTTTAGTGAAAAATTAAATGGTCCTGCTCTTAATTATTCCACGTATGATAAAGAATTGTATGCTCTTTTTCGTTCTTTAGAGACGTGGCAACACTATTTATGGCCTAAAGAATTTGTCATTCATTCTGATCATGAATCACTCAAGCATATTCGTAGTCAAACCAATTTGAATCGTAGACATGCTAAGTGGGTTGAATTTATTGAATCTTTTCCTTATGTCATTAAACACAAGAAAGGGAAGGATAATGTGATTGCTGATGCTTTGTCCCGACGCTATACCATGTTGTCTCAACTTGATTGTCGCATTTTTGGTCTTGAACCTATTAAAGCACAATATTCTTTTGATGCTGATTTTAAGGATGTGTTGCTGCATTGTAAAGAGGGACAAGCATGGATAAATTCGTGATCAATGATGGGTTTTTGTTTAGAGCTAACCGCCTATGCATTCCAGTTGGATTCGTTCGACTTTTGTTGTTGCAGGAGGCACATGGAGGAGGATTGATGGGACATTTTGGTGCCAAGAAGACGGAGGAGGTGCTGGCCACACATTTCTTTTGGCCAAGGATGAGACGAGATGTAGAGCAGTTTGTGGCTCGGTGCGCCACATGTCAAAAAGCTAAGTCGCGGTTGAACCCACATGGTTTGTATATGCCTCTTTCCATTCCTTCTATTCCTTGGGCTGATATATCTATGGGCTTTGTTTTGGGATTGCCAAGGACTAAGAGGGGGAGGGATAGTATTTTTTGTGGTGGTTGATCGTTTTTCTAAGATGGCACATTTTATTCCTTGTCATAAAAGCGACAATGCTGTTCATATTGCTGACCTTTTCTTTTAAGAAATCGTTCGCTTGCATGGTATGCCTTCTACTATTGTTTCAGATCACGATGCAAAATTCTTGAGTCACTTTTGGCGCACTTTGTGGAATAAATTGGGGACAAAGCTGCTGTTTTCTACAACTTGTCATCCCCAAACTGATGGACAAACAGAGGTAGTGAATCGAACATTGTCCACCATGTTGAGAGCGATCTTGAAGCGCAATTTGAAGATGTGGGAAGAGTGTTTGCCGCATGTGGAGTTTGCATATAATAGGGCAGAACGCTCCACCACCAAGGTAAGTCCCTTCCAGGTAGTATAGAATTTATTCTTAAATTGCATGAAACCACTAAGGCAAATATTGAAAAGATGAATGAAAAGTATAGAATTGCTGGTAGTGAAGGTAGAAGGGAAGTTAAACTTGTACCGAGTGATTTGGTTTGGTTGCACTTGAGAAAGGATAGATTTCCTGAGTTACGAAAATCAAAATTGATGCCTAGAGCTGCTGGTCCTTTTAAGATAGTTGAGAAGATAAATGATAATGCATATAAACTTGAGTTGCCTCCCAAGTTTGGGGTTAGTCCCACCTTTAACATTTCAGATTTGAAGCCATACTTGGGAGAAGAAGATGAGGCTGAGTTAAGGACAACCCCGCTTCAAGAAGGGGAGGATGATGAGGACATCACTTCTTCGGATACACACAACACTCCTCCACTTGACATTCAAGGACCAATCACTAGAGCTCGCGCCCGACAATTGAATTTACAGGTGAGCTCGTTCCTAAGTACTTCTTTTTGTTCACTTGAGAATCGATTGTTACCTAATGATTTAATTATGATTAGGAACCATGGAGAGGACTTAGAAGTATTTGTATAAGGACTACGAGGCGCACAAGTCCAGCAAAGGCGGTCGAATCATGTTGGAGGCCCAACTCAAACCGACTTCGAATCCAATTCGGAGTCCAGGACCAGGCCGCACCAAAACGGACGCCCAGATCGCATCCAGACTCCGTTTGGGACGTTCTACATATGTATGGAAAGCTGAGAAGACTACCTTTCCAATGGCTCTGGTACCATGTCAAAATTCCTTCTGAGTCAACGGGAATCGTCGAAACAAGTGAGTGTTCAGAATCTGTCAGGGTGCTGCGCCACTGTCTTTTGGGCCTTTCGGCTTTGTATCGTGTTGGAGCCCATTAGGGCGCGTCCAGGGGTTTTGCATGCCCCTTAATCCTTTATATCCAGCCACCACCCCCACCATTAGGGTTGGGTTTTGCTTAGATTAATTCTGTCTTTGAACAGTTTCGCCGTTCATCGGTTTGTGAGACCCCAACTTCGAGTGCTACATTAATACATCCGTAATTCAGTTGTGTTCTTCCTTGTTCTTGCTTGTGTTCTTCGATTCGCAGGCGAGGATTAGCCTTCTTGGCGAGGTCAACCGGGCCGCGCACGGTTGATAACCTGAGGAGACGTGGTGCTGCGATTGCGGGGTTCAGAACGTGTCGTTCGGAAGACGGATCGATTTGTGTCGTGCCTCCACCAAATCGAACATATCCAGGACCTGTTGGAAGATCGGGACCCTATTCCTATCAAGCCTCTCTACCCTTCCCATGCATGCTCAAAGTGCACCTGTAGGGAGGGGAAAACAAGGGTGAGATAAAATCTCAGCAAGCAAACTGTTTAACAGGCTATTCAAACTACAAACAATTATACATCATCATTTATAATTCCATACAACCTCAACCACTATTCATGTCCACAATTATTAAACCACCACAAACTTCCATGAATCATACCTCTTCAATTTCAGATTTAATTGTCATATGAATACAGTCATTTTATCCACAATTAAATGCAAATGAAACATTTAATCTTCCACAAACCACAATAGGTTAATCATCAACATTTAATCTTCCACAATTAACAATGTTTATATCCTCAACCTCAAATCACCATCAATGACGGTAAAGCATTAACAAATAGATCTTGTTTGACTACTTTAAAATCCCAACCACTACCACTACCAAGGCAACAAAAAATATGTATGTTTTGCTTCAATACTTTATTATTTCTCACATCCACGATTGCTATCAATAATTAATACAAGAGAAAAGAATCTCATGCTACAATCACAACCCTTACCGTACACAAGGGACGAACCCCATTCCATGACCACAACCACAATCCTCATACCACAAATAGCTCACATGAGCCAACTCCACATTACAACTATGAAGTTGTATATTCCACATTACAACTATGAGTTGAATATTTCACAAAATAACTTCACCGCAATATATTGCATATGTATGCAAATGATCTTTCCACAATGCAATGCATATGAATGCTTTCATGCTATGCTCCACATCGCTCTTTCTCCGCGGGATAGGAGGTGCATCGTATTACGGTAATATACGATGCTCCCAGCGGGATAAGAGGTGCATCGTATTACGGCAATATACGATGCTGTACCGGTACGGTCGCGGCTAGGTGCGGCGACATCCACATATGCAAATGACATGATATGACATGTGTTGTGGGGGTGGCCCAACCCCCCCGTGACTGGGCCGTGTAACTGGTCCAACATGTAATAGGCCCAATAGTGTGGAGGAATATATCAGTGTAAATATACCAATGTACCGTCATCCTTTGTAAGTACTAAGGGGTAGAATGGGGATTTCCCATTCTACCCCACTCATATATATAAACCCCCAGGAGGGGCAAAGGGGGGCATCCTCTCATTCTCACCAACACTCCCACAGACTTGGCTCTCCTCTTCCTCCTCTACTAGTCCCCTTCTTTCCTGTTTGGCCCGTAGCTACAACAGATGGTGCCGTCCGTGGGGACGACTAGAAGGTACGTATGGAAGAGGTTTCTCCAGCGTTCGACGAAAGCCCTGGGAGCATGCTGCTCCCTCCATGGATGGCAAGCTTCCACAGCTGTTCGTAGGTGGAATATCAAGTAGATCTAGTCGAATCGCCCGTCCGTAGATGGTGTATTGAATAGATCTAGTCTCTGTGTATCCAGCTCCGCGCCTGTGAGGACCTTCCCTCAGCGAACGCATGAGTGCATGCATGGCTGCAGATCTATGCGGAAGCATGCGATGCGTGCATGCAGGAAGGGTGAGGGCACTTCACGCAAGCTAAGCAGAGCCTCCGCGGGTTTCCGCGTGATGTGCAGCCTCCGCGTTGAGCTTTCGCGTTGAGTCTCCGCGCAACGTGGACGTTCTTCTCCAAGCTGGATGTCTCGGTGGTGCCTGCAAGGTTTGCGTCGCCGTCTCCGCGCCTGCGAGGCTCTCCGCCACCGGCTCCGCGCCTGCGAGGTCTGCACCGCTGTCTCTGCGCCTGCAAGGTCTCCACCGCCGGCTTCGCGCCTGCGAGGTCTTCGCCCCCGGCTCCGCGCTTGCGAGGTCTGCGCCGCCGTCTCCGCCTGCGAGGCTCTCCACCACCGGCTCCGCGCCTGCGAGGTCTGCGCCGTCTCCGCGCCTGCGAGGTCTCCGCCGCCAGCTCCGCGCCTGCGAGGTCTCCGCCCCCGGCTCGGCGCCTGCAAAGTCTGCGCCGCCGTCTCCGTGCCTGCGAGGCTTTCCGCCACCGGCTCTGCGCCTGCGAGGTCTGCGCCGCCGTCTCCGCGCCTACGAGGTCTCCGCCACCGGCTCTGTGCCTGTGAGGTCTCCGCCCCCGGCTCCGCGCCTGCGAGGTCTGCGCCGCTGTCTCCGCGCCTGTGAGGTCTGCGCCGCCGTCTCCGCGCCTGCAAGGAAGAGCGGTGGCCATCGGCGGCGATCTGGCGCTGGCGAGCGTCATCCTTGGCGGGGTCGTGGGCTCTGCACACTCCTCGGCGAGGTCTCGGCGACGTCTCCGAAGCAGGCAGCGCTCATCAGCGAGGCCCCAGTGAGGTCTTCTCCGAAGTAGCCTCCGCGGTGGCGAGGTCGCCGCCGGGCCACGGCCTCCGCTGTGGGCTCCGCTCCGTTGAGGACCTCGGTCACGGAGTCGCGGTGAAGAGTCTCGGCGAGAGCGGCGACGGCGTGCCGGGGCTGGTCACTGAGGCCGGGTGGCCGCCCTACGACGACCAAAAGGCCGGGCCATATGCCGCCAGGGAGGACGCAGACGCCTACAATCAGCCCGGCACGTCGATGCGGCCCTGCCCGCAGGCGACCGCATACATCTACGAGCTCTTCAGCGAGGACCTCCAGTCAAGGCCCATGTCGGAGGTGAACTAAGGCTGGTTCTGCGGCAACGGCAAGCCGGCGTACCTGCTCCATGCATCCGGGATGCACTAGACGCTCTGCATCGCGTCTGACGTCGCAGAAGATAAGGCAGTGCTGGTGGCCATGGACTGGACGTGCGGCCCGGGCGGTGCGTCTTTTGCCGGCAGAAGCTGTTGATGAAGACGCATGCATGCATGGGGAGATCCTTTTCATCATGTACGAGCATGCGTGTCTTCACGGATCACACATGCATGCATGGACGGACCGGCTTGAGGGGCGAGCTTTCACTCCGCGGTCTTCACACCAAGCTTCTGCGCGACAGTCTACACCGAGCAAGCGCCAAGCCTCCATTCCCCGTCGTGCCTCTGGCGTCGCGTCGCCTTCGCGTAGGACCTCACCTCCGCAACCTGGACTTCGCATGCCTCTCTGCCCTGGGCCAACGCGGAGCCTTCGCTCTACGTCAAGCCTCCGCGCCGCGGGGACAGCATTTATTAGGGACATGAGAAGGCAGTCGGCGCTATGAGCTGTCCACATGCAAGCATTTAATGCTATGAGATGCTAGCAGCTGGCACCATGGTCACCTTGGTTCAGGTCTGGCAGTTCACGTGCTAAGTTACAACTTGCATTTCTTATGTGCATGGCATCAAGTAATACTTGTTCATCAAATCATTTATTACGGCTACAATTCCATTCTGGGAGCATTTGATTTGGCCGTGATTGCTTCTCCGGTTTTGGCTTGCTCTGGGCTACTGTAATATCAAATGCTTTCCTGGCATTACATTCTGGAGAGTTTCTGTTGTCGGAAGTCTTCGGCCATTTTTTCGATGTCTCTGTTTTGGTCTTCGTTTTTGATTTAAACCGCACGATTGCCTCGAGCATCGGCGTACTCTACGGAGTATAAATAAGACGTAGCGTAGAGGTCCGCCTCCACACGCGCCAGTCTACGGACTCTAAATAAGACGTAGCGTCGAGGTCCGCCGCCGCACGCGCCAGTCTACGGACTCTAAATAAGACGTAGCGTAGAGGTCCGCCTCCGCACGCGCCAGTCTACGGACTCTAAATAAGACGTTGCGTCGAGGTCCGGCTCCGCACGCGCCAGTCTACGGACTCTAAATAAGATGTAGCCTCGAGGTCCGCCTCCGCACGCGCCAGTCTACGGACTCTAAATAAGACGTAGCGTCGAGGTCCGCCTCCGCACGCGCCAGTCTACGGACTCTAAATAAGACGTAGCGTAGAGGTCCGCCTCCGCACGCGCCAGTCTACGGACTCTAAATAAGACGTAGCGTCGAGGTCCGGCTCCGCATGCGCCAGTCTACGGACTCTAAATAAGACGTAGGGTTGAGGTCCGCCTCCGCACGCGCCAGTCTACGAACTCTAAATAAGACGTAGCGTAGAGGTCCGCCTCCGCACGCGCCAGTCTACGGACTCTAAATAAGACGTAGCGTCGAGGTCCGCCTCCACACGCGCCAGTCTATGGACTCTAAATAAGACATAGCGTCGAGGTCTGCCTCCGCACGCGCCAGTCTGCGGACTCTAAATAAGACGTAGCGTCGAGGTCCGCCTCCGCACGCGCCAGTCTTCGGACTCTAAATAAGACGTAGCGTAGAGGTCCGCCTCCGCACGCGCCAGTCTACGGACTCGAAATAAGATGTAGCGTCGAGTTCCGCCTCCGCACGCGCCAGTCTACGGACTCGAAATAAGACGTAGCGTCGAGGTCCGCCTCCGCACGTGCCAGTCTACGGACTCCAAATAAGACCTAGCGTCGAGGTCCGCCTCCGCACGCGCCAGTCTACGGACTCTAAATAAGACGTAGCGTCGAGGTCCGCCTCCGCACGCGCCAGTCTATGGACTCTAAATAAGACATAGCGTCGAGGTCCGCCTCCGCACGCGCCAGTCTTCGGACTCTAAATAAGACGTAGCGTAGAGGTCCGCCTCCGCACGCGCCAGTCTACAGACTCGAAATAAGATGTAGCGTCGAGTTTCACCTCCGCACGCGCCAGTCTACGGACTGGAAATAAGACGTAGCGTCGAGGTCCGCCTCCGCACGCGCCTGTCTACGGACTCCAAATAAGACGTAGCGTCGAGGTCCGCCTCCGCACGCGCCAGTCTACGGACTCTAAATAAGACGTAGCGTCGAGGTCCGCCTCCGCACGCGCCAGTCCACGGACTCTAAATAAGACACGGATGTTGATCCCGCGCACTCTACGGAGTATAAATAAGACGCGGATGTTGTCCCTGCGCACTCTACCGAGTATAAACAAGACGCGGATCCCGCGCACGCACAGGTGTTGTCCCTATGCGTACTCTCCGGAGTATAAATAAGACGTGGATGTTGATCCCGCGCACTCTACGGAGTATAAATAAGACGCGGATGTTGTCCCTGCGCACTCTACCGAGTATAAACAAGACGCGGATCCTGCGCACGCACGGGTGTTGTCCCTATGCGTACTCTTCGGAGTGTAAATAAGACGTGGATTATGTTCCCACGCACTCTACGGAGTATAAAAACTGCACGATGGCCGAGACACCAATGCGATGCACCACCAGGATATCGCGCCTTCGCGCGTGTCGTACTAGGGAGTGCATCACCTTTTTGAAGGTAGGGGAACGGCAGTGTCGCCTCCCTGCCTCTGTGCGTAGCGCCCTCGGCCTACGCCGCAAGCGCCTGCTTTCCGCGGGCACCGTTTTTGAAGGTAGGGGAACGGCGGCTTCGCCTCCCTGCCTCCGTGCGTATGTCGACTTCGGCCTACGCCTTAAGCGCCCGCTCTCCGCGGGCACTGTTTTTAAAGGTAGGGGAACAGCGGCTTCGCCTCCCTGCCTCCACGCGTATGACATCTTCGGCCTACGCCGCAAGCGCCCGCTCTCCGCAGGCACTGTTTTTAAAGATAGAGGAACGGTGGCTCCGCCTCCCTGCCTCCGCGCGTATGTCGTCTTCGGCCTACGCCGCAAGAGCCCGCTCTCCGCGGGCACTGTTTTTGAAGGTAGGGGAATGGCGGCTCTACCTCCCTGCCTCTGTGCGTAGCGCCCTCGGCCTACACCGCAAGCGCCCGCTCTCCGCGGGCACCGTTTTTAAAGGTAGGGGAACGGCGGCTTCGCCTCCCTGCCTTCGCGCGTATGTCGTCTTCGGCCTACGCCGCAAGCGCCCGCTCTCCGCGGGGACTGTTTTTAAAGGTAAGGGAATGGCGGCTCCGCCTCCCTGCTTCCGCGCGCGTATCGCCCTCGGCCTACGCCGCAAGCGCCCGCTCTCCGCGGGCACCGTTTTTGAAGGTAGGGGAACGGCAGCTTCGCCTCCCTGCCTCCGCACGTATGTCATCTTCGGCCTACGCCGCAAGCGCCCGCTCTCCACGGGCACTGTTTTTAAAGGTAGGGGAACGGCGGCTCCGCCTCCCTGCCTCCGCGCGTATGTCATCTTCGGCCTACGCCACAAGCGCCCGCTCTCCGCGAGCACTATTTTTGAAGGTAGGGGAATGGCGGCTCCGCCTCCCTGCCTCTGTGCGTAGCGCTCTCGGCCTATGCCACAAGCGCCCGCTCTCCGCGGGCACCGTTTTTGAAGGTAGGGGAACGGCGGCTTCGCCTCCCTGCCTCCGCGCGTATACCATCTTCGGCCTACGCCGCAAGCGCCCGGTCTCCGCGGGCACTGTTTTTAAAGGTGGGGGAACGGCGGCTTCGCCTCCCTGCCTCAGCGCGCGTATCGCCCTCGGCCTACGCCGCAAGCACCCGCTCTCCGCGGGCACCATTTTTGAAGGTAGGGGAACGGCGGCTTCGCCTCCCTATCCTCCGCGCGTCTGTCGTCTTCGGCCTACGCCGCAAGCGCCCGCTCTCTGAGGGCTCTGTTTTTAAAGGTAGGGGAACGGCGGCTTCGCCTCCCTGCCTCCGCGCGTATGTCGTCTTCGGCCTACGCCGCAAGCGCTCGCTCTCCGCGGGCACTCTTTGTAAAGGTAGGGGAACGGCGGCTCCGCCTCCCTGCCTCCGCGCGTATGTCGTCTTCGGCCAACGCCGCAAGCGCCCGCTCTCCGCGGGCACTATTTTTGAAGGTAGGGTCACGGCGGCTCCGCCTCCCTGCGTCTGTGCGTAGCGCCCTCGGCCTACGCCGCAAGCGCCCGCTCTCTGCGGGCTCTGTTTTTAAAGGTAGGGGAACGGCGGCTTCGCCTCCGTGCCTCCACGCGTATGTCGTCTTCGGCCTACGCCGCAAGCGCCCACTCTCCGCGGGCACAATTTTTAAAGGTAGGGGAACGGCGGCTTCGCCTCCCTGCCTCCGCGCGTATGTCGTCTTCGGCCTACGCCGCAAGCGCCCGCTCTCCGCGGGCACTGTTTTTAAAGGTAGGGGAACGGCGGCTCCGCCTCCTTGCTTCCGCGTGCGTATCGCCCTCGGCCTACGCGGCAAGCGCCCGCTCTCCGCGGGCACCGTTTTTGATGGTAGGGGAATGGCGGCTCTGCCTCCCTGCCTCCGCGCGCGTAGCGCCCTCGGCCTACGCCGCAAGTGCCCGCTCTCCGTGGACACTCTTTTTGAAGGTAGGGGAACGGCGGCTCCGCCTCCCTGCCTCCGCGCGCGTAGCGCCCTCGGCCTATGCCGCAAGCGCCCGCTCTCCGCGCGCTCGACTACGCCGTCCGCCTAGTAGGCACGTCTTCGGCGCTCGACTACGCCGTCCGCCTCGACGCCACGTCTTCGGCGCTCAACTACGCCGTCTGCCTAATAGGCACGTCTTCGGCGCTCGACTACGCCGTCCACCTAGTAGGCACGTCTTCGACGCTCGACTACGCCGTCCGCCTCGTAGGGATCGCCTCGGCGGGACGGCACGTCTTCGGTGCTCGACTTCATCGTCCGCCTCGTAGGCATCGCCTCGGTGGGACGGCACGTCTTCGGCGCTCGACTACGCCGTCCGCCTCGTAGGCATCGCCTTGGCGGGACGGCACGTCTTCGGCGCTCGACTTCGCCGTCCACCTCGTAGCCATCGCCTTGGCGGGACGGCATGTCTTCGGCGCTCGACTACGCCGTCCGCCTCGTAGGCATCGCCTCGGTGGGACAGCACGTCTTTAGCGCTCGACGACATGTCTTCGGCGCTCGACTACGCCGTCCGCCTCGTAGGCATCGCCTCGGCGGGATGGCACGTCTTCGGCGCTCGACTTCGCCGTCCACCTCGTAGGCATTTCCTCGGTGGGACGGCATGTTTTCGGCGCTCGACGACACGTCTGCGGCGCTCGACTACGCCGTTCGCCTCGTAGGCATCGCCTCGGCGGGACGGCACGCCTTCGGCGCTCGACTTCGTCGTCCGCCTTGTAGGCATTGCCTCGGTGGGACGACGCGGGATTCCGCGCAGGAACTCACTGATTTCTTCGTAGGCATTACATCTGGGGTCTACAAGCTACCAGTTGCAACGGCTCACCACTCGGCACCCTCGCGCTTGCTGTCGGAGAACGGGGGGCTGGGGTGGTTGATCACGTCAGCTCGCCCATCGGGACCTCAACGCTTGCTGTCGAGGGAGTACTGTTGTGGGGGTGGCCCAACCCCCCGTGACTGGGCCGTGTAACTGGTCCAACATGTAATAGGCCCAATAGTGTGGAGGAATATACCAGTGTAAATATAGCAATGTACCCTCATTCTTTGTAAGTACTAAGGGGTAGAATGGAGATTTCCCATTCTACCCCACTCATATATATAAACCCCCAGGAGGGGCAAAGGGGGGCATCCTCTCATTCTCACCAACACTCCCACAGACTTGGCTCTCCTCTTCCTCCTCTACTAGTCCCCTTCTTTCCTGTTTCGCCCGTAGCTACAACAACACGAATGATATGATAATCATAAATCACATTAATCCATCCTCAAAGGAGCATTATCATACTCACAACATATCCACATCCACCACATATTAATTTCATGTTCCACAATATCACATTAAGCAAGAATTCCACATGTCTACTAGCAGAATATCAACATATCCAATTGATTAATACTTGCTACCATCTCCACAATTAAAATATCATGCAATCATGGCATAATGTATCAAATTACGATAATAATGTAAATTGCAAGTAGAAGGAATAACAAGTTAAACGGTAGCAACCACCGCTACGTTCACTTGCCTCAACCGACGAAGCGAAGCAAATCAAGAGCGCTCAGGGACAAGACCACCTGTCCAAAAGGCAACTCTCAGCACAAAGCCACAGCATACAAACACAACTAAAATAATTAAAGACGTCGCTAGAACCCCGAACCCGCACAAACTCCTCTCCGTTCAACAATTCAACAAACTACCCACTGCAGCAGCGCTGCTTAACATTTTCGTAACTTTAAAACTATTGATCCAATTACAGCAAATGATACCTCTCTGGATCCATCACTTAAAAGCCTACATTTTTCATATAGAAAACCTATTTTTATTTTGATCACAGCTGGGTGTAATTTAATGCCCAAAATAGAGGAAGATCTCTGTTCTGGCAGACTGGACAGCAACATTCAAATGTGTCCCAGCACAGTAAAGCGGTCTAAAAATTCTGAATTTTCTACAGAAGCTAGAATACCAGATTATCTACAACTTTCTCAATTACGTCCATGATCATAAAAATCATTTTCTACCTCAAAACCACAGATTAAGATCAGTCTGTCCCAATCTGCTCGCCTGACGAACAGCGGTAATACCGACCCTGTAACTCCTAGATCCCACGGCAAAAATTTCTCAACAAAATACAGGAGATGCGTCTGAAAGTCCTCTACAACTTTCCTTTTGGGAGAGTCTGCAGGAAAAATCATTTACTAGGTCTAAACTGCTCGACTAGATACGCTACGCGAATCAATCTACAGGCAGACAGCAGGTAATCTCTAATCGGGCAATTAATCTATAATCTCCCTTCAAAATCCATGCCAAGAACCATAATTATTCTGAAAAACAGAGGTTTTGGGATGGGGAAAAATTACCTAGATGATGGATCACCCCTTTTTTCCTCCTCTTCTTCTTCTCCTTCCTTCTCCTTTCTTCTCCTTCCAATGGCAGCAGCACTTGGGGGCACCAAACCTTGAAGGGGGAGGCCACAAAGGGGGAGAAAGGGGAGGAGGGGGGGGGGGCGGCGGCTGGATGGGGGAAATGGGGGAGGAGGTGGGAGGCTCTAGGGTTAAAAGAGGGGATGGGTGCGGCTTGGGGGGGTGCGCCACCCCCCTTGGGCCTTGGCCCAAGGGCGGTCGGCCCACTCCTCAGGCAGCCCACTCTAGATTTTTAAATTAATTTTTAATATATTTTATTCATTTTTTAATGTTCTACAAATTTTATTTTTCCCTTCCCGCGATTTACCGAAAAACCGGCGACTCCGCGATTGTTTTTTTTAAAAAAAACTTACGCCGAATTGACGATCAGGGTATTACACTTCTCTAGTTTTGGCCTTTTCTGGCTACCGTAGCATTTAATGCTTTTCCAGTACTGCATTCTGGAGCGTTCTGTTGTCGCAAGTCTTTGGCCATTTCTTCGATGCTTCTGTTTTGGTCCTCGTTTTGGATTTAAATCGGACGATTGCCTCGAGTGTCGGCGAACTCTCCGGAGTATAAATAAGATGCGGATGTTGTCCCTGCACACTCTACTGAGTATAAACAAGACGCGGATGCTCCGCGCACGTGTGGATTTTGTCCCTACGCGTACTCTCCTGAGTGTAAATAAGACGTGGATGATATTCCCACGCACTCTACGGAGTATAAATAAGACATAGCGTTGAGGTCCGCCTCCGCACTCACCATCATCGCCCGCAACGCGCGGAGGCTCGCCTCCGCACGCAGTCTACGGACTCTAAATAAGATGCAGCGGGAGGGACGCCCCCGCGCGCACTCTACGGAGTATAAATAAGACGAAGCGTTGAGTTCCGCCTCCGCACGCACCCTCACCGCCCGCAACGCGTGGAGGCTTGCCCCCGCGCGCAGTCTACGGACTCTAAATAAGACGTAGCGTCGAGGTCCGCCTCCGCACGCACTCTACGGAGTATAAATAAGACGTGGATGTTGATCCCACGCACTCTACGGAGTATAAATAAGACGCGGATGTTGTCCCTGCGCACTCTACTGAGTATAAACAAGACGCGAATCCCAAGCACGCATGGATGTGGTCCCTATGCGTACTCTCCGGAGTATAAATAAGACATAAATGTCGATCCCACGCACTCTACGGAGTATAAATAAGACGTGGGTGTTGATCCCACGCACTCTACGGAGTATAAATAAGACGTGGGTGTTGATCCCACGCACTCTACGGAGTACAAATAAGACGTGGATGTTGATCCCACGCAATCTACGGAGTATAAAAATTGCGACATGGCCGAGACACCAGGGAGTGCCTTCCTTTCAGCGGCGCACCACTTGGATGTTGCGCCCTCACGCACGTTGCACCAGGGAGTGCATCACGAAGTTTTTGAAGGTAGGGCAACGGCGGCTCCGCCTCCCTGCCTCCGCACGCGTAGCGCCCTTGGCCTACGCCGTAAGCACCAGCTCTCCGCGGGCACTGTTTTTGAAGATAGGGGAACGACGGCTCCGCCTCCCTGCCTCCACGTGCGTAGCGCCCTCGGCCTACGCAGCAAGCGCCCGCTCTCCGCGGGCGCGAGTTTTTGAAGGTAGGGGAACGGTGGCTCCGCCTCCCTGCCTCCACGCGCGTAGCACCCTCGGCCTACGCAGCAAGCGCCCGCTCTCCGCGGGCGTGAGTTTTTGAAGGTAGGGGAACAACGGCTCCGCCTCCCTGCCTCTGCGTGCGTAGTGCCCTCGGCCTACGCCGCAAGCGCTCGCTCTCCGCGGGCACTGTTTTTGAAGGAAGGGGAACGGCGGCTCCGGCTCCCTGCCTCCGTGCGCGTAGCGCCCTCGGCCAACGCCGCAAGCGCCCGCTCTCCGCGGGTGCGAGTTTTTGAAGGTAGGGGAACGGCGGCTCCGCCTCCTTGCCTCCGCGCGCGTAGCGCCCTCGCCCTGCGCCGCATGCGCCCGCTCTCCGTGGGCACTATCTTTGAAGGTAGGGGAACGGCGGCTTCGCCTCCCTGCCTTTGCGCACGTAACGCCCTCGGCCTACGCCGCAAGTGCCCGCTCTCCGCGGGCACCATTTTTGAAGGTAGGGAACGGCGGCTCCGCCTCCCTGCCTCCACGCGCGTAGCGCCCTCAGCCTACGTAGCAAGCACCCGCTCTCTGCGGGCGCGAGTGTTTGAAGGTAGGGGAACGGCAGCTCCGCCTCCCTGCCTCCGCGCCTGTAGCGCCCTTGGCCTACGCCGCAAGCGCCCGCTCTCCGCGGGCACTGTTTTTGAAGGTAGGGGATCGGTGGCTCCGCCTCCCTGCCTCCACGCGCGTAGTGCCCTCAGCCTATGCAGCACACGCCCGCTCTTCGCGGGCCCGAGTTTTTGAAGGTAGGGGAATGGCGGCTCCGCCTCCCTGCCTTCGCGCGCGTAGCGCTCTTGGCTTACGCCGCAGGCGCCCGCTCTCCGTGGGTACTTTCTTTGAAGGTAGGGGAACGGCGGCTCCGCCTCCCTGCCTCCGCACGCGTAGCGCCCTTGGCCTACGCCGCACGCGCCCGCTCTCCGTGGGCACTGTTTTTGAAGGTAGGGGAACGGCGGCTCCGCCTCCCTGCCTCCGTATGCGTAGCGCCCTCGGTCTACGCCACAGGCGCCCGCTCTCCGCAGGCACTGTGTTTGAAGGTGGGGGAACGGCGGCTTCGCCTCCCTGCCTACGCGCGCGTAGCGCCCTCGGCCTACGCCATAGGTGCCCGCTCTCCGCGGGCACTGTCTTTGAAGGTACGCGAATGGCGGCTCCGTCTCCTTGCCTCCGCGCGCGTAGCGCCCTTGGCCTACACCACAAGCGCACGCTCTCCACGTGCACTATTTTTGTAGGTAGGGGAACGGTGGTTGTGTACTTTTATGATACTCTGATTTACAGTCGCACTAAATCTGAACACATAGCGAAATCGAAGTTGCATCCACACGGTTTGTATACCCCTTTACCTGTTCCCAATGCCCTGTAGGGGGATATTAGTATGGATTTTGTTTTAGGACTGCCTAGAACTAAGAGGGGGAGTGATTCTGTTTTTGTCGTTGTGGATCGTTTTTTGAAGATGGCACACTTTATTCCGTGCCACAAGAGCGACAATGCGTCGCATGTTGCTGACTTGTTTTTCAGGGAGATCGTGAGGCTACATGGCGTGCCACGTACTGTTGTGTCGGATCGTGACAAGAAGTTCATGAGCTACTTCTGGAAGATGCTTTGGGGTAAACTGGGGACGAAGTTGTTATTCAGCACAACTTGTCATCCCCAAACTGATGGTCAAACAGAGGTGGTGAACCGCACACTTTCGATGCTACTCCAGACCATGATCAAGAAGAATCTGCGCGAGTGGGACGATTGTTTGCCGCACGTGGAATTCGCTTATAATCGGGCCGTGCATTCCACTACGCAGATGTGTCCATTTGAGGTAGTTTGTGGTTTCAAGCCCTTTACGCCGCTTGATTTTTGTCGCTTCCTAGTCAACACCATACTCATGTGGAGGCGTCCAAGCGAGTTGAATATGTGAAGAAATTGCATCTCAAGACAAAAGAAGCGATAGAGCACAAGGTCAAGTACTATGCTGAGAAGGCGAACAAGAAAAGGAAGAAGATGGTTTTTCAACCAGGTGATTTGGTTTGGGTACACTACCGCAAGGATCGTTTCCCAGAACGTCGCAAGTCTAAGTTACTACGGCGTGGTGATGGGCCTTTCAAGGTGCTTGCGAAGATCAACGACAATGCCTACAAGATAGAGCTTTCCGACGATGACTATGGCGTGAGCTCTACGTTCAATGTTGCTGATTTATAACCTTTCTTTGGTGGTGATGATCCAGTGTCGAGGTTGTAGCTACGGGCTAAACAGGAAAGAGGGGGACTAGCGAGGAGGAAGAGGAGAGCAAGCTTGTGGGAGTATTGGTGAGAATGAGAGGATGTGCCCCTTCGCCCCTCCTGGGGGTTTATATATACGAGTGGGGTAGAATGGGAAATCCCCATTCTACCCCTTAGTATTTACAAAGGATGGGGGTACATTGGTATATTTACACTGGTATATTCTTCTACACTATTGGGCCTATTACATGTTGGGCTAGTTGCACAGCCCAGTCACGGGGGGTTGGGCCACCCCTACAACAGTACTCCCTCGACAGCAAGCGCTGAGGTCCTGATGGGCGAGCTGACGCGATCAACCACCCCAGCCCCCCGTTCCCTGACAGCAAGTGCGAGGGTGCCGATGCAACTGGTAGCTCGCAGACCCTAGAGGCAATGCCTATGGAGAAATCCGCGAAGCACCGAAGCCGTGCCGTCCTGCCGAGGCGACGCCTACAAGGCGGATGGCGTAGTCGAGTGCCGCCGACATGCCGTCCCGCCGAGACGATGCCTACGAGGCGGACGGCGGAGTCGAGCGCCGAAGACGTGCCGTCCCGCCGAGACGATGCCTACGAGGCGGACGGCGGAATCGGGCGCCGAAGATGTGCCGTCCCGCCGAGGCGATGCCTACGAGGCGGACGGCGGAGTCGGGCGCCGAAGACGTGCCGTCGAGCACCGAAGACGTGCCATGCGGCCGACGTGCCGAAGACGTGCTGTCGAGCACCGAAGACGTGCCAGGCCGCCGACGTGCCGTCCCGCCGAGGCGATGCCTACGAAGCGGATGGCGGAGTCGGGCGCCGAAGACGTGCCGTCGAGCGCCGAAGACGTGCCATGCCGCCGACGTGCCGAAGACGTGCCGTCCCGCCGAGGCGATGCCTACGAGGTGGACGGCGGAACCGAGCGCCGAAGACGTGTCGCCGAGCGCCGAAGACGTGCCGTCCCGCCGAGGCGATGCCTACGAGGCGGACGGCGGAGTCGAGCGCCGAACACGTGTCGTGGAGCGCCGAAGACGTGCCGTCCCACCGAGGCGATGCGTACGAGGCGGACGGCGGAGTCGAGCGCCGAAGACGTGTCGTCGAGCGCCGAAGACGTGCCGTCCCGCCGAGGCGATGCCAACGAGGCGGACGGCGGAGTCGAGCGCCGAAGACGTGTCGTCGAGCGCCGAAGACGTGCCGTCCCGCCGAGGCGATGCCTACGAGGCGGACAGCGGAGTCGAGCGCCGAAGATGTGTCGTCGAGCGCCGAACACGTGTCGTCTCGCCGAGGCGATGCCTACGAGGCGGACGGCGGAGTCGACCACAGAAGACGTGTCGTCGAGCGCCGAAGACGTGTCGTCGAGCGCCGAAGACATGCCGTCCCGCTGAGGCGATGCCTACGAGGCGGACGGATGAGTCGAGCGCCGAAGACGTGTCGTCGAGCGCCGAAGACGTGCCGTCCCGCCGAGGCGATGCCTACGAGGCGGACGGCGAAGTCGAGCGCCGAAGATGTGTTGTCGAGCGCCGAAGACGTGTCGTCTCGCCGAGGCGATGCCTACGAGGCGGACGGCGGAGTCGACCACAGAAGATGTGTCGTCGAGCTCCGAGGACGTGTCGTCGAGCGCCGAAGACGTGCCGTCCCGCTGAGGCGATGCCTACGAGGCGGACGGATGAGTTGAGCGCCGAAGACGTGTCGTCGAGCGCCGAAGACGTGTCGTCGAGCGCCGAAGACGTGCCGTCCCGCCGAGGCGATGCCTACGAGGCGGACGGCGGAGTCGAGCGCCGAACACGTGTCGTCGAGCGCCGAAGACGTGCCGTCCCGCCGAGGCGATGCCTACGAGGCGGACGGCGGAGTCGAGCGCCGAAGACGTGTCGTTGAGCGCCGAAGACGTGCCGTCCCGCCGAGGCGCTGCCAACGAGGCGGACAGCGGAGTCGAGCGCCGAAGACGTGCCGACACTGCTGTTCCCCTACCTTCAAAAAGAGTGCCCGCGAACAGCGGGCGCTTGGGGCGTAGGCCGAAGGCGCTACGCGCGCGGGGGCAGGGAGGCGAGAGCGCCGTTCCCCTACCTTCAAAAAGGAGTGCCCGCGAAGAGCGGGCGCTTGGGGTGTAGGCCGAGGGCACCACGCACGCGGAGGCAAGGAGGCGAGACCGCGCGGAGGCAGGGAGGCGGAGCCGCCGTTCCCCTACCTTCAAAAAGAGTGCCCGTGAAGAGCGGGCACTTGTGGCGTAGGCCGAGGGCACCACGCACGCGAAGGCAAGGAGGCGAGACCGCCGTTCCACTACCTTCAAAAAGAGTGCCCGCGAAGAGCGGGCGCTTGGGGCGTAGGCCGAAGGTGCTACGCGCGCGGAGGCAGGGAGGCGAGAGCGTCGTTCCCCTACCTTCAAAAAAGAGTGCCCACGAAGAGCGGGCGCTTGGGGCGTAGGCCGAAGGCGCTACGCGCTCGGGGGCAGGGAGGCAAGAGCGCCGTTCCCCTACCTTCAAAAAGGAGTGCCCGCGAAGAGCGGGCGCTTGGGGCGTAGGCCGAGGGCACCACGCACGCGGAGGCAAGGAGGCGAGACCACGCGGAGGCAGGGAGGCGGAGCCGCCGTTCCCCTACCTTCAAAAAGAGTGCCCGCGAAGAGCGGGCGCTTGCGGCGTAGGCTGAGGGCACCACGCACGCGAAGGCAAGAAGGCGAGACCGCCGTTCCCCTACCTTCAAAAATAGTGCCCGCGAAGAGCGGGCGCTTGGGGCGTAGGCCGAAGGCGCTACGCGCGCGGAGGCAGGGAGGCGAGAGCGCCGTTCCCCTACCTTCAAAAAAGAGTGCCCGCGAAGAGCGGGCGCTTGCGGCGTAGGCCGAGGGCACCACGCACGCGGAGGCAAGGATGCGAGACCGCCGTTCCCCTACCTTCAAAAAGAGTGCCCGCGAAGAGCGGGCGCTTGCGGCGTAGGCCGAGGGCACCATGCACGCGGAGGCAAGGAGGCGAGACCGCCGTTCCCCTACCTTCAAAAAGAGTGCCCGCGAAGAGCGGGCGCTTGCGGCATAGGCCGAGGGCACCACGCACGCGCAGGCAAGGAGGCGAGACCGCCGTTCCCCTACCTTCAAAAAGAGTGCCCGCGAAGAGCGGGCGCTTGCGGCGTAGGCCGAGGGCACCACGCACGCGAAGGCAAGGAGGCGAGACCGCTTACTGAGGCAGAGTGAGGAACAACACTGCACATGATCTAAGAAAAGATTCAACTTCTAAACCACTTATCCAAACACTGAGAAACATGGCACATGTTCTCCTTAGGATATCAGAAACATATTCCCATCATGGATCGAGAATATCAATTTCAAAGTTTTGACCTTTTCCAAAACATGGAAGGTTGCAGCAAAATCAGACAAAAGAGAGAAACCTTGATCTACTCTTGCTCGTGAGTTTTAAATGATCTAGATGACCTTGGATGGGTTCTTACGTGTCATAGCAAGCTAGATCATAGCAAAAACTCAAGCCAAATCAATCACAACAGCAAAACTCCAAACTCACCTCTCTGTTGGACCGAAATGACGACAGAGGGGGGGTGAATGTCGATTCTTTAAAAATGACCCCTAAACGAAACTTCTTTCCAATGGCCATGAGAACCATGAAACGAAGTTCAAGTACTTTCAGAAACCTCTAACACATAGGAGAGAAAAGAGGCATAACACAGCAGAGAAGAACCACAGAGAACAACGAGAGAAACAAGGCAAAAACAGCAGCAGCAGCAACAGGCCGGTCAGACCTCTCTGGGTAAACGCCGGTCTAACCGCTGGGTAAAAGCCGGTCTGACCGCTGGGTAAACGCCGGTCTGACTGGTCTTCTGAATTTCAGGCAACCTGAGAGCAGTCCAGAAAACTGAATTTAGGGCAAACTCTTCAGACCTCCAAAAACTGACAAATTGAGGGTTTTGCTCCTAACCTTTCCACCTCAAAGCATCACAACAATATTCTAAATAGCAAGGGAGACTTGGAAAACTCAGGAAACCAACTAAAACTCATGAAATTCAGATTTGACCTAAAACTGAAAAAGGTACAGAGTGTTGCAACATAAAACAAATTCCCAATTAATCTCTAATTCTTTGAGCATGAAACTTGGAGATTATCTTGAGAATAGCCTTGGGAGACAAAAACTACAACCTGGGCACAACCTCTTCAAGGGGAACAAGGTTCTCACAAAAACCCTAGAAGTGCCAATATCCTGAACAACTACAGAGTGTTTCACCAAAAACCAAATTCCTCACAAATATTTGATCCTCTGGCTATGAAACTTTGAGGGAGACTAATTGATAGCCACAGGGCTCTAGAAACCAAGTTTGAAGCCATCACACGAAGGGAATCAAGAAACACCTCAAACCCTAGAAATAAAGTGAAGAACAGAGAAGGCTGAGAAAAGAAAATTCTTGATTCATCCACTTTGCTCTAGTGAGAAACCAATCAAATGATCTTGAGACCAACTCCCATCACAGAGCAACCCATTTTGGGCCTTCCCAGCAAGAAACAACTCAAAAAGTCAAGAAATCAACATGGAGGGCAACGAAGAACAGAAAAAGAGTGAGGGCTCAAGAACTCAATCAATCTCACATAAAACCATCTTGGATTGATAATGAGGAAGACAGATACATGATTGCATAGAGTATCAACTCATACCATCCCTACAACCCCATATATGTTTCAAATGATCAAGAACTCATCTCCTATCTCTCAAGAACACACATACAGAGACAAGCATCGAAGGGGACAGTGCACTACAGGAGACACATCCTGCTCTCTTCTACCAACTCCCAACACACATCCCGCTCGATACATTTAAGCATAAATGCATTAATGAAATAGCCCAAACCTGACAAGTCGACATAATATGCAACCTAAACCCTTTGACCAGGTTTGACCAAGTCCGACCGAGTCCATTGCACCACGCAACAACATGGTCCGAACCAACCAAATCAAACTCGACTTCCCTAAACCGATGTCAATTACTCATCACACACACGGGATGACCTCCACATGGTCTCTCAATCTCCCCCTTGATGAGTATATTGACAAACCCAGAAAAAGCGCAAAGAAGAGTTTGAAATGCAAGAAAGAAGTCAAACATGGTCCAAAGGAAGGAATTGATGCTAATCACCATGTGGACACAAGAAGCAAAAGAAAGAACAAGTTTTCCTCAAGGCTCCCAAAATGACTTTTTTTCTACCACAATTCTCCCCCTTTTGGCAATAAACACATCGAGGATGCAAGGAAGAGAACAAGTCATGGAAATGGATGAAATGGCTGAAGTTTGATTATTTTAAGCATTTTAGAGCCATGAGAATTATCCAAAATGACCAACAAGTAATACATCAAGCCATAACTCAATAGAATGCTATCTAGATCATGACAAGATATATATAAGCCAGCTAAAGCAAATAGATGACAATCTAAAATTTAGTGCAATTTGTGAGCATGTCAAGTCATCCATGATCAAAGTCTAGCTAGAGGTATCCAAGGATGATGCAAACCATGTCAATAAGCTAAGCGGAACCTAGAAGCTAGTATTGAGCCAAAATAGACTGCTACAAGCTCAAGAGTGAAACATTTGATTAAGTACTTGGCTCTTTTTGTAGATTAAGTAAATGAAGCACAAGGGACATATTTTCTTTTGAAATTCAAGGTCGTTGCCAACCAGATTTTTGTTTAATCATGTGCTAGATCTCAAGCCTTATGCGATCATGCCAAGCAAGAAGCTAAAGACAATGATGTTGGTCATCCAAAACTCCCCCTGAGTTCATGCCTTGTGCAATGGCAAGCTGTCTCATGAGAAAGAATTGGTGAGATCAGTTTTTTCGCGCAAAAGAGATCTTTTTGCTTTTTAACATGTTGTACTAACTCATGCTGCATCAAGAGACTAAAATAGCTCGATCTAAGGCTCAATAGAAATTCAACGCTCAACTCAGCCTATTTGACATGGCATGAATCATAAAAGGATAACTAGAGTAAGACTAGTCTCTAGAATGTTTATGACAAGTTTTAATTCAAATTGAGCAATTTTAATTAACTTATCATGGCAAAAGCTAGCCTACACATATGAAGTCATGATCAATCTAGCAAATAAGCACAAGTCATAGCAAGATATAAAGCATTGTAACCATGTCATAAATGGATAATAATCAAGGCTCAATGTAAGTATTTACAATGCAGAATGACATGCAAGAAATCCAGCTCCCCCTCAACATGTGATGCAACTTTTAGTTCAAGTTGAGTTATGTCAATATTAAGCTCTAGAAGCTCCCAAATGAACTCCCCCTGAACCAAAGCAGCAAATACGAGAAGCTGGCAAAGAAAAACAGAACGGGCAGTCCTTAAAGCATAGATAAGATATAGAGGAAACTATGGCTCAGACTGACTCTCATCTACCCCACATGACTCAAGGACTATCAGCTGGTCTACTTACAACCTAGGGAGCAAACACGTACCCTGTCTACCCGAGGGTGGCCCAACCCTCGCTAGAACCCACAAGAAGTGAGTAAGCTCAACCTAGAGAGAAGAGAGACAGCTAACAAGCAGCATCCTGGAGTCACAAGATAAGAGCAAGAAGTCTAAACGCTAGACAAGAAGACCACTCTAACCTATGCTAGAAGGACTATCCCGAATGCACCCCAAATGCAATGCAACAGAAAGGAGCAAGAGCACAATTAATATAATAAAGCAGTAAAGCACAAAGCTCCCCCTCACAACAGTCCATACGGACAAACCTCCCCATGCTCTCCCCGCAGAGCTGAAAACCTAGAGCTATCCAATGGCTTGGTGAAGATATCAGCCAACTGGTGGTCACTCTCCACAAACTGGAGCACGATGTCACCCTTCTCTACATGGTCTGTAAGGAAGTGATAGCGAATATCAATATGCTTGGTCCGAGAATGCTGCACTGGGTTCTTAGCAATGTTAATCGCAGAAGTGTTATCACAAAAGAGTAGAACACTGTCGATAACTAACCCAAAGTCCCGCAGGGTCGAGACCATCCAGAGCACCTGGCTACAGCAACTGGCTGCAGCAACGTACTCGGCCTCTGCGGTGGACTATGCAACACCGGACTGCTTCCTCGAAGACCAGGAAACGAGAGAAGTGCCAATGAACTGGCAGGTGCCTGAAGTGCTCTTCCTATCTATCCTACAGCTGGCAAAGTCTGCATCCGAGAAGGCTCTTAAGGAAAGACAGGAGGAGGAAGAGTACCAGATACCATAGTCAATGGTAGCTCGAAGGTACCGAAGAATGCGCTTCACCGCCTGGCGGTGAGATACGCGAGGAGAAGCCTGCAACCGGGCACAAAGACACACAGCGAAGTGTATGTCCGGTCTCGAGGTAGTGAGGTACAAGAGGGAGCCGATCATACTATGATACTCCTTCTGATCAACTGGCTCGCCGTCCTCATTTGGGTCGAGTGAAACTGAGGTAGCCGTAGGAGTGGACACTGGCTTACCATCACTCATATCGAAGCGCTTTAGGAGGTCTTGAGTGTACTTGCCCTGATGCAAGAAGGTACCCTCTCGAGTCTGCTTAATTTGGAAGCCAAGGAAGAAGCTCAACTCGCCCATCATGCTCATCTCAAACTCCGAGCTCATGACATTGGAAAACTGGGAAACGAGAGCATGTGAAGAGCCGCCAAAGATAATGTCATCCACGTAGATCTGGACAAGTAGAAGATCTGTGCCATGCCGGTGGATGAACAAGGTCTTGTCTACTTTACCCATCTCGAAACCATGACTCAACAGATAGGACTTAAGCCTTTCATACCAAGCTCTAGGGGCCTGCTTAAGTCCATACAAAGCTTTGGAAAGCATGCAGACATGGTTTGGGTATTTGGGGTTCTCGAAACCTGGATGCTGTCGAACATAGACTTCTTCCTCAATAAAGCCATTGAGGAAGGCACTCTTGACGTCCATCTGGTAAAGCTTGAAACCCTTAGAAGCTGCAAAGGCAAGCAGGATTCTAATGACCTCAAGTCTAGCTACAGGGGCAAAGGTCTCCTCAAAATCTAGACCCTCAACCTGGGAGAAGCCCTGAGCTACCAGTCTAGCCTTGTTTTGAACAATCACCCCATCCTCACTCTGCTTGTTCTTAAACACCCACTTAGTCCCAATGACATTGTGACCTCAAGGGGCTCAACAAGCGACCAGACCTTGTTTCTTTCGAAATTTTCAAGCTCCTCATGCATGGCATTGACCCAAGACTCATCAAAAAGTGTATGACACACATCCTTGGGCTCGAAGGAGGCAACAAAGGCAGAATTGAGACACGTCAGATTTTGAACGAGTGACTCGCTCAAACAGGTCTCCAATAATCTGCTCGGAAGGATGAGCTTTTTGGATATGTCGAGGAGGTCCAGAATGAGATGAAGAAGTGGCCTCTACCTCGTGAGCTGAAGAGGTAGGAACAGAGCCACTAGCTCTAGAAGAGGTAGAAGGCATGGGCTGATCGCCTCGAGGTGCGGTGGAGGAAGGCACCTCAAGGGTTGGATGAGGGACTGGATTGGGTAGACAACCCTCATCTCCATCGTCCTCATCATCCATAAAGATGGGCCCGGACTGCTCTAAAGAACCTGAGACATCGGGCCTAGTCCCCAGACTGGCCTTGTCGAAGGTCACCTCACAGGTCTCTATCATTTTACTAGACTCGCAGTTCCAAACCCGATAAGCCCGCGAATAAGTTGAGTAACCTAGAAAGATCCCATCACAAGAACGTGACTTGAACTTGTCTAGGTTCCCAGACTTCAGAATAAAGCACTTGCAACCAAACACACGAAAATGAGATACACTGGGCTTTCGCCCATATCTCAACTCATAAGAAGTGCGATGCAAGAAACTATAAGAAACGGAAAGCAAATTATACTGCAGCTTACTAACCAAGGCAACATCTTTCAAAATGAAAGAATCATTAACGCACACTGTACCTTTGGCGATGACGCGCCCAGATGAAGCATCTCCGAAGGTGATCGTCTCATCACCTGGAGCACGGGCAAGGGAAGAAAACCAACGGGAGTCTCCGGTCATGTGTCATGAACACCCGGAGTCTACGAGCCAAACCTTTCCCTTCCCTGCCTAGTGAACCTGAGTCAAGCAGAGAGTAAAGTCTCAGTACTGGGTAAATCAAGAGTGATTTTGGCACCCAATACTGAGTAACACGTCGAGCAGATGAAGTAGTCAAACACGACTGACCTCTATCTACCCTACGCTCTCTATGACTCAAAGAAGTAGAAGGTCTGTGAGCAGACCTGAAGCTGTTGCTGGGTCCGACTGCTACGGGAGAGCGAGTCGGAGTACCGGCAACACGCTGATCACGCCGCGGGTAGCCATCTCGATGAGCAAAAGGAGATCTATCCTCAGAACGGCGAAAGTCACGACCAAAGGGAGCATGAGGACGAAATCCAGAAAACTCGGAAAAACCAAGTCCTCGATACTGCCCAAACCCATCATCTGAAACAAACCTAGACCTCGTGTGGGTCTTAGGGGCACTCAAGGTCTGGGGCTGACCCTGAATACGCCTAAGAGCCTCAGCACGATCTCTTCGCGCGATCTTAATGCACCTGAAGCATCGATCGATCAGATGTCCATCCTTCTAACAGAAGGTGCAGTGGTACTTCACCTTCTGAGAGGTGGAAGTAGCACGAAGAGGCTTCGCCTTCTGAGAGTCCGAAGCAGCAGGTGGAATCACCTTGCTGTCAGAAATCCCTTGGACAAAGCCCGCAGACTTAAATTGGACTTTCTCAGTCCTGGGCTCAGTCTCGATCACACCTGGTGCTATGGGTCTGAGCACGGCAGGTGGATGCTTCCTCATGTCCTCATAGAAATCATATCCTAGACCCTGATTAAATCTGCAAATCTTGGATTGGTCTAGAATAAGATTAAGCTTCTTCTTGCCGCCTACAAATCTCTCGAGAGTGTTCATAAGATACTGACACTCCCGAAAGAGAGAGGTGCAAGAAAAGCAGGGGGAAGAAGGAGTAGCAGAAGGTAAGGGAGTAGATGAAGAACCAACAGTAGAGGAAAGAATGGCTTGTGCACGCACAGCCGACTCTGAAGGGACAGTCCTACTACTAGCCGATTGGTTCACGTCGCTAAGCGTCTCAACCTTACCCTTGGGATTCTCCTTCCCCACCTCAGCAATCACATCACAATGAGTTGATGGCTTCTCTAGTAAATCCTTAGTTAGCATCACACATTGTTCATTCAAAGCAACGAGTTCAAGTTTTAGTTTATCACAACTAATGCATGGTGAGCTAACAGGATCCTTAGTCGCAAACTGAGCCAACTTTTTGTTATGATTAACCACTTCATGGAATTGCTTGGAAACAGATTCAAGTTCAAGGGTTAATTTTGGACAATAGGTGCAAGACACAACAAGCTCGAGTAAAGAAGCACGCAACTCAGCAATTTTGTGATCTGCCCATTTTACGTTCATCTTCAAGTTATTGCAATTTTCACATGACTCAGGCAGATCTAGAAGCATGGTATAAAGACCTCTAAAAGCGTTGTCCTTATCCTCACAAGAGGTGCAAGCAATAGTCTCAACAGTAGTAGATGAAATAGAAGAAACCCTACTCATCTCTAGTTCAGCTAAGAGACTAAGATTCTCCAACTTAACAATGTCAAGCTCGGAAGACAAACTATCATGCGAGGTCCTTAATTTCTCCATGTCACCCAACAGAGCACATCATGTATCACAATCATCACGGGAGGGAGCAGATGTAAGTGAAGTAAGCTCTCGTGATAGTCTATCTACTTCCTTCTCTAACTCGGTACACCTAGCCCTAGCTCTAGCATGAAATCTACCTAGCTTAAGAAAAGCATGATTAAGCTGGTCGTAGGTGGGGGATACCTCGTCCGAGTCGGAGTACAGCTCGATGTCGCTCAGTTCGCCCTCAAGGGCCATGAAGCACATGCCGGAGAAGTCGTCGCCGCCCTTGGGTTCTTGCTCGTCCGTTCTATCGTCGTCGCTCCACCCTCCACCTCGCTGAGATTGAGGTCGTCGAAGGCGGTGAGGATGCAGTGGAAGAGCTTCTTGGCTTTGCCAAGGTCGCGGAACTTCTTCTTGCCTTGTGCAGGAGCTGATGTAACATCCTGGAAATTTCAAATATGAAATTGTGAAACTTTTTGAATTATTTTGCAATGAATTTTATTTGAATTTGGAGTTTATGGGATTTTCCTGAAAAAATTTGATGAAGGTTCCAAAAGGAAGAAAACAAACATGTCTAAACACTAAAAAGTTAGAATCTAAAATAAGAATATGAAAAGGTGATCCAGAAAAGGAGGGGAGAGAATTGGCCAAAAATATAAAAACCCTAATTCTGTAAATAATGATAACAAGGAAATAAATACATTAAGAAAGTCCACAAATATGGGTAAATACATAATAAATAAGTACATGTGTACTTAGTAAAATATGACATCTATAAAATTTATGTTAAATAGAAAGTACGGAAATTAGTGGAGTAAAAAAGAGAGTAAATAAATTGGAGTTATATACATGTATATGAATACATATGCCTAAACTAAAAATAAAAGAAAAGAAAAAGGAAAAGAAATAAGAAAAAGAAAGCTAGGCCGGCCATCACCCCCAGCCCAGCCCCTCTCTCCACGCGCGGCTCAGCGCCTCCCCCCGCGCTCCGCCGGCCCATCTTCTCGCGCGCGCCCCCGCCAGCCCAGCTCGCCTTCGCCTCTGCCGCTGCCACGCGGGCCCTCGGCCCCCTCTCTCTAGCGGGTGGACCCGAGCCGTCAGGCTCTTCTTCCTCCCTCTCTCACCCGCGCGCCCGGACCCCCACCTCTCCAACCCTCTCTCCGCGTGGCTCCGGTCAAAAAGCCGGGTAACCCGGCCGCGAGAATCCAGCCGAGCAGCAGAGCAGGGGTGACGCTAGCGCATCGCCCAAATCTCACTGCCATACTTCTGTAGCCGCTGCCGCCGCTGACATCGCCGTCGTCCCCGATCTGCGCCGGGCCACCCCGACCCCACTGTTGCCGTCTCATTTTCTCGCCCAGTACGCCCGGCCTCATCACGCTCACGGCGCCAGACACACTGCCCCTCCGCACGCGCACGACATAGGGGCATCATGCCGAATCCCCGCAAATCACCGGCTCTGCCACCGCCGCCTGACATTGCCAGCGCTCCACCCGGCCTCATCGTGGCCAACCGCGCTCGTCGCCTATAAAGTCTGGGGAATCCCCTCATTCGCATCGCCACACTCTCCTCACCCTTCTCCCGAGAGCAATTGAACCCAAACCTCCCCAATCGCCGGCGGTCTCCCTTCCTTCCCTAACTCCGGCGACCACCAATCCGCCAACCCAAGCCACTAGAATCCGATTCCCCGCCACCACACCATCTCCGGCTCACCGCGAAGACGACCCCGGCCTCGCCCGAGCACCTCATCGGCCGTAGCTCGCCGTCACCGAGAGCTTCCCTGAGCCGCCGCCACCGCACGCTGCCGGCATAGCTCCGGCGCACCTCAGCCTCCGTTGTCACCACCAACAGCATCACCGAAACCCGGCACCACGTTTTTCCTGTCACCAGACCCTCCCCGACCAACACACGCCGTCGGCACCGCAGCCTCACCGCCGCCCTCGACTTCCTCTGCTCGGCCCCTTACAGGAGATAGCACAAAAGGTAAAATCGCCCTATATGGGTAAGATAAACCCGAGCACTCCCCTGGCTAGCACCGTTACTCTCTTCTCCCCCGACTCCCTCGGCGCGCGTTCGAGCCCCCGGCTCCACACGCTGAGGTCGAGCCTTTCTCTTTTATTTTCCGAGCTGACACGTGGTCCTCGCTAGTTAGCGACCGACGGTCTGTGGACCGGCTGACCTCTGGGCCCCGCCTGTCAGCGCCACCCGCTGGCAGATGGGTCCAGAGCCCAGGGTCCCACCTGTCAGTGGCCCAGTACATCAATGGCCACTGACAGAGGGGTCCCACTTGTCTGGCTGAGCACTCTGACATATGGGCCCCACTGGCCATAGACACAGAAGGAAAACAATAAAAGAAACAAATAAAATATAAAATATGACATATGGGACCCACCTGTCAGAAATTTCATAATTTTTGGATTTAACTGGACTGAGAATTTTAAATGATCATAACTTATTTATTTTAACTCCAAATTGAGTGAAACAAATTTCTAAATTCATCTAAATTCAAGATCTATCCAATGGAACTAGAACCATGATTTTTGGAGTTCATTTGAATTTCTAGTAATATTTTGTTGATTTGCTTATTTTCTTTTTATCCAAATTTTCGCGCGCGATTAAAATAGCGTACGAAGCTCAAGAGGAGGAGATCGAGGCAGCAGCACTAGAAGCACTAGATCACCAAGAACCAGATCACTGTGACAAAGGCGAGTTAACACTTTGACCATATTGAACCTATGATTATGCAAATTTAATTTTCTTTAAATTAATACCATGCATGCTGCTATTTTATGTGGTAAAATATGTCCATCTCCAGAAATGGTAGTTATACACCTAATATAATGCTTGCTAATAATGATCCGTTGAAATGTTTGGACATGTGAACCTTGTCGCCTTTGCAAAATTATATTATTGTAGCTTTTACCAGTAAGTCCAAATAAATAGTGCGTTGCTTAGTATTGCTAGATAAAACGGGGGTACATAGCTGCCCCAAAAACAACTCTTGCAAAGTATGACATGTTTTGGGTCAGTCATGTATAGATTGACTGTAGTAAGTGGACACAATATTTTCTACCTCTGAAAAATCATAAAATTGCTTAAATACCTGGATGGATGGTTTGGGGGCTGGAATGTGGTGCAGTGGACGCACAAAATATGAAATGTGGTAGAACATCCAGGTAACCTTAAGGACCGAATCTTGTCATGATAACCTATGTAAAACAGTACAACCACAAGTCTGTAAAGTACAACTTGGCTAAGTAAATTTTATCGAACTTCTGGACTCATCTCACTGGTAGTGGATAGAAGTGGATACGCAAGGGCAAGAGAAGGCCTAAAGGGACACCAAGTGGAGGGTGAAGTTTCCCAGCTGTTCTAACATTGCGGGAAGTGGAGCCCGACTACGTTAGTGACTGGGGGAACATCCCGTGCATAGATGGGTACCACCGCAAGTGGGGGAAACCCATAAGGTGAGATGAGAAAAGGGACTAGATACTTTGAAAAGTCACTGTGATGGTCGGCTCAACCACACTTCTAAGGAATCGTGTGGGGCAATGAGTTGGTTGTCTCTTGTGGTGAAAGTATGCAAACTCTGCAGAGTCAAAACTATTCGAATAGCCGTGCCCACGGTCATGGGCGGACATGGGAACTTACTAGATATAGTTCTATTTCGAAAATCTTGGTGGGTGATAATGGAAATGTGTAAGGACTGCTGATGGTCCTGGTTTGGATTTGTCCTGGGTGTCGTCCCAGCTTAGGGCAGTTTGCCCGAATGTGGTTGGGGCCACCACACTCGAAGCAAATCACGGGTCCTCCTCTCTTTCCATCCCTCCTCCTCTTGTAAGCATGGGAGAATCTCCGAGCTAGGAGGGCTAACTGCTCATCCGCAAGCTGCTCTAACTGATCATCAGTTATGTCACAGAGAGCAGCAAGGGAGAAACTGCAAAGAGAATCAGAAGAAGGACCGGAAGCCAAGTTGGGATCGGTGACTAAGGCCATCGACTGTGACTTCGACTTGCGAGAGACAATGTCAATCTCGTGAGTCTTGAGGCGCGAGTATAGCGCATCAAGAGTCAAAGTCGAGAGGTCCGTGGTATCCTTGATGGTAGTCACCTTCATCTCCCAAACCCGAAGATCGAGTGCAGCAAGCATTTGTCGAGCATTATCCGAGTCGGGGTATGTGAGACCGACCGCTCGGAGGTTGCTCAGAATCTTATGAAAATGCGCAAAGCACTCATCGAGGGACTCACCAGCGAGCATTTCAAACTTGTTGTAATCTCGCTTGAATTGGTCCTGTCGGACTGTCTTAATTTGGGTGGTGCCCTCATGGTAAGCACTGAGGGTCTCCCAAATGTCGAAAGCCGACGTGAGGTGCGAAATGCGTTCAAACTCGCTACGACTCAACCCTTGGATGATTACGTTCCTTGCCTTTGCATTCGCCTCAACATCGGGCATATTTGCCACATTGATGTTCTCATCGGCAGGAACCAGATAGCGGACCTTGACCTTCCTCCAGATGGCATATCCTTGTGCCTGGATGTATGTCTCCATCCGACTTTTCCAGAAAGGAAAATCAATGCCATCAAAGATCGGAGGCTTGGTCGAGTACTTGTCCGTCCCATGACCGGTTAAGATCTATGGAAAAGAGCTAACCGGCTCTGATACCAATTGTTGGACCGAAATGGCGACAGAGGGGGGGTGAATGTCGATTCTTTAAAAATGACCCCCTAAACGAAACTTCTTTCCAATGGCTATGAGAACCATGAAACGAAGTTCAAGTACTTTCAGAAACCGAACACATAGGGGAGAAAAGAGGCATAACATAGTAGAGAAGAACCACAGAGAACAACAAGAGAAACAAGGCAAAAACAGCAGCAGCAACAACAGGCCGGTCAGACCTCTCTGGGTAAACGTCGGTCTGACCGCTAGGTAAAAGCCGGTCTGACCGCTGGGTAAACGCCGGTCTGACCGGTCTTCTGAATTTCAGGCAACCGGAGAGCAGTCCAGAAAACTGAATTTAGGGCAAACTCTTTAGACCTCCAAAAACTGACAAATTGAGGGTTTTGCTCCTAACCTTTCCACCTCAAAGCATCACAACAATATTCTAAATAGCAAGGGAGACTTGGAAAGCTCAGGAAACCAACTAAAACTCATGAAATTCAGATTTGACCTAAAAACTGAAAAAGGTACAGAGTGTTGCAACATAAAACAAATTCCCAATTAATCTCTAATTCTTTGAGCATGAAACTTGGAGATTATCTTGGGAATAGCCTTGGGAGACAAAAACTACAACCTGGGCACAAACTCTTGAAGGGGAACAAGGTTATCACAAAAACCCTAGAAGTGCCAATATCCTGAACAACTACAGAGTGTTTCACCAAAAACCAAATTCCTCACAAATCTTTGATCCTCTGGCTATGAAACTTTGAGGGAGACTAATTGATAGCCACAGGGCTCTAGAAACCAAGTTTGAAGCCATCACACGAAGGGAATCAAGAAACACCTCAAACCCTAGAAATAAAGTGAAGAACAAAGAAGGATGAGAAAAGAAAATTCTTGATTCATCCACTTTGCTCTAGGGAGAAACCAATCAAATGATCTTGAGACCAACTCCCATCACAGAGCAACCCATTTTGGGCCTTCCCAGCAAGAAACAACTCAAAAAGTCAAGAAATCAACATGGAGGGCAACGAAGAACAGAAAAAGAGTGAGGGCTCAAGAACTCAATCAATCTCACATAAAACCATCTTGGATTGATAATGAGGAAGACAGATACATGATTGCATAGAGTATCAACTCATACCATCCCTACAACCCCATACATGCTTCAAATGATCAAGAACTCATCTCCTATCTCTCAAGAACACACATACAGAGACAAGCATCGAAGGGGACAGTGCACTACAGGAGACACATCCTGCTCTCTTCTACCAACTCCCAACACACATCCCGCTTGATACATTTAAGCATAAATGCATTAATGAAATAGCCCAAACCTGACAAGTCGACATAATATGCAACCTAAACCCTTTGACCAGGTTTGACCAAGTCCGACCGAGTCCATTGCACCACGCACGACATGGTCCGAACCAACCAAATCAAACTCGACTTCCCTAAACCGATGTCAATTACTCATCACACACACGGGATGACCTCCACATGGTCTCTCAATCTCCCCCTTGATGAGTATATTGACAAACCCAGAAAAAGCGCAAAGAAGAGTTTGAAATGCAAGAAAGAAGTCAAACATGGTCCAAAGGAAGGAATTGATGCTAATGACCATGTCGACACAAGGAGCAAAAGAAAGAACAAGTTTTCCTCAAGGCTCCCAAAATGACTTTTTTTTCTACCACAATTCTCCCCCTTTTGGCAATAAACACATCAAGGATGCAAGGAAGAGAACAAGTCATGGAAATGGATGAAATGGCTGAAGTTTGATTATTCTAAGCATTTTAGTGCCATGAGAATTATCCAAAATGACCAACAAGTAATACATCAAGCCATAATTCAATAGAATGCTATCTAGATCATGACAAGATATATATAAGCCAGCTAAAGCAAATATATGACAATCTAAAATTTAGTGCAATTTGTGAGCATGTCAAGTCATCCATGATCAAAGTCTAGCTAGAGGTATCCAAGGATGATGCAAACCATGTCAATAAGCTAAGCGGAACCAAGAAGCTAGTATTGAGCCAAAATAGAGTGCTACAAGCTCAAGAGTGAAACATTTGATTAAGTACTTGGTTCTTTTTGTAGATTAAGCAAATGAAGCACAAGGGACATATTTTCTTTTGAAATTCAAGGTCGTTGCCAACCAGATTTTTGTTTAATCATGTGCTAGATCTCAAGCCTTATGCGATCATGCCAAGCAAGAAGCTTAAGACAATGATCTTGGTCATCCAAAACTCCCCCTGAGTTCATGCCTTGTGCAATGGCACGCTGTCTCATGAGAAAGAATTGGTGAGATCAGTTTTTTCGCGCAAAAGAGATCTTTTTGCTTTTTAACATGTTGTACTAACTCATGCTGCATCAAGAGACTAAAATAGCTCGATCTAAGGCTCAATAGAAATTCAACGCTCAACTCAGCCTATTTGACATGGCATGAATCATAAAAGGATAACTAGAGTAAGACTAGTCTCTAGAATGTTTATGACAAGTTTTAATTCAAATTGAGCAATTTTAATTAACTTATCATGGCAAAAGCTAGCCTACACATATGAAGTCATGATCAATCTAGCAAATAAGCACAAGTCATAGCAAGATATAAGCATTGTAACCATGTCATAAATGGATAATAATCAAGGCTCAATGTAAGTATTTACAATGCAGAATGACATGCAAGAAATCCAGCTCCCCCTCAACATGTGATGCAACTTTTAGTTCAAGTTGAGTTATGTCAATATTAAGCTCTAGAAGCTCCCAAATGAACTCCCCCTGAACCAAAGCAGCAAATACGAGAAGCTGGCAAAGAAAAACAGAACGGGCAGTCCTTAAAGCATAGATAAGATATAGAGGAAACTATGGCTCACACTGACTCTCATCTACCCCACATGGCTCAAACAGAAAGAGCAAATTGTTCTCCAAAGCTCTAGAAAGATCCCAAATGGCTTTTTCTCCTCTATTCTCCCCCTTTTGGCCATAAACACATCAAGGATGCAAGGAAGAGAACAAGGTCACAAGTATGGATGAAATGGCTGAAATTTATTCATTTTAAGCATTTAGAGCCATGAAGATTATCCATAATGACGGAGAAGTACTACATCAAGCCATAACCATATAAGTGCTATCAAGATCATGACAAGACATGTAAAATCAAGCTAGGCCAAAGAAGTCACAATCTGAAATTTAGTCAATGTTCATAGCATGTCAAGTCAACCATGATCTTAGTTTAGCTAAAGGTATCCAAGGATGATGCAGGCCATGTCAATAGTCTAAGTGGAACCAAGAAGCTAGTGTTGAGTCAATTTAGAGTGCTACAAGCTCAAGAGTGAATCATTTGTTGAAGCACTTTAACCTTTTGGTAATTAAGCAAATTTTGCACAATTGGACATATATTTTTTTAAAGCTTATGGTTGTTTCCAACCAAATATTTGTCATGTGCTAGATCTCAAGCCTTATGCGACTACTCCAAGCAAGAAGCTTAAGAAGATAGTCTAGGTCATCCAAAACTCCCCCTGAGTTCATGCCTAGTGTAATGGCAAGCCGTCTCATGAGAAAGAATTGGTGAAATTAGTTTTTTCGCACATAAAAGAGATCTTTTTGCTTTTAAACGATTGTGCTAACTTATGATTTATCAAGAACCTATTATAGCTCAATCTAAAGCTCAACCTAGATTCAAGACTCAACTCAACCTATTTGACATGGCATGAATCATAAAAGGATAACTAAAGACAAACTGGTCTCAAGTGCTAACATGTCAGGTTTTAATTCAAATTGTGCATTTTAATTGACTTATCATGGCAAAGACTTGACTACACATATAAAGTCATGATAATCTAGCAATTTAAGCACAGATCATGGCAAGATGTAATGCATTGTAAACATGTCATAACAGGATAATAATCAAGGCTCCATGTAGTTATATTACAATGCAGAATGCGACAATGCAGAAAATCCAGCTCCCCCTCAACATGTGATGCAACTTTCAGTTCAAGTTGAGTTATGTCAAAATTAAGCTCCAGAAGCACCCAAATGAACTCCCCCCTGAACCAAAGCAATAGAACGAGAAGCTGGCAAGAAAATCTGAAAGGGCAGTCCTCAAAGCATAGATAAGATATAGAGGATACTATGGCTCAGACTGACTCTCATCTACCCCATATGACACTAGGACTATCAACTGATCTACTAGCACGCTAAGGAGCGTACCCTGTCTACCCGAGGGTGGCCCAACCCTCGCTAGAACCTATAAGTAGTGAGTGAGCTCAACCTAGTGAGAAGAGAAACAGCTAATAAGCAGCGCCCTAGAATCACAAGATGAGAGAAGGAAATCTAATAAGCAACTAGGCGAGAGAAACACTCTAACCCATGCTAGAAGAACTAAAACCCAATGCACCCAAAATGCAATGCAACAGACAGGAGTAAGAGCATAATTAACAGGATATAACATGAAGCACAAAACTGCCCCTCACAACAGTCCATAAGGACAGACCACCCCAAGCTCTCCCCGCAGAGCTGAAAACCTAGAGCTATGCAAAGGCTTAGTAAAGATATCAGCCAACTGGTGGTCACTCTCCACAAACTGGAGCACTATGTCACCCTTCTCCACATGGTCTCGAAGGAAGTGATAGCGAATATCGATATGCTTGGTCCGAGAGTGCTGCACTGGGTTCTTAGCAATGTTAATCGCAGAAGTGTTATCACAAAAGAGTGGAACACTATCTATGACTAACCCAAAGTCCCGCAGGATCGAAGCCATCCAAAGTACCTGGCTACAGCAACTGGCTGCAGTAACGTACTCAGCCTCTGTGGTGGACTGTGCAACACCGGACTGCTTCCTCGAGGACCAGGAAACAAGAGAAGTGCCAATAAATTGGCAGGTGCCAGGGTGCTCTTCCTATCTATCCTACAGCTGGCAAAGTCTGCGTCCGAGTAGGCTCTCAAGGAAAGACAGGAAGAGGAAGAGTACCAGATACCATAGTCAATGGTAGCTCGAAGGTACCAAAGAATGCGCTTCACCGCCTGGCGGTGAGAGACGCAAGGAGAAGCCTGAAACCGAGCACAAAGACACACGGAGAAGTGTATGTCCGGTCTCGAGGCGGTGAGGTACAAGAGGGAGCCAATCATGCTGCGATACTCCTTCTGATCAACTGGCTCGCCGTCCTCATCTGGGTCGAGTGAAGCTGATGTAGCCATCGGAGTAGACACTGGCTTACCATCACTCATATCAAAGCGCTTCATGAGGTCTCGAGTATACTTGCCCTGATGCAAGAAAGTACCCTCCCGAGTCTACTTAATTTGAAAGCCAAGAAAGAAGCTTAACTCGCCCATCATGCTCATCTCAAATTCCGAGCTCATGACATCGGAAAACTGGGAAACGAGAGCATGCGAGGAGCCGCCAAAGATGATATCATCCACATAAATCTGGACGAGCAGAAGATCAGTGCCATGCCGGCAGATGAACAAGGTCTTGTCTACTTACCCATCTCGAAACCATGACTCAACAAGTAGGACTTAAGCCTCTCATACCAAGCTCTAGGGGCTTGCTTAAGTCCATACAAAGCTTTGGAAAGCTTGAAGACATGGTTTGGGTATTTGGGGTTCTCGAAACCAGGAGGCTGTCTCACATAGACTTCTTCCTTAATAAAGCCATTGAGGAAGGCACTCTTGACATCCATCTGGTAAAGCTTGAAAACCTTAGAAGCTGCAAAAGCAAGCAGGATTCTAATGGCCTCAAGTCTAGCTACAGGGGTAAAGGTCTCCTCGAAATCTAGACCCTCAACCTGGGACAAGCCCTGAGCTACCAGTCTAGCCTTGTTTCGAATAACCACTCCATCCTCACTCTGCTTGTTCTTGAACACCCACTTGGTCCCAATGACATTGTGACCTCGAGGGGGTTCAACAAGCGACCAGACCTTGTTTCTCTCGAAATTCTCTAGCTCCTCATGCATGGCATTGACCCAAGACTCATCAGATAGAGCATGACTAACATCTTTGGGCTCAAAGGTGGCCACAAAGGCAGAATGGAGACAGAAATGTGACATGCCAGACTTCAAGCGAGTGACTCGCTCAAAGAGATCTCCAATAATCTGCTCGGAAGGATGATCTTTCTGGATATGTCGAGGAGGTCCAGAATGAGATGAAGAAGTGGCCTCTACCTCGTGACCTGACGAGGTAGGAACAGAGCCACTAGCTCTGGAAGAAGTAGAAGGCATGGGCTGATCACCTGGAGGTGCGGTGGAGGAAGGCACCTCAAGGGGTGGATGAGGGACTGGATCGGGTAGACAACCCTCATCTTCATCGTCCTCATCATCCACAAAGATGGGCTCGGACTGCTCTAAAGAACCTGAGATATCAGGCCTAGTCCCCGGACTGGCCTCGTCGAAGGTCACCTTACAGGTCTCTACCATCTTACTAAACTCGCAGTTCCAAACCCGATAAGCCCGCGAAGAAGTCGAGTAACCTAGAAAGATACCATCACAAGAACGTGACTCGAACTTGTCAAGGTTTCCGGACTTCAGAATAAAACATTTGCAACCAAACACACAAAAATGGGAGACACTGGGCTTTTGCCCATATCTCAACTCATAAAAAGTGTGATGCAAGTGTGCCCGAAGAAAAACTCGATTTGAAACATGGCACGTGGTCGCAATAGCCTCAGCCCAAAACTTCCTGGGTGTAGAATACTCATCGAGCATCGTCCTGGCCATCTCGACCAAGGTACGGTTCTTCCTCTCCACAACGATATTCTGCTGTGGGACGTGCGGAGAAGAGAACTGGTGCTCTACACCCGTCTCAACACAAATACTCTCAAAATAGGAATTCTTGAACTCCGTGCCATTGTCACTGCGGATCGCTCGTAAGGCATCTGGAAGCTCAATAGAAAGCCTACTGAAAAGACCTCAGAAATGGGTAAACGTCTCATCCTTCGAGGCTAAGAAAAACACCCAAGAGAACCTCGAATAATCATCGACCACGACAAGAACATACCACTTCCCTCCTGCTGACTGCACTCGAGCTGGTCCAACAGTGTCCATGTGGAGCAGTTGTCCCGGTGCATCGGTCATAGTAATTGTGAGCAGAGGGTGAGAAGCGACAACCATTTTGCCGTGCCGGCAAGGAGCACAAACTAGATCTTTGACCATCTTGAGTTTCGGCAGACCACGAATGAGGTCGTGGCCGCTAACTCGGGTCAAATGGTCAAATCCAATATGACCAAGTCTCCTATGCCAGAAAGAAAGGTCGCGAAACTCAGAAGCAACTAAACACCTGAGATGATCACTAGAAGACTCAGAAAAATCAGCACAAAAGATCCTCCCAAAACGAGAAATCCCGCAAACCAGACTACCCGAAGAATCAAGAATTTTACAAGCGTTTTTCTTAAAGCTCACCTCGAAACCGTCATCGGTAAGCTGAGAAACGGAAAGCAAATTATATTGCAGCTTACTAACCAAAGCAACATCTTTCAAAATGAAAGAATCATTAACGCGCACTGTACCTTTGGCGATGACGCACCCAGATGAAGCATCTCCGAAGGTGATCGACTCATCACCTGGAGCTCGGGCTAGGGAAGAAAACCAACGAGAGTCTCCGGTCATGTGTCGTGAACACCCGGAGTCTACGAGCCAAACCTTTCCATTCCCTGCCCGGCGAACCTGAGTCAAACAGAGAGTAAAGTCTCAGTACTGGGGTAAATCAAGAGTGATTTTGGCACCCAATACTGAGTAACACGTAGAGCAGATGAAGTAGTCAAGCACGACTGACCTTTATCTACCCTACGCTCTCTGTCACTCAAAGAAACAAACGGTCTGTGTGTAGACCTGAAGCTGTTGTTGGGCTTGACTGCTACAGAGGAGCGAGTCAAGACACCAGCAACATGCTGATCACGCCGCGGGTAGCTATCTCGACGGGGGAAACGAGATCTACCCTCAGGACGGCGGAAGTCACGACCAAGAGCAGCATGAGGACGAAAACCAGAGAACTCAGAAAAACCAAGTCCTCAATGCTGCCCAAACCCATCAGAAGCAACCCTGGACCTCGTGTTGGTCTTAGGTGCACTCAAGGTCTAGGGCTGACCCTGAATGCGCCTAAGAGACTCAACACGGTCTCTACGCGCAATCTTGGCATGCTGAAGCATCGATCGGCTGAGTGTCCATCCTTCTAACAGAAGGTGCAGTGATACTTCACCTTCCGAGAGGTAGAAGTAGCATGGGGAGGCTTCGCCTTCTGAGAGGCCGAAGCAGCAGGTGGAATCACCTTGCTGTCAGAAATCCCTTGGACAAAACCCGCTGACTTAAATTGGACTTTCTCGGTCCTGGGCTCAGTCTCGATCACACCTGGTGCTATGGGTCTGAGCACGGCAGGTGGATGCTTCCTCATGTCCTCATAGAAATCGTATCCTAGACCTTGATTAAATTTGCAAATCTTGGATTGGTCTAGAATAAGATTAAGCTTCTTCTTGCCTCCTACAAATCTCTCGAGAGTGTTCATAAGATACTGACACTCCCGAAAGAGAGAAGTGCAAGAAGAGCAGGGGGAAGAAGAGACAGTAGAAGGTAAGGGAGCAGAAGAAGAACCAACAGTAGAGAAAAGAATGGCTTGTGCATGCACAACTGACTCTGAGGGGACAGTCCTACTACTAGCAGGTTGGTTCACGTCACTAGGCGTCTCTACCTTACCCTGAGGCTTCTCCCCCTTCTCATCAATCACATCACAAGCTGAAAGTGGCTTCTCTAGAAGGTCCTTAGTTAGCTTCACACATTTCTCATCCAATGCAATCAAGTCAGATTTTAGTTTGTTACAATTAATGCATGGTGAGCTAACAGGGTCCTTAGAAGCAGTTTGAGCTAATCTATTATTGTCATCAACTAATTCTTGAAACTGTTTGGAGACAGCTTCAAGCTCAGCAGTAAGCTTGGGACAGTTCATACATGAAGCAATCGGCTCAAGAAGAAAAGCTTGTAGTTCTGCAATTTTATGATCTGCCCATTTTAGGTTCATCTTCAGATTATTGCAATTTTCACATGTCTCGGGCAGATCAAGCAACATAGTATAAAGACCTCTAAAAGCATTGTCCTTATCCTCACATGAGGTGCAAGATGTAGTCTCAACAACAGCAGATGAAATAGGCGCTACTCTACTCATCTCAAGCTCAGCAAGAAGACTAACATTCTCCACCTTAATCATGTCTAGCTTAGAGGACACACTATCATGCAAGGTCCTTAGTTTCTCCATGTCATCCAGCAAAGCAGAACAAACATCACAATCGTCACGGAAGGGAGCAGATCTAAGTGAAGTAAGCTCCCGTGACAAGCTCTCTACTTCCTTCTCTAACTCGGTACACCTAGCCCTAGCTCTAGCATGAAATCCACCTAGCTTAAGAAAAGCATGATTAAGCTGGTCGTAGGTGGGGCATACCTCGTCCGAGTCGGAGTATAGCTCACTGTCGCTCAGTTCACCCTCAAGGGCCATGAAACACATGCCGGAGAAGTCGTCGCCGCTCTTGGTTTCTTGGTCATCCGTCCCGTCGTTGTCGCTTCATCCCTACACCTCACTGAGGTCGAGGTCGTCGAAGGCGGTGAGGATGCGGTGGAAGAGCTTCTTGGCCTTCCCAAAGTCGCGAACTTCTTCTTGCCTTGAGGGTGCGCTGGAGGCTTCTTGTTGCGGTTCTTGTCGGTGTAGTCGTTCTTGCCCGAACCGCCGTAGTCGTTCTTGGCCTTCTCCAGCTTGGGGCAGTTTGCCCGAATGTGGTTGGGGCCACCACACTCAATGCAAATCACAGGTCCTCCTCTCTTTCTGTCCCTCCTCCTCTTATAAGCATGGGAAAACTTCCGAGCTAGGAGGGCCAACTGCTCATCCTCAAGCTGCTCTAACTGATCATCAGTTGCATCACAGAGAGCAGTGAGAGAGAAACCACAAAGCGAATCGGAAGAAGAAAGACCTGAAGCTGAACTAGGATCGGTGACTAGAGCCATCGACTGTGACTTTGACTTGCGAGAGACAATGTCAATCTCGTGAGTCTTGAGGCCCGAGTACAACGCATCAAGAGTCAAAGTCGAGAGGTCTGTGGTGTCCTTGATGGTAGTCACCTTCATCTCCCAAACCCGCAAATCGAGAGCCACGAGCATCTGACGAGCGTTATCCGAGTCGGGGTATGTGAGACCGACCGCTCAGAGGTTGCTCAAGATCTTGTGGAAGCGCGCAAATCACTCATCTAAGGACTCACCAGCGAGCATTTCAAACTTGTTGTAATCTCGCTTGAATTGGTCCTGTCGGACAGTCTTGATCTGGGTGGTGCCCTCATGGTATGCGTCGAGGGTCACCCAGATGTCGAAAGCCGATGTGAGATGAGAGATGCGATTAAACTCGCTTCGGCTCAACCCCTGGATTATGATGTTCCTTGCCTTAGCGTTCGCCTCAACATCAGCCATGTTCCCGGCGTTGATGTTCTCATTGGCAGGAACAACAAATCGCACCTTCACCTTCCGCCAGATGGCATACCCCTGAGCCTGGATGTATGTCTCCATTCGGCTCTTCCAGAAGGGGTAATCGATGCCATCAAAGACGGGCGGCTTGGTGGAATACTTGTCCATCACCATGGCTCTTAGAGACCGGTTAAGATCTATTGAGAAGAGCTAACTGGCTCTGATACCAATTGTTGGATCGGAAACGGCAACAGAGGGGGGTGAATGGTGCGTTTTAAAATCGCCCCTCGAAAGTATTCATGAGAAAACAGGAGAAGTGCTTTAACTGATATTAGAAAGAAATGCCCAAAAGTAATGCTGACCGAAAATAAGGAAATTGCAAAGATGTACTACCGTCCAAAAGCAACCGAAAGGATTCATTGAGTGCAGCTTCGGGAAATCAATTTGGCAAAGCTTCGGAAAATCATTTTTGCATTCAATGAAGATGGACTAAGAGCAGCTTGGAAGTCGGAAGGACTAGGCAAAAACTCTGCAACCGAGAGCACAAAACAAAAGATGAAACCAAGAGCAAAAAGAACTAGGATGCTGCACACAAACACTGCCTAGGCCGAAAGCAACACACAACAAAAATCAAAGCAGGAGCTTCAACTCTGAACAGACTGATGGCAAGAAGAGAAAGTTGTAATGAAGAGCTGCTGTCGGCAGAAGAAAATGAGGCACTGCATAGCTACTGCAAACAGCAGTTTCTCCTGCCCAAAAAGTAGACTTGCTGCTGCCAAGAACATGCAGAAAAGGACAGCACTTGCTGCTGCCAAAAACTGCACAAAAGAAGCTGCAAATAGGGACCAAGTGCTGCAAAGGAAAAGGTATATGCTGCCAAGAGATTAGTGCACACTTGCTGCTGAAAACCCAAATGAAGAACCTGAAATTGAATGCCAAATAGATGCTCTTCTTCCCAGGTGATTCTTGCAGCCGATAGCACTTAAAAACAGCAAAAACCAAACTGAAATAACAGCTCATTAAATGCTGCAGATTTTAGACCAAAAGGACTAGAAACTATTTCTCAAAATCACAGCCAAGAGATGCTACACCTCAACATGAACTCCAATCAAAAATGAAGCACAGGGAATAAACCAAGAAACTAACAAGGACAAGGAGTAGACTTGTTGCTAGAAGAAACATGAACACAGAGAAAGGCACAAAGCCAAAACATCTCAACACAAGATCTAGCCAACAAGAATAAATTCAGCAAGAAACAACATGGAGGACAGCTCAACCACAAATTTCTTAAGACCGATACGGAAACATAAATGTTTGATATGAAGTGTTTACATGCTGTTCACTACTCTCAAGAAATCAAACCAAGTCCCCATACGCCTGGAGAGCATAGAGAGCAGCTCACACCTCCTCTCTTTCTCTCTTTCTCAATTCATACATGGAGAGAACCAAATAAAATCGTAACTCATACACTTACTCACTCTCTCAAATTCAGCACAACCTCTCCCTCTCCTTTTATAGCCTCCCACTAATGGGTTTGCACATGCTTTACCCATTAGGTCACCACCTACTCGATGCTTTATCCAAACCCGCTTCCTTTAGTGCAGCTTTGCGTTTTTACCGAAACGCCCCTCGCGCACCTTCCAAGAAGCTTCCTCCTTTCTTGCCTTGCAAGCCTCGCAGCCACCTCGAGCCCTCGCCGTCTTCGACACCTCCGGACCGTTCTGACCTCAGCGCCACCTGCGCCTAGTCCGGTCCACCGTGTCTCGCCACGACTCCGCCTCGATGTCCTGCAACCAACACAGACAAGAAGCACATCAAATAGCACCGCTCGATACATGTAATCAAAATTAGCATGATAAAGCCCAAACCTGTCGAATCAAAGGAATACCCATCCTAAACACAATTGACTAGGTTTGACCAGGTCCGACCGAAACCAAACCGCATCACGCGACAACTCAGCTCGAACCACTCACATCAAACTCAAGCTATCCAAACCACTTGTCAATTACTCATCACAAACATGGGATCAGGACCACATGGTCTCTCAGATACCCCACTCATCGCCAAGATCGTACACCTCCTCCAGAGGCTATCACCACTTAAAACACTCGAATCCTATGGCACACTACAACAACAACTCAATTGATGATTCCCAGTTGCTTGTCGACAAGATCATACGCCTGCTCTGAGGATTGTCATCATTTGAAACGCATAAATTCAATTGGCACACCATATGCAGACATTTTCCTTCTCACGATTCTTATATTTCTCCCATGCTTTTGCTTGAAATGATGCTCCATCTGGAGTTATACGACACACCATGGTTTTAGTGCACCTTTCCTAGCCTCAGTTTTGCCATTGATCATAACAATCACCAAGTGCACTGCACATCAAAAGACAAGCAATTGATCCGAGAACAAATGATGTGCACTTGACTCTCATTAAGAAAAGAACACATGCATGAACTCACACTCCCATATGCATGGACTCCCGTTATGACTCACACTGTCGAAACCAACAGCTCACTGAAAATCACTAGAGGCTGGTCTAACCACTAACTACTGGCTGGTCAGACTGCCAACAAACTGACCTACTCCTCTCGACAACAGGGGCCAAGTTGACCGCTGCAATTATACTGGTCAGACCATCCTACTCCATCAGTTAGACCGATATGCAGGCCTGGTCAAATTGCTCCTCGGTCAGACCGCCTTGGCAAATCGGTCTAACTGCACTGCTCAGCGGTTAGATTGCCTTTGTAGGCAAGTCTGGCCACTATCTCCCAGTCAACAAGCAATGTAAAATTAAGGTCAAACTTTGATACAAAAGTGCAAGCACAGTCAAATACTCATCACGAATATAGGGTGACCTCCACATGGTCTCAGAATCTCCCCCTGATAAGTCATTTGACTAACACTTAAAAGGCTAGCATTTGAGTTTGAATTTAGATAATTAAAGCAAACAAGTTCCGAAAGCCACACGTGATCCATTTTCAAGAGAAAGAAAAGACTATGACTACTGTGGCAAGATGTGGAATTGTGCTAACACCCAGAAAGGGCAAGTTTTCAACAAAAGCTCCTCAAAATGCACAATCTTGCTTATGGTCTAAATAAAAGAACAATTGTTCATTACGACCATTGTCATAGTAAGATAAAACACCAAAAGAGCAAAAGAGAACAAATGCAATGCAAGAACACCAATGCATTTTCTCACTTAAAATCTTAGATGTTCTAGGTAAAGAACCGCCTATGATAAGTAGGTCATTACAGACGGTTCTTTCCATCACGGTGAACTTAGACGGTTCACTTTGTAAAGTCGTCTATGGTAACTTTATCTCTAACAGTTTGTGTTGAACCATCTGTGATGAGGCGTCCAGGATGACCCTTTTTGTAGTAGTGTCTAAAGGTATCCAAGTATGAACTAAACCATATAAATAAGGCTAAATGGAACCAAGAAGCTCAAATTGAATCAATAAAGTGCTATAAGTTGAATTTTAGCCAATTATGCTCGAGCACTAGTTTAAATCCAAACTTGAGATTTGAAAGATCATTTTAGACTTTATTTTAACAAAGTAAGTCCTGAACTAGGAGCCATCCATAATGGCCTCCTAATGTGCATCATCTTTGGCAACATCTTTTGGTGCATAGCAAGTTAACTGAGTGGACTTATTGAGAGATATTCACTAATTAACATGTTCTTTTACTAAAGCTCATGAAACTCTTGTTTCTTCATTTCAACCACCCCATCCAGGATGTGGGTATGGTGAAAAGCTACTATAAGCTCTACCCAAGTAATGTTCTCCTGATCATTATGAGCCACACACTAGTTCTCCCACCATAATGCTCTAGAACCTTCTAGTTGGTGAGTGGTGTAGAGAACATTTTCTCGATCCGTGCTTCTACAGGTCAAAAGAACTAGAATAAGTAGGCAGCCTAATCCTCATGAATTCAGCAAATCTCAACGACTAACAAGATGGTTGGGGTGTAACGGCTTCCTGATGTTGCCGATTCATCATGTTGTTCATGTCCTACATCATCATATTCATGAGCTAGGTCTAGGATGCCATGAACTGACACAAGGTTGGATTCAATCTATCGGAACCCGGAGCGACAACTCCAGGATCCTCTGTGTAAATCGCACTAGTCCAGGATCAGCTAGTGCACACAGCGGATAACAAAGAATAAATATCAAGTAATATGACAATATTATTCCACTTAAGAGAGTATGGCCTTATGGCCAGCGTTTACATCATCGCTCATTGGCAAACATTATTCATAGCAAAAGAAACTGCAGAAGCAAGCTGGAAAAAGCGAAGCCCAAGTCTGCCCACAGGCAAACGACGGCAAGACGTGTCCTACTCGTCCTGGTCCTCACCGTAGTCATCGTAGTCCTCCTCTGTGATAAGACAGCAAGAATGAGTACAAACTTGTACTCCGCAAGCCACACGGGAAAAATGCAATATAATGCTTAAGGCCACAAAGGAAGGCATATAGGTTTAGTTGCGCAGAAAACAGCATTTAAAAGAATACAATAACTAGATTGAAACTACTGAATTTAATACAGTAAGTAAAAACAATAACTGCAATTAAAATTACTACCGTTAGTGCAGGCTCCGACCAAACACTAACCTATTCTCGGGCATCCCACCCGGTCCATCTTTTCCAAAAGATTTCACGTGGCTCCGACCACAAGGATTCATAAATTGTTTTAAAACCCAAGTCTAATCCATGTAAAAAACTTTACTCAGCATGCCCATGACCATGGGCACGGCTATCCAGGATAGATTATACACTCTGCAGAGGTTGTACAGCTTTACCCACAAGACACGATCATCCTATTTTACCACTAGATTACACACTTCCTTAGGTGTGCGGTTAGGAGTTGTGACAAGTCTTTTACAATGCAAAGCCATCAACCTGGCCAAGCCAACTCTATGGTTTCACCCCAGTAAAGTCTCCACCAGACCGGGACCCCCTCTTGAGCCGAGTGAGACATGTCATGGCCTACGCCACGCTCACTTTCATCCTACGATATGACCCAGGTTGAAACTCGCAAATTATTCAGCCAGGGCTGTCCCATACCAGCCTTGTGGTAGTACGTTAGGGCTTTGCAACAGTAGCTCAAAGACCGGTCCTTAATTGACTTAGGCTCAACTGCATACGCCTTGTGCCCGATAATCAACACTGTGTCTCCGAACAACAGTGCATGCCTGCACCCACCACCTAACCATTAGCCTAAGTCTAAACCAGATTTTATATTTTATTTCAAAAATATTTCATAATCCTTCTTGACTCACCAAAGTCAATAATACAGTTCAAAAGCTTATCATTTTATGTGAAGAGGTATCCCAAATCCAAGATTATATCTAAGCAGGTCTAAGCATTTGTTATGAAATTCTCTAGCTAATACTAGTGTACTAACCAGAGTTTAATTCTAGGGTGACAAGGCATAAGGGTTTGCAATGTCAAAGGAAGAATTAACAAGTGGGTATTAACTAAATTTAAAACTGAATTGAAATACATTGAATAAAAGTACGCATGCAATATAATTTAAAACAACATAATTTTATTTGAAATTCTGGGATCAATATGATCAAGGAGTGTGACTTGCCTTGCTCCTCTAGTGGGTGTGAATCGTCGTCGAAGAATTCTTCGGAATCGTCGCAATCTACACGTGACAATAACTCAAATAAAACCCAAATAAATTCAAATAAATTTAAATTGACTTCAAAAATTTGAATTGAGGCCAGGAATGGATATAGGGGAATTTTTGATGAATTTAGAAATTTGAATGGGCTAAATCGGAGTTAGGATGAAGAAGAACGAGCTCCGGGAAGGTTGAAAAGAGAGAAAATGGAAAAAGGGATTTTCTGGAAATATTTTTCTAAAGGAAAAGAATTTATGGCGTCAGCATTGCATCAGCCAGGGATTTCAATTTTCGGCCGAAATATTTTTCAACGGGAAATTTGGGTTTAATGTGTCAGCATGACGTCAGTATGGGGTAAATCCCACTAACAGGTGGGCCATGGGTCCATGGACCGAGCCCACAGAGGAGAGGGAGTGGTGAGGTGGCACAGGTGGCGGGGCCGGGCTGGCGTGGCACCGACGGGGCGAGCTGGGCTGACGCGGCACCGACGTGGCGCTGACACGGCGCCACACCACCTGCCACGTCGGCACGAGTGGCGTTGCCGGCCGGAGGCGTACGGGGACGGCGTGCTCGCCGGCGCTCCGGAGAGCGACGACCGGCGGCGAGGGGCGCAGGAGGGAGAGGGCATGCGGGAGACTCAGGTGTGGTGCGCGGTCTCACCGTGGGCAACCGGAGGCACATCGGCGACGAGGAGAAGTGGTGGCGCGGCTCGGGCTACGGCGGCGACGGGGCTCCCATGGCGGAGAGGCGCGGCCGAGGGGCGGAGGGTCTTCGCACGGGCGCGGGGAGGCCGACGGAGGTGGCGGCGGGGCACGAGGACGCCGGAGGCGGCCGCAATTCCTCGCCGGAGGAGCTCCGGCGCTCGGAGGCTTGGGCGCACGGCGCGAGGGCGCTACGATGCTCGGGAGAGGGAGAAGGGAGCGGAGGGAGGTGGTGCGGGGAGAGGGGAGGCCGGGGAGGGGCTTTTATAGGGGTCGGGGAGGGGGAGCTGGCGGGGATTCCTCGCCGGAGATGGCGGGCGGCGGAAAGGAAAGGGAGGGGAAGAAGGAAAGGGGGAGCGCAGAAGGAAAGATGGGGGTGCGGGATTGGGGGGATTGGCTGCGGCGGCGATCGGATGCCAAAACCGGAGAGGAGGCAGTGAGGCAAGGCCGGCTACGGCGCGGATTCGACGGCCGGAGCAAAGAAGGAAAGGGGGGAGGAAGAAAAAGGAAGGCAGCGTGGGGAGGGAGACGCGCCTGACAGGTGGCCCCGGGCGGTCAGCGAGAGAGGGAGGCGGCGAGCGGCTGACGGGCGGGGCCCGCGGGGCAGAGAGGAGAAGAGGGGAGCGGGAGCGCGCCGACAGGTGGGGTCGGGCGGTCAGCGTGAGAGGGAGGGAGAGGGGTGTGGACGGCAGGGATCGGGCCGACGCGCGGGAGATGGCCGATCTAGGTCGGCCAGGTGGCAAGCGAGGAGGAGGGGACGGCGGGGCAGAGCGGGCGACGTGGGCGGTATCTGGCCGTCCACATGGTGGTCGGAGGAGAGAGGAGGGGGGTTTTTTAATTTTTAAAAAGGTTTTTGATTTTCAGAAAGGCCCAAATAATTCCATAAAGCTCAGAAAAATATGAAATAAATTCCAAAAATTTCAGAAAAATTCACAGAAGCTTCTAAGATTATTTGGAACCCAAACAAAATATTTTCAATACCTGGACTGCAATAAATTATAATTTTTGTTTTCCTTTAAAATACTTTTTAATCTTTAAATAACTTTTTAAAATTAGAAAAAAATTTTGGGATGTTACAAACCTACCCCCTTAACAGAATCTCGACCCCGAGATTCGAACAGGCTAGCAGAAGAGGTGGGGATGGTTGGCTTTTAGGTCCTCTTCTCTTTCCGAAGTGGCTTCATCTTCGGTATGATTACTCCATTGCACTCGACAGAAACGAATTGACTTCCTTCTGGTTTGGCGCTCTGATGTCTCAACGATCTTGATAGGATGCTCTCTATAGGTGAGGTCTTCTTGTAAGTCAAGAGTTTCGAGTTCTGCCTGCTCTGTGGGTACCTGAAGGCACTTCTTGAGTTGCGAGACATGAAAGACGTTGTGTACTCCTGACAAGGTTGATGGCAATTCCAACTGGTAAGCAACTTCTCCTTTACGCTCCAAAATCTTGAATGGCCCCACGAACCTTGGTGCGAGCTTTCCTTTTGTTTGAAACCTTTTTACTCCACGAAGCGGGGACACTCTTAGATAGACTAAATCGCCTACCTCAAAGGTCAAATCACGCCGTCGGTTGTCAGCATAGCTCTTTTGACGGGACTGGGCTATTCGGAGTCGTTCCTTAATTTTTCTCACCTTCTCCTCAGAGTCTTGGAGTAGGCTCGGGGTAGGGTCTTGGGTCTCTTCGGGTTGCTCCCACAGAAGTGGGGTTCGACACTTTCTTCCATACAGTGCTTCAAATGGCGCCATTTGCAGGCTAGTCTGATAGCTGTTGTTGTAAGAGAACTCAGCGTAAGGCAGGGTGTGGTCCCAGCTAGTGCCAAAATCCAACGCACAAGCTCTCAACATGTCTTCTAATATCTGATTAACTCGCTCTGTCTGACCATCGGTCTGGGGGTGATAGGCTGTGCTGAAGTTAAGTCGGCTACCAAGTTCCTCATGCAGCTTCTGCCAGAACCTAGAGGTGAACTGGCTTCCTCGATCCGACACAATCCTCTTGGGGACTCCATGCAAACACACAATTCTAGCCATATAAATTTCTGCTAACTTGCTTCCTGAATAGGTTGTCTTGACTGGTATGAAATGTGCTACTTTGGTTAATCTGTCTATGATGACCCAGATGGAGTCGTAACCGGACTGTGTTCTTGGTAGTCCAGTAATGAAGTCCATGCCTATATCTTCCCCCTTCCAATCCGGAATCGGCAAGGGTTGTAACAATTCTGCAGGTTTCTGATGATCTGCCTTGACCTTCTGGCAGGTGTCACAGGCTTCTATGAATTCGGCAATCTCCCTTTTCATGCTAACCCACCAATACCTTTCTCTAAGGTCTTGGTACATTTTCGTACGTCCCGGGTGAATGGAGTAAGGGGTCTCGTGGGCTTCTCGCAGTATCATCTCTTTAATTTGTTGGTTGTTGGGTACACAGATACGGTTTTCATACCAAACAGTTCCACGCTCATCCTCACTGAATCCTAAAGCTTTACCCCGTCTCATGTTCTTTCTAATCTCCTGGATGCCTTCGTCTACTTTTTGTGCTTCATGGATTTGGTCCGCCAAGGTTGGTTGGACTTCTAGGAGAGAAAGTATGCTTCTTGAGGCTGGGTTTAAATTTAGATGGGCAACTTCTTCCTGAAGTTGAGTTTCGACTTCGTCTGGCAATGGATAGGCCTTCCTGCTTAATGCATCTACTACGACATTAGCCTTGCCCGGGTGATAGTGTATCCCGATATTATAGTCTTTGATCAATTCCATCCATCGGTCTGCCTGGGTGAAAATGTATTTCAGGCTTTTATGGTCAGTATAGATCTCGCAACGGTTACCTAAGAGGTAGTGTCGCCAAATCTTCAAGGCATGGACCACAGCTGCCAATTCTAAGTCATGGGTAGGATAATTGCACTCGTGTGGCCTTAGCTGGCGAGACGCATAGGCTACCACTTTGCCTTCTTGCATCAAGACACATCCCAGTCCTTGCCGGGAGGCGTCACAAAATACCTCAAAGTCCTTGCGGATGTTGGGCAAAACAAGTACTGGGGTACTCACCAATCTCTTTTTGAGGGTCTGAAAACTTTGCTCACAGGCTTTTGTCCATTCGAATTTCTTATCCTTCTTCAGGAGTTGGGTCATAGGCTTGGCTATTTCGCTGAATCCTGCTATGAAACGGCGATAATATCCAGTGAGTCCGAGAAAACTTCTAACTTCTGTCACCGAGGTAGGTTGCTTCCAGTCTACTACCGCCTCAATTTTTGAAGGATCTACTGCAACTCCTTCAGCAGATATTACGTGTCCCAAAAAGGCCACCTTACTCAACCAAAATTCGCACTTGCTGAACTTGGCGTAGAGGTGATGTTCTCTCAATTTTTCCAGGACCATTCGGAGATGTTCCTCATGCTCTTTCTCATCCTTAGAGTATATGAGAATGTCATCAATAAAGACTACTACGAATTTATCCAAAAATTCCATGAACACCTTATTCATTAGACTCATGAAGTAAGCAGGTGCATTCATCAATCCGAAGGACATAACGGTGAATTCATATTGACCATAACGAGTGGAGAAGGCAGTCTTGGGTATATCCTCCTCCCTAATCTTTAGCTGATGGTATTTTGATCTGAGGTCTATCTTAGAGAACATTTTGGCTCCTTTCAACTGGTCGAACAGGTCGTCAATTCTAGGCAAAGGGTATTTGTTTTTTATGGTGGCTTTGTTGAGTGCTCGATAGTTCACACACATCCTCATACTGCCATCTTTCTTCTTGACAAAGAGAACGGGTGCTCCCCAAGGAGATGAACTTGGTCGAACATAGCCTTTATCCTCTAGCTCTTGTATTTGCTTTTTCAGTTCGGCTAGCTCGTTGGCGGGCATCCTATATGGTCTCTTGGAAATAGGAGCGGTACCCGGGACTAAGTCAATCATGAACTCAATGTCCCTGTCGGGAGGCATTCCCGGAAGGTCTTCTGGAAATACATCAGGGTATTCGCTAACAATGGGTACTTCCTCCACTTCTTGAAGTTGGTTAAGGGTACACTCCTCAACTCTTGGAATGGCTGGGGTGAAAGTCACTTCTACTCCTTGTCCATTGGTGAGGGTGATGGATCGGGTGGCACATTCAATATGCCCTTTATTTGTGGAAAGCTAGCTCATTCCAAGAATAATGTCCAGCCCTTGGGATTCTAAAATTATCAGATCGACGATGAATGGTATTCCCTCTATGAGCAGGTTCACCTTTTGGCATAAGGTTTTAGCTCTCATCTCCGCTCCAGGGGATTGAACTAGCATGGGAAAACTAAGAGGAACCGAACCCATCCCATTCTTATCCACAAAAGCTTTAGAAATGAAGGAATGCGATGCTCCGGAATCAAATAAAACTGAAGCTAGTACTGAGTTAACCAAAAACGTACCCAAGACGACGTCCGGTGCGTTGACAGCTTCTTCGGCCGTGATGTGGTTCACACGCCCCTTCATGAAAGCTTGGGGCTTTTTGGAGACTTGCCCCGAGTTTTGGCTTCCTGTGTTGGCCATGGCTTGCAGCTTCTTGGGACAGGCCTTGGCGAAGTGTCCAGCTTCCTTGCAGTAGAAGCAAGTTACTCCATCAGCAGGTGTAGAATTCTTGGTTACTTGATCTCCAGCGGGTGTTCCCCGTGAAAGCGGTGGGGTAGAGCGGTGGGCTTGCTGCGGTGCCCGATTCACCAGAGTCCTGAAGTTACTTGGCTGGGGTGGAGTATTGCGGGCCTTGGGAAAACCACCGGGATTAACCCTTTGAGCAGCCATCTTCCTCTTCCTGCTTTCAATTTCTACTTGCTTGCCCTCCTGACGAATAGCCTTGCTAACAAGCTGGTGGAAATCAGCGTAGTCATGGGAGATCAACTGCACAGCTATGGTGTCATTGAGGCCTTCGAGAAACCTTTCCTGTTTGGCTTCATCCGTGGCCACATCCTCAGGAGCGTACCGGGCCAGCTGGTTGAATTTCTGCAGATATTCACTAACGGTACGTCCTCCTTGACGAAGTGCCCTGAACTCCTTCTTCTTAAGAGTGATGGTGCCGGTCGGGATATGGGCTTTTCGGAAGTTGCGCCTAAACTCCTCCCAAGTAATAGCCTGTGCGTTACCATGAGCGGTGGTAAAGTATCCCACCACTCCGAAGCATGCCCATTCAATTGATGGGAGGCGAACAGAACTCGCTCCCTGTCGTTGCACTGAAGGATGTCTAGCTTCTTTTCGATAGCTCACAGCCAGTCGTCCGCGTCCATTGGGTTGGCACTGCTGCTGAAAGTTGGAGGACGCATTCTCATAAACTCCGAAAGGCGGGGTGCAGGTGTTTGAGTGATTGCAGCAGGATTTGATGGGGCAGGGTTATTTATGGTATGGACCAGCAGCTGAATGAGTTGATTTTGGTTAGCCATCATCTGGGCCCAATCGGGTCCGTTGGTTGGAGGAGGCGGGGGAATCTCATTGTTGTGAGCGCCATTGCCGTTGTTCCGGGTGTTTACCATCTGCTTGATGCTTCAGAAGAGTCAGGGATAGATTGCTAAGAGAGGTTTGTATGCCCATCCCAAAACAACCAAAGAACACCACAAAGATAACGATAAACAAAAGCAACTTTGAATATTATTAATAAGCAACTTCGAATAGCGATAGACTAAGGTTGTGGCTGACGACAAAGGATTCGCAGCTCACCAACAACGCCAATTTATTACATTATTATTGTAACTCTAAGGCATCCTAGGGTGCTGGCTGAAACTGGGCTAAGTACTTGGTCTTGTCCCCGGTGCGACGCTTCTTGGGTGGGGTCTCAAAATTGGATCCAGTGGTTGAAGAACTCTCATCACTAACCCGTAGTGCAGCTAACTCTGCCTCGGCTCGCTGAAGTTTGAATGTGGTGTAGCTTAGTTCATCCAAAGTGGCTTGATAAGCGTAGTCCAAAGACCGCGTCAATTCTACATGTTGTTTGAGCCGGGGGTTATCTTCCATCTCTGTGGATGCAAAGATGCTAGTGAAGCTTGCAGGGTATCTCCAGGGGTAATACTGGAACTCGGTGTTTCGAAGTTCTCGGGCGTAGAGCCCCCTTAGTTGACGAATGGCCTCGCGTGCAGCCTCTTGAATACCGGTGAAAAAGGTATCCCGTCTCTGTGGAGCATCGAAGATGTGGAAAGCAGCTGTGTCTCCAATCCTGGCGTAGATCCGAACTTCTACTCTCCAAGACTCTTGTTCCCCGATGTTATGCAGGTAACCATGGTAAACTGGGCGTGCTTCGAATCCTAACTTTTGAAGAAGGTCCCAAAGGCAGTTGACTAAGTATCCGGCTTGGGTGCCAAAGGTGGAGTGGGTAGGGGTCTCGGCCATCTACAATTTTTGAAGAAGGTAAATGTTAGAAAACCACTTTTGAAGGAAAAACAAACAGAAATGAGTTAAGAAATTACGAGAGCTTTTGAAAAGTAAGTTTGTAGAAATAGCTCCTTAGGATAATCCAGTTCTATTCTATCTATGGTCACGTCTTGGGGTCATTAGGGCTCTGATACTATCTTTGTCGGAACCCGGAGCGACAACTCCAGGATCCTCTGTGTAAATCATACTAGTCCAGGATCAGCTAGTGCACACAGTGGATAACAAAGAATAAATATCAAGTAATATGACAATATTATTCCACTTAAGAGAGTATGGCCTTATGGCCAGCGTTTACATCATCGCTCATTGGCAAACATTATTCATAGCAAAAGAAACTGCGGAAGCAAGCTGGAAAAAGCGAAGCCCAAGTCTGCCCACAGGCAAACGACGGCAAGACGTGTCCTACTCGTCCTGGTCCTCACCGTAGTCATCGTAGTCCTCCTCTGTGATGAGATAGCAAGAATGAGTACAAACTTGTACTCCGCAAGCCACACGGGAAAAATGCAATATAATGCTTAAGGCCACAAAGGAAGGCATATAGGTTTAGTTGCGCAGAAAACAGCATTTAAAAGAATACAATAACTAGATTGAAACTGCTGAATTTAATACAGTAAGTAAAAAACAATAACTGCAATTAAAATTACAACCGTTAGTGCAGGCTCCGACCAAACACTAACCTATTCTCAGACATCCCACCCGGTCCATCTTTTCCAAAAGATTTCACGTGGCTCCGACCACAAGGTTTCATAAATCGTTTTAAAACCCAAGTCTAATCCATGAAAAAAAACTTTACTCAGCATGCCCATGATCGTGGGCACGGCTATCCAGGATAGATTATACACTCTACAGAGGTTGTACAGCTTTACCCACAAGACACGATCATCCTGTTTTACCACTAGATTACACACTTCCTTAGGTGTGCGGTTAGGAGTCGTGACAAGGCTTTTACAATGCAAAGCCATCAACCTGGCCAAGCCAACTCTAAGGTTTCACCCCAGTAAAGTCTCCACCAGATCGGGACCCCCTCTTGAGTCGAGTGAGACTTCTCATGGCCTACGCCACGCTCACTTTCATCCTACGACATGACCCAGGTTGAAACTCGCAAATTATTCAGCCAGGGCTGTCCCATACCAGCCTTGTGTTAGTACGTTTCGGCTTTGCAACAGCAGCTCACAGACCGGTCCTTAATTGACTTAGGCTCAACCGCACCCCTTGTGCCCGACAATCAACACTGTGTCTCCGAACAACAGTGCATGCCTGCACCCACCACCTAACCATTAGCCTAAGTCTAAACCTGATTTTATATTTTATTTCAAAAATATTTCATAATCCTTCTTGACTCACTGAAGTCAAGAATACAGTTCAAAAGCTTATCATTTTATGTGAAGAGGTATCCCGAATCCAAGATTATATCTAAGTAGGTCTAAGCATTTGTTATGAAATTCTCTAGCTAATACTAGTGTACTAACCAGAGTTTAATTCTAGGGTGACAAGGTATAAGGGTTTGCAATGTCAAAGGAAGAATTAACAAGTGGGTATTAACTAAATTTAAAGCTGAATTGAAATACATTGAATAAAAGTACGCATGCAATATAATTTAAAACAACATAATTTTATTTGAAATTCTGGGATCAATATGATCAAGGAGTGTGACTTGCTTGCTCCTCAAGTGGGTGTGAATCGTCGTCGAAGAATTCTCCGGAATCGTCGCAGTCTACAAGTGACAATAACTCAAATAAAACCCAAATAAATTCACATAAATTCAAATTGACTTCAAAAATTTGAATTGAGGCCAGGAATGGATAGAGGGGAATTTTTTATGAATTTTGAATTTTGAATGGGCTAAATCGGAGTTAGGATGAAGAAGAACGAGCTCCGGGAAGTTTGAAAAGAGAGAAAATAGAAAAAGGAATTTTCTGGAAATATTTTTCTAAAGGAAAAGAATTTATGGCGTCAGCATTGCGTCAGCCAGGGATTTCAATTTTCGGCCGAAATATTTTTCAACGGGAAATTTGGGTTTAATGTGTCAGCATGACGTCAGTATGGGGTAAATCCCACTGACAGGTGGGCCATGGGTCCATGGACCGAGCCCACAGAGGAGAGGGAGTGGTGACGTGGCACGGGTGCCGGGGCCGGGCTGGCATGGCACCGACGGGGCGAGCTGGGCTGACGCGGCGCCGACGTGGCGCTGACACGGCGCCACACCACCTGCCACGTCGGCACGGGTGGCATTGCCGGTCGGAGGCGTACGGGGATGGTGTGCTCGCCGGCGTTCCGGCGAGCGGCGACCGGCGGCGAGGGGCGCAGGAGGGAGAGGGGCATGTGGGGGACTCAGGGGTGGTGCGCGGTCTCACCGTGGGCAACCGGAGGCACGTCGGCGACGAGGAGAAGCGGTGGCGCGGCTCGGGCTACGGCGGCGACGGGGCTCCCGTGGCGGAGAGGCGCGGCCGAGGGGCAGAGGGTCTTCACACGGGCGCGGGGAGGCCGAGGGAGGTGGCGGCGGGGCACAAGGACGCCAGAGGCGGCCGCAATTCCTCGCCGGAGGAGCTCCAGTGCTCGGAGGTTTGGGCGCACGGCGCGAGGGCTCTACGGTGCTCGAGGGAGGGAGAAGGGAGCGGAGGGAGGTGGTGCAGGGAGAGGGGAGGCCGGGGAGGGGCTTTTATAGGGGTTGGGGAGGGGGAGCTGGCGGGGATTCCTCGCCGGAGATGGCGGGTGGCGGAAAGGAAAGGGAGGGGAAGAAGGAAAGGGGGAGCGCAGAAGGAAAGACGGGGGTGCGAGATTGGGGGGATTGGCTGCGGCGGCGATTGGATGCCAAAACCGGAGAGGATGCGGTGAGGCAAGGCCGGCTACGGCGCGGATTCGACGACCGGAGCAAAGAAGGAAAGGGGGAGGAAGAAAAAGGAAGGCAGCGCGGGGAGGTAGACGCGCCTGACAGGTGGCCCCGGGCGGTCAGCGAGAGAGGGAGGCGGGGAGCTGCTGACGGGCGGGGCCCGCGGGGCAGAGAGGAGAAGAGGGGAGCGGGAGCGCGCCGACAGGTGGGGTCGGGCGGTCAGCGAGAGAGGGAGGGAGCGGGGTGCGGACGGCAGGGATCGGGCCGACGCGCGGGAGATGGCCGATCTGGGTCGGCCAGGTGGCAAGCGGGGAGGAGGGGACAGCGGGGCGGAGCGGGCGACGTTGGCGGTATCTGGCCGTCCACGTGGCGGCCGGAGGAGAGAGGAGGGGGGTTTTTAATTTTAAAAAAGGTTTTTGATTTTTGGAAAGGCCCAAATAATTCCATAAAGCTCAGACAAATATGAAATAAATTCCAAAAATTTCAGAAAAATTCACAGAAGCTTCTGAGATTATTTGGAACCCAAACAAAATATTTTCAATACCTTGACTGCAATAAATTTTAATTTTTGTTTTCCTTTAAAATACTTTTTAATCTTTAAATAACTTTTTAAAATCAGAAAAAAAAATTTGGGATGTTACACAACCCTATTGGTGTTGTATGTTGCCCCTGAGCTGAAGGATTTGTAGCACTGCTGTTGTGATCAAAGTGCACTGACTATGACAAATTGAATTCTGCCTATCAATCATCTGCCAAGTTGACACCAAAGATAGGGAGCAAAGATAGGATTACAAAACTGCATTAAATCCACACGAAGCAAACTTGACATGACTATAACATAATACCTGAGGCAAAACTGCAGCTCACATCACACACAACTGCAAAAAAAGCAAAACAATTTATTCAATACTAAAAGTTATACAAGATTCTAATCTAATGGCTCCCACTCTAGTTCTACCAAATAAGGCTCACTTAACTTCGACTCTGAGCCACTACAGAATAACCACAAGTTGCAAACTTGTGGCGACTGCTGTCTTGCTTTGACCAGAATGAAGTGATGAAGATACTCCTGACGATAGCTAGTTATGTGTTGTCTTTCTTCCGGACTAGGAGGCATAGGTGAAGGTAGTAGAACTGGCGACTGTAGTGGCAGTTCCTCCATAACTTCCTCTTGCTCTGTAATATTGGGCAAAGCTACATATTGCTCTTCAAACTTTTGGACAAGCTTTGATAAACTAATTTTATACAGCTTGTAAAGACGTTGAACAACTTTACATGCGGCTCCATGCAAAGACAAATCTTCATGAGCACTATTATCTTCAAGCTATGGTGAAGAACTTGGCTTCTAATCCTCGTAGTAAAGTACAATCTTGCTCTGAATCCAATTCATTGACCCATTGCTGTCTCATCCATTGTGAAAAAAATTGGTTGCCTCTTTGATCCAAAACTTTGCAACAAAGCTCAAAGAAGTCTAGGCCAAACTCTACTCTAGTTATGGAAAACTCGAGACATCTATGGAATTATAAGGATAAGAAGTCAATTTTAAGAATTGAAAAATGTTTCAAAAAGGTAAGGAATAAGAACTTAAGAATGAGGAAAAAAATAGAGAATTACTAGATTGCTTTTTGGTATATTTGATTTAGAAAATAGGTTTTGAAAATTCTGCTAAATTGACCTTTCTAACTAACACTTCATACTACAGTTGATATGGCTCGGATACCATCTCTGTAGAGACTCGAATATACAAATCCAGACTCTCTGTATATTCTACACTAGTACAAGATCATACTAGTGCATATAGTGGAAATATAGATAAAATATCAACCATGATCACGATTGACTATGAAAGACTTAAATACTATTATTTATCAGAGTAGTGACCTTCTGGCCAAGCTTACAAATCATAGTCTAAAGGGCTTAGCAAAACCAAGCAGCAGAAAGTAAAGATAAACATAGTGATCTTTCAATATGCCCACATGCAATTGACTGGGAAGTAAAATCCTATTCTGAGAAGTCGAAGAATCTTCTTCAAGCACCTCTGACTGATATAGTTCATATTTATCAACTAAGCAACAATGGATATAGTCGTGAGTATATAGAGTACTCAGCAAGTTGTTTGTAACAAGATGCAGTATATAATGATGCAAGGTTTATTAGATAATGGTAGAGTGGTTATTTTGCAGGAAACAACAATTTTAAGTAAATACAATAACTAGATTGAAAGCACACTTTCAAAACAAGTAGTAAGTTAGTAAGTCAATGGAAATTGAGTAAACCGCGAGTTAACTGACCATTCACTTCCCATCTAAATCCAATCAAGATTTTGTGATATTCTACCCCTCGTGTGAAATCACCGAGCGTTATCTTTAATCAGAGACACAACTATTCGAATAGCTTTGCAATCTATAGAGATTGCATAGCTTTACCCATATGATATGACCATCTTATGGTGTCACCCATATAACAAGCTTCTTTATGCATACTAACTAAGAAGGTCACAAGAAGGCTTTTACAATGCTCAATCCCAAATTGACCTTACCCGCTAAGATTTCGCCACCAAGTAGGCTAACCACCATGTCAGAAAAACCCCCTCTTGAGCCAACAGAACATCTAAATGGCGAAATTAAAGTTAAAATATTACAAATTAATCAGCTACATCTATCTTATACTAAACATGTGGTTGCATGGTGAGGCTCAATCAATGGCACACAAAGTTAAGTCCTTAGACATTGCCTAGACAAGGCATCCACATCTCAAATGTGCTGACCATACTTCCCCCTTTACTGCATGATCACTCGTCCAAGTGAAAACCATTTTGTATAGCCACCCAGTGACACCACCTATGTCATAGCACATAAATTTTATAACTATGGCTGACCACCATGATTCAATATCTAATTAAGTCAAAATTAATTTGCTAAACAACATGTGATGATGAGCCCAACGTACCATAAGCATGGTTAAGCATACTAGACGTATAACTCAAATGGATGCTAATATTGCATCACTAGATAATTAGCCATTCTATGATGACAATGGAATTATGGTATTCAAATTATTAAGGATGGAATTAATTGCATTGGTTGATAGCTGCCAGATACAAAGGTTTATAATAAATTAACAATGCAAGACAATTTAAAATAAAATCTCTACTACTTAAAAAAAGAGTTGGTGGTGGTGGTTCACCACCACCAACTTGTGGTTCATCTGCCACATCCTCCCCTTTCTCACATTAAACACTGTGCTGACATGTGTGCCTTGCCCCTCCCTTCCCACCCCCCATTGCTTGGTCTAGAACCCACATGCACCGCCACCCAACCTCCCTCTCAAACCTAATGCCCCCATCACCACCTCCCTCCTCTCTCCTTTTCCTCCCCTGTTGCTCCCTCCTCCACTCCAGACCCTGGTCCACCCCTCCCCATCTCTCACCTCCCCCCATTTCCTCCTCTCGACTTCCGTTCTCCCTCTACCTATCTCATGCTTCTGTCCTCACCTGCACTGTCTCTATCCTTCCACCGCCATGGCAGGGCTCACCCCTTCCCCACTGTGAGCTCTCCCTTCATCCCCCTGGACAAGCCACTGTTGCCACCGTATTATCCATGCTTGCCCAGTATCACCACCTCATTCCTTTGATGTGGCATGTAAGACCATAGTGGATCTGGGAGTGATTCATCACTTGAGAAGGGTACGAGGCGGTGCATCTCCAGATATGCGTGAGAGGGAAGGGTGGATCTCATGGCTCAAGGTGGAGGCTAGGGTTTTGGTCTATTGCCCGCTTCCACCTATTCCCCAACGTGCCAATGTCGTCTTGGTTGTGCTCACCCCACGATCGTTGTCAAATGTCCGAGATAGTGGTAGATCTATGCTGAGGTACTGTGGGGTGACTTGGAGGAAAGCCTAGGGTGGTGGTCGGGTTTGCATGTGGTGTCAACCTTTGCACCAACGCAAACCCCAAATCCCTCCTTGCTTGCAAGAGTACTTTCTCCTCCCCGTCGCTGTCTGCTCTGGTGAGTCAAGCCACGACCCTTCTCCCCCAAACTCTCCCTCTTTCATTTCTACACAAATTAAGAGTTTGATTCATGAGAGAGTGAGCAGTTATGCTAATCTTGATTTTTTTTTGCTAAATATTTTCAGGTTTGGGGGATTCAACGAACCCTAGATTATACTAGTTGAAGCCTCCGCCACCACCATCATTCGAGAATGCCAATTGGGTGTTGCCCCCTCTGCTACCAATGCCATCGCTAGATCTTGCTGAGGATGTGTATGTTGCCACCTTCTCCAGACGCCATTACCGTTCTTGATGGGCCTCAGTGTTTGTCTGCTTTTTCCTCTCTTCCTTCCCCTCCCCTCCAGTTCACCATGTTTTCCTTAAGGACCAAATTAGATAGCCGCCATCATTTTAATATTTTCGTAGAAGTAATTTCCTGTACAATATTGTTGTCCCTTAAGTTCTATGTCCTTCTGATTAGAAATTTGAACTAGTTTGCAATCTGCAAATTAAATGCAATACATCTGGCACATATGTTTGGTGGGCAATCTGACTGGCTATGTCAGTCATATCCATTTGTGTGATGGTATGCTAATTTCTTTATTTTCCTTATAATCCCCTTATAAATTAGTGAAGATATATTGGTAGGTTGTCGTTTGATAAATTGGTAGCTTGTCATTTGACTTGATTAATTTTTTTATGTTATTGTATCTTTTCATTGGTTCAGTTATAAAAATATATAGGGACAAAAATGACATAGCACACATGGGACACATATACCTAAAGTTTGTATGTACATAGATTATGTTTTTGACTTATGATACATTAGTTGATGGTGTCTAGGAACCAAAATATTTACTAATATATTTTCTTTCTATGTCTAATGTCATTTCTTATAGGTAGGAAATGCATTGATTGACGATTTCGATGACCACTGTGGAATATTTCAATTCATGTGAACCACTGGCTTGATTTCTGATCAAATATATAGGCTACTGAACATTTTCTGTGACTGTCAGTCCTTTGTGCATACATCTCCATAGTGTGATAAGATTCTTGACATTGCTAGCACTGCAGCTGAGAAAATTGATTCATATAGTATCTTCACACCTACTTGTCACACATGTTTCGCTTCCACAAGGAACAGAGTGATGAGAAGGCTACATGTAAGTTTTCAAGCTCCTGCAACTCAAGTCATGCAAGAGAATTTCAATTTAACTTTGTACCTGATATTTTTAAACTTTATATAATTGACTCAACCATGCATGCATGTGTTAATACCTTCGCATCTGAGGTGGTGTTAAGCGACTCTAGGGGAATCACAAAACCTTCTTGTTTTCTCCAAAAAATGAAAAAATATAAGTGTAGGTTTGGGTGCCATATTTTTCTTTTTTAAAAAAGAAAATATTAAAAGAGTTCCAAAATCCAAACACTTTGGCACAAAAAATGACTTGTATAAACCAAGGAGGGAAAAAATTCTTGATATAAACTGTCCATATAAATTTGTATCTTGTTCAAATAGACACTCATCGGTTTGTTCGTAATATTGAGACTCGTATGATTCATGAATTCTTGCATGTTTTTCTGTTCATCTGATTCATAATCATGATGTATTTTGATAGTCTATTGAAAAATGGGAGAACAATATGATCCATGCACTGAAAAGCATTCAACTATATACTTCAACTTGGCTGAGGTGCAAAAGGCACTTCATGTTAGTCTGGTCATTGGCAAATCTAAATTGGAGACCTACAGGTAACGTTATGATTAGATTTTTATACATTGAATTATTATCATTACTATGTTTCTCTTGAATCCCAATAATGAATTAATCAGCAATTTAGCATCCAATATGAGTTCCTTTGCCCAATTTCCAAGCACACACCTCATACAAAATTGGCCTAAGTTTTAAAATATCTGACCAATTTAGAGAATCTCTTGGCTTTCGCTTGATTTGGAAACAAGACTTTCCTTGTAGCCTTATAGGATGAGTTTCTGTTTTGGGTCACTTAAGTAAAGTAACATTCTTTCTTTTAATTTAGGTAACAAGCAGTTCTTGCTGCAGTGGATTCTTTTGTATATGTCTATCCCCATGCTTCATGGTTTAGGTATCTTTCATTATTAGATGTTCCATATTTTAGAGGCAATTGTGTGCTATAAAGTAATTGTTTATTTAATTGGTTTGTAGATCCTTGGCATCTTCTTTGGTTTGGGTTATCTTTGAGGTGGTCTAGTAGTAAATCAGAGAAGATTGGTGTCTTTTTCAATGACTCTGCTCACTGGGAAGGTTAGGATGTTTGTGTGAATTTTTATGGCTCGACTTTCCTCTTGATGCCCATTGATATTATGTTGTTCATTTAGATTACAGTTTTAACAATTATTATTACCCACTTGTGTATCCTTGCATCTCAAATAAGGAATTGTGTAGTCTCAATGTTTTGTTTGACAAAAGAAGTACTGATACGGGGTCGCTCGATCTTCTCGACGTAGGATGGATACTCACGGGAGTCTTGATGAATCGTAATGATCGTCCAATGCCAGTGCAAAGGACGAACACTCTTTAATCCGCCGAAACACACTCGTGTTGATTTCGCTGACCACAAACGAAGATCTATCGTTCACCCAATTCCTAGTAGAAAGGCTGAACGATCTTGATTGAAGAAGAGACTCCTAATTCTCTAAGGAATTTCGGCACCAATGCTAAACTCGAAAACTTTAGTAGATTGATTTTTCTCAAACATGGTCTGTCCCAAACAAAGGGGATACAAGGGGGTTTTATAATGCTTCCCCGAACTCACACAAGGAAAGTCTTGGCCGAATCAATCTCTTATTCAGTCAAGGTTTCCTAATCCAATTCCTAAAATTTAGCAAGTATGTTTCCTTTAATTTCGGGCTAAGCCCCTATCCTATTACAAAACCGATATTTGAGGTGGATTCGGTCAACTTTTGGGCACGCAGGCGACATCTAGCGCACATCATGAGATTTGTGATCACATGGCCTTCCATTGATTTGATGGCTGCTTGGTTGAGACTTTCTTGGACGCATATATCTTAGTTCCTTGCTCGCATGGACTCTCATTCTCTTGACTCGTGGCTGGTTGGACCTTCTCCACTTGATCTTCCGTTGCTTCGAATCTGAGAAGGCATAACATATTTGCATTAGGTAGTATGCCATTCTCATCTGACGTAATAGAAGACTCTCTAAGAAACAAAAGCACCTGTTGTTGAAGTAATTTTACTCTTGCTCTTGTCATAGGACCTTTCGGGCCCTCATCACTAGGTTTGTCATGCACACTTGGAGTGGACGATGAATGTGTAACAGAGATGTCCTCATCATCCTCCCCCTGTTGAAAAGGAGTTGTCCTCGACTCTGTGCCATCTTGTCCAAAGAATTAACAGTAACATTAAAAGTAGTACTCACCCCATAATCGTCTCCCGGAAGCTCTATCTTGTATGCATTGTCATTGATCTTGGCAAATACTTTAAAAGGACCATCACCACGGGGCATCAATTTTGATTTACACTTCTCCGGAAAGCGTTCTTTGCGAAGGTGTACCCATACACATTCAAATAGCATTCTCCGGAAAGCGTTCTTTGCGAAGCGTTCTCCGGAAAGTCACCTGGTTCAAATAGCATTTTCTTTCTAGCCTTGTTAGCTTTAGAAACATAAGCACGTACCTTCTTTTCAATTATCTCTTTAGTCTTTTCATGGAGCTTTTTCACAAAATTAGCACGCTTAGAAGCCTCCATATTTGTACGTTCTTGTAATGGAAGTGGCATCAAATCAAGTGGCATGATCGGTTTGAAACCATACACCACCTCAAATGGACACAATTGAGTTTTAGAATGCACCGCCCAATTATATGCAAACTCAACATGCGGCAGGCAATCTTCCCACTCTTTTAAATATTTTTTTATCATTGTCTGTAGCAGCATTGAGAGTGTACGGTTCATCACCTCCGTTTGTCCATCGATTTGTAGGTGACAAGTTGTCGAAAAGAGCAACTTTGTCCCTAAGCTTAGCTCCAAAGTCTTCCAAAAGTAGCTCATAAATTTGACATCTCGATCGGATACAATGGTTCGTGGCATGCCATGTAGTCTCACAATTTCCCTGAAAACAAGTCAGCTACATGCGATGCATCGTCGCTCTTATGACAAGGAATAAAATGAGTCATTTTAGAAAACCTATCCACAACTACAAATACAGAATCCCTCCCCCTCTTAGTTCTAGGCAATCCGAAAACAAAATCAATAATAATACCCTCCCAAGGAGCGCTAGGAACTGGAAGTGGAGTATACAAACCATGTGGATTGAGCTTTGACTTCGCTTTATGGCACGTGATGCATTGTTGAACAAACCTCTCGACATCTCGCCTCATCTTAGTCAAATAGAAATGATCGGTCAACATCATGTACGTCTTCTCTCTTCCAAAGTGATCCATCAACCCTCCTGCATGAGACTTCTGCAATAGTAGCAAACGTACAGAAGAATATGGAATGCATAGTTTATTCATGCGAAAGAGAAAACTATCACGAACATGGAACTTATCCCACCCTTTCCCATCTTTGCAATTAGAATGTGGTGCTGAAAAGTCATGATCTGAAGCATATAAATCCTTCGAACTTTCTAGCCCTAGAATCTTTACTTCCAATTGAGTGAAAAGCACATGTTTTCTAGACAATGCATCAGCTACCACATTTTTCTTGCCTTTCTTGTATTTAACAACGCATAAAAAAGTCTCAATGAATTCAACCCACTTAGCATGTCTACGATTCAGTTTAACTTGACCTTTCAAATATTTCAAAACTTCATGATCAGAATGAATGACAAATTCTTTAGGCCAAAGATAATGTTGCTAAGTCTCTAATACGCACACAAGAGCATATAATTCTTTGTCATAAACAGGATAATTCAATTGTGCACCATGAAGTTTCTCACTGAAATATGCAACAGGTTTTCTTTCTTGCATCAAAACACCGTCAATACCTATTCCACTAGCATCACATTCAATCTCAAAAGTTCTAGTGAAATCAGGTAAAACAAGCAATGGTGCTTCAGTCAAACATTTCTTCAATTCAGCAAAATCTTTGTCTTGTTTTTTCCCCACTCAAAAATGACTCTTTTTTTGTTAATTCATTTAATGGGGCAGCAATGGTGCTGAAATCTTTCACAAAGCGGCGATAAAAACTAGCAAGTACATGAAAGCTACGAATTTGACTAACATTGACAAGAGTAGGCCAATTTCGAATAGCTTCAATTTTAGAGAATGGGCCAGCACATACAAAGTGGACCAGGCCAGAGAGAGAAGGAATGGGCCAGAGAAAAGAGATTTGGCCCACAAGGAAAATCCAGATTTTTGGGATTTCTGAATTTTAGAAATTAGGATTATTCAAACTGGGCTCAAAAAAGTAGTAAATAAACTTCAAAAAAATCCAAGATAATACAGAGAAATTCCTTGCAATACAAGGAACCCAAATAAAAATAATTTTTAAATAATTGAAGTTTAATTTAATCATATTAAATCTTTTTTATTTACAAAAAATAAAATTAAGCTTTAATTAATTTAAGAAAAATCTAAATGGTTAATTTTTATTTTAAAAGTTTCAAAAAGACTCTGAAAACTAGGATGTTACAAAGGGCTACGCATATAATTAGAGATAGTTTCTGGACCTAAAGGGGATCTTTTCCTTGCTCTACAACAATACATATTCTCTAATATCTATCGTCTTTATGTCATTTCTTGCTTAGTTAGCCCTAGATTTGAGCATTATCACTTTTAGACCTCCACCTATAAATTGGAATTGGAGAGGGCAGCGAGGATGTGGGCAATGATAATGGTAGTTACAAAAATTTAGAGGGCAGTGAGGATGTGTGCAACGATAATGGTAGTTACGAAAATTTAGATTAAGGTACTAGTCTTTTCAGTTTTAGTATTGTGGATTGCTGCAAAGCCATGGCGGTAACAAGTAAATAATGTAACCTTAGTTATGAACTTGAGGTGATGTTGTGCAATGTGTAGCTCTAGCATGCATGTGGACATTAAGAGCTAGCTATTTGAGAATATATGTCGTGCATGCTGCATTATTAAGGTAATTGCATACATTCTAGGTAGGTTGACTTGTTAACATTTAATTTTTTGCTGCAACTAGATGTCATTCCACATTTAAATTGTTGCATTTAAGACAATATGAGTGGTATTTTATTTTCTCAATCGTAACGACATAGGAAAATCTAGTGTAAGTATTAGAGATTAAAACAACCTAGGGGGATTCTACCATGAGACCTCTCACCTTTTCACTCTCACCACTAAATAAACTCATTAGCCATCACAAAATTTAGTAGAGGCAATTACAGAAAGTTAAAGATTACAACTTCTAATGATGGCATATGATCTATAATAAAATCAACTTACCTCACTTCTACATAAAAGATTTCCTAGACTAGTGGTCCATGGTGCTCTTTAACGTGTAAGTTTCGGATGTACCCAGGAACAGAGTCTTGGGCATACTAAGAATGAGCCCTGAGAGCTTCCCCAAATGCATAGTTTGGGTGGTATCAAGAGAGCGTTCTCGAGCATGCCTGGGCATTTAGATCTAGGGTAGTGTAGATTCGCACTCAAATGCAGCTCTGAGCATTCCCCAACACATAGTTTGGGTGGTCTCAAGAGCGGGTTCTCGAGCGTGGCTAGGCACGTATACCTAGAGTAGTTTAGGAGTTGGTTCTTATTGTCTCTCTTTGTTTCTTAGATTTTATTTGTGTATGCTGTAATATGGTGATCAACATCAGGGAGGAAGTAACGCTACTTTCTACCACTTAAACATAAATAATTTATCATTTACTCGCATGCTAAACAATAATGAGCAATTTAGTGTCTACAAGATAAATAAAAAATATTCTTACCTCTTGTAAAAGCTTGTTGCAAGAGAATGGGTAACATTATGATAAGCAAATATTCCTAAAAGTCTAACTGCATAACTTCAACATTGTTAAAAATAAACTAACTACATAACTTCAATCATTGATAAAAATCAACTAAACCATCATATAGGATGAGCAGTCACAGCCTCGATGAGTAGCATGATTCGTTATTATTTTTAAAGTGCACCACACGGGACATCCTTGGGGACTAACATATCCTGAATAGTTGTTGAGAGACCCGAGGTAGATGTTCTATACCTTATCATCCCCATTGCTGCTCACATAATTTTATTTGGGAATTTGGTGTTTCTGCCCCTGTTATCGACTGCAAATGTGATTTTACCCCTACTTTTTTAACTTTGTGATTTTTCCCTCGCGATTTCGAAATGAAGACTCCGTTTACCCCTGTTTTGTGACACCGTTAAGACGGGAGGATTAAATGGTAAAAAGAAAGAAACACCACGCGAAAGACAAAAATACCCCTGCCTTACCATATCCGTTCGGCTCCCACCCACGCCCATGCCCAGATCGATCGCTCGGTCTCTCGGTTGGTTTGGCCTCCCCCGCTAGGGTTTGCAGAGGCGAGCTGCAGAGGCGGGCGCGCGGCGCGGCACCCAGGCGGGCTCGCGGCCGGCCCCCTAGGCGCGGCGCGGCCTCCAGGAGCGGCGCGGCTCGCGGCGCGGCCTCCAGGCGCGGCGCGGCTCGCGGCGCGGCCTGCAGGAGCGGCGCGGCCCGTAGGTGATCTCCCTCTGCTCACTCCCTTCTCTCCTCAGAGAATCTCATCCACAATTCCATGACCAATGGGGAAAAGCAATGGGACAAATGGAGAGTGCAACAACGGCACACTAGGAGAACTGAGCGGCGGCAGTGTGCTCAAAGAATAGAGGAGCAAGAGGAGAAAGAAGCTGCATTGGGTCTGGAGAGCAGAGAGATGCTTGGAGTCGGGTTCCAGATAGCGTCACCCTTCTTGTTTTGGAGAGAAACGAAGCCCCTGTTAACTGGGTGTGATGGAGTGGTATTTTAGGATGATTTGAGAACTTTGAGTGGTATTTAAGTGAAGCAAATTCTTTCGGTAGTATATACCAAAACCTGCAATCTTTGGGAGGCATATATCCAATCTTCTCTTTGTGTAATGCTGGGCCTTTCTAAATAAGCTTGATTACTTAAATTTGTGAAATGTGCCACTGGTAACTTGTATCTTTGGCAGTAAATATGTTAAATTTTCGGATGGTTGAATGTAGGCAATTACTCACTTGTTATGCTACACATATATTCCTGGTCTAATTGGTGTCTACTTTATGATGATAGCTGGGTTGCGGAATCATTGAACGACAATACGGTTGTGTTATAACATTCAACCTCATTATATCATTTCCTTTCCAGATTTCTTATTTTTTTCAGATTTAATCATTTCTAACTTTACTAACATGTTTTCTTCTCTCCATGTGTAGAGGAAGTGGTTCTGGTACAGCAAGGGGAAGAGGAAGAGGGTCAGGAGACGACAACAATGAGACAATGTAATTCATGAACGCATTGCTGTCCACTACAGTTTTTTTTTTGGAAATTATAGCATTTCTAACTGTACTAACTTGTTTTCACTCTCTCCATATGATGTGCAAGTGCTGCTGCTACAGGAAGGGGAAGGGGAAGAGGTTCAGGAAGGGGACGGAGAGGAGGAACTGCTGGGAGACTTGCTAGTTTGTTAGGTCTTAATGGTTGAATGTGATGTTTGCCAATAGAGATCTAAAAACCCAATGCTAGTTGCTACTTTTGTTTGACATGTCATGCGGACTTGTATGTTGCCATGTCATATGGATATGTTGGTATGTCACCTAGACATTAATGTGACATGTACATGTATGGCATGATATCTCATGGTTATCCGTAATCTCTTGGTGTTTACATGCAAGTTGTGTGATAAAAAATTGTGTTTCTTTGAATTTTGGCATAAATAATGTCCAAATTTTGCAAATTTTGACAAATTTTGTCCAGATTTATATTAATAAAACGAATGCATAAATTTGTGTCTAATTCTGTTGACAACATCCCTACCAAATATGTCAAAACTTCAATTTCGAAATAGGGGTAAAATCACAAAGTTCTTTAACAAAACAGGGGTAAAATCACATGGGCAAACTTGTCTATTCGTGCAAAAGTTAACACCGTTAACTGGCTTTAACGGAATAGGGGCAGACTCTCCCTTCAGTTCAAAAACACAGGGGTAAAATCACAAAGTTTAAAAAATGAGGGTAAAATCACCATTTCGCTTGAAAATGAGGGCATGAACGCTTAAGCCCCATTTTATTTTGTGTAACCTTAGAATCTAACTCAGTTAAACTTAAGCCACTTATCCTTCATTTTAATTTTTGAGCCTGTATATTTTACAGTCTCCAAACCGTTATGGATCAAATAAAATTTTTCCCTTCTGTAACATATCCTTAACTCCTATGATAAACACCACCGGCACACAATCTCATCCCTTAGGAGTGTATGTCCGAACCCTATACCTAGCACTGGTATTCGGTTAATCAGATACATCCTCAATTACCTATACCACTCCATTCTCAATTTAGACTTGATTCTTTTAGTGCAGATATTCTAAAATGAAAGTATTTGCAATTTAGTTAAACATTCCGATGATTTTGGATAATCCCAGCACCCATGATTTGCATAGACTGATCCACAGAAATAGTGTTATCTAACTGGTGCACTTCCTCGAATTCATAAATATATGATTTCAAACCTTCGGCATAATCCCTAGGGCATAACGTTGACCAAGAATTTATAAAATAAAATTTTTACAAACAAAAATGATTTTCACATGGTATTAGGAAAGTAACGTTTTCACAAATTCTATTGCATCATTTCATATAAATATTTTCTACACATTAGTGTTTAAAGTTTTAGGAAAGTTTATTCCATGCATTCCATGGTGACATATATTATGAACAAAGGGAAGTGTTCATTTTCTCCAATATCATTGATCTGACCCACACTGAACTAAAACAACATGTGGTAATACCATCCTCCTGTTTGTAGCAAGTTGCTCTCCATGCCCACCTATCCTCCTAGTGGTATCTATTCAATCTTGAGGACCTAGGCCATGCTTGAACAAAATAGTATCTGTCCTAGACATAGGATTTTGCTGCCCAAGAATTTCAAGTACTAGAATGATAGGCCTTTGGACACATACTCAACAGACACCAAAAATAACGTGCTGGCATTGGTAATTAAATCCATCTGACACACCATGCCTTCCCTATAGCTGAATTGATCTATTCAATCTAAAAATCCTGAGTGAGTTTGTTACTTCTGATTTACCAGAAAACACATATTCGTGGATATCCTCCAAGCCCTCCTAACGGGCTAAAAATAGGTCACCATGCGGAGATGAGTGGAACCCCTTTCTTTTCCAAAATGAGGCCTACCCTACCAAATTCCTAAAAGCATAACCTTAGCACTGATCCCCTCATGATTCCAACCATTCTAAAATGCCCCCATCGTCATGGATGCAAACTAACAAGACTGGTTCTACCTTTCTACAAGATGGATGACCAACATCTGACCAAGCTTGACCTCACCATTAGGTTAGGACCTACCAGTAACAATCAAGCTGGAAATGCCCGATCATCAGAACAAAGCATGTTACCAGGACAAGGGCAATCTCCAAGCCAACCAGAAATCGGTGACACTGGTAACCCAGTGAACGATGGTGATACTAGCAACGATAGCTCCTTAGGGTCAACATCAACCCAACACCAAAGTCAACCTGGGAGAGTCCTTACAGACTAGTCCACCAACCTTTTCATGAGCAACAGACCCACTAGAGGCAGATGATTGGCTGCAAGAGGTAGAGAAGAAATCAAACACAGTAAGGTGTTCTAAGGAAGAGAAGGTATGTTACACTTCACACCAATTGATGGGACCAGCCACAACTTGGTGTTACACTTCACACCAATTGACGGGACCAGCCGCAACTTGGTGGTGAAGCTTCAACTGGAACTGATACTAGAACTATCCAATCACTTGGAAGGATTTCACCAAAAAAATTCGTGATACTCATGTCCCACAAGGAATAATGGAGATTAAGAAGCAGGAATTCCGGGCACTAACACAAGGAAGTAGAAGGGTTTTGGACATAGCCACTGATGAGAGGAAGATAGACAAATTCAAGGAAGGGATGAATCCATACCTAATGATGCATCTGTCAACTCATAAAATCATTGAATGATATAATAAATCAAGCCATCGTACATGAAAATGAGCACGCGCCCACCTTAATGAAGAAAGAAGACAGAAAGCCAAGATAGACCAGCACCCCATAATGCTAGAGAGACCACTTCCTCAAATTTCCCTACCATGATACAATGTTCCAAGTAGGGATGGCAATCGGGCGCAGCGGGTACGGGTAGTTATAACAGCCCAAATTTTTATGAAAATAAAAATAAATAAATAAATAAATAAATAATAAAAATTGGTTAAAATAAAATTTTAAATTAAAATAAGTATTTTTGTGCCTAAATTTTAATTTTGGTTTTGCCCTGAATTTCTATTTTTGAAAAACTAGATTTAAAAAGTATTTTGTGAAAAATCTAAAATTATTATTATTAAATAAAATAATAGTTTGATTTTCTATAAAAAAACTTACTTTAAATTAAATATTTGGATTTATTTGGCTCTTATTTGATTTTTCAGAGTTTTCTGGAGTTTAAAATGTATTTTTGAACAAAAAAAGTATTTTTAAGTATGAAAGTTAGATACCAAAATTAGTTGGAAATAATTTTATTAACTCCAAAAAGTGTCCAGGAGGTTCTATGAATTTTTCTGTAATTTTTGGAGTTTATTTCATATTTTTCTGAGCTCATTTGAATTTATTGTGCTTTTTCTGAAATTCAAAAATCTAAAATAAAAATTCAAACCTCAGCCCCTCCCACCGGCTGCCAAGTGAACGGCTGGATTGCGCCCACCGGTCCCGCCCCCCCCCCCCCCCCCCTTCCCCCACTCGCCACCTTGCCGGCCCAGATTACCCGCTACCCACGCGCCGGCCCATCTACCCCGTCCACCCCCTTCCCCTTCCTTGGCCACCCGATCGGCTCCCCTACCACGTGGCGCCATCCTGGCCGCCCGCACCCCCTCTCTCGCTGCGCCCTTAGGCCCACCTGTCAGCTCCCTCTCCCCCACCATCTCCTTCTTCCCCGCGCCATCTCCCCGCCCGCAACCGCCAGCCCCGCACCTCCCGGCCTCGCTCGTCTCCCGCGCATGCCGCCCACCTTCGTGCACTGTACGCGCCGCGCCCCACTGCCCCGCCTTCTCCGCGCCCCCATCTCCCCACTCCCCCTCTCTCCTCGAAACGGTCGCCCGCAACCGCCGCCCTCCGGCGAGCAATCCACGGTGCCCCGATCGCCCTCAAGCCCCGCCGACGCCGCCATCGCATTCCCCGCCTCACCGCTGTGCCCGTGTGCCTCTTCCCCGGGTCCAGACGTCGCCGGAGGCCGAGCTGCGCCGCCGCTCCTAGCACGACGCCGGCCGCCTCCGCTTGTCGCCAAAGTCCGCGCCAGGTACCGATGGCATCCCCTCGCTCCGCTCTCCCGTTTGCACCCGACGCCGCTCGTCGCCGGCCACCGGAGCTCCGGCAGGCGTGCCGTCCCCGAGCTCCTCTTCGGCCGGTCGGCCACGTCAGCACGCTCGGCCCACGTTGCTGCCACCTAGCGCCTGGTGGCCGCCACCTCGGCAACCCTCGCCCCCGTCAGCACCACGTGCACGCAGTCAATCCCACCCCGCCACCTCAGCTTCCTTCTGAGCCTGTGGACAAGGTCCATGGACCGAGGCCCACCCGTCAGTCGGCCCAGCCCCTAGCTGACGCCAGCATGGCGCAGTAATCGGGTTTTTCAACTGAAAAATAAATTAGCCGAAAATAAAATCCCTGCTGACGCAATATTTCAGATTTTCCTTTAGGAAAATAATTCCAAAAATCCTGATTTTTTTTCATTTTCTCTCTTTTCAAACTTCCCGGAGCCCGTTCTCCTTCATCCTAACTCCGTTTTAGCCCATTCAAATTTCTAAATTCATCAAAAATTCCCCTCTATCCATATCTGGCCTAAATTAAAATATTGGATGTCAATTTGAATTTGTTTTGAATTTATTTGAATTCGGTGGGTTATTTTCACATGTAGACTTCGACGATTTGGGAAATTTCTTCGACGAAGATTCAAACCAAGTTGAAGAGCAAGGCAAGTCACACTCCTTGATCATGTTGATCCCAGTTTTCAAAATAAAACTATGTTGTTTTAAATTATTCTGCATGCATATTTTTATTCAACGTATTTCAATTCAGTTTTAAATTTAGTTATTGTCTACTGTTATTTCCTCCATTGATATTGAATTCCTCGATACCTTGTCACCCTAGATCAAAGTCTAGCTAGTGCATTAGTGTTGGCAAGAGGAATTTTGAATCAAATGCTGCCCTGCTTAGTTATAATATTTGTTTTGGGATATTTTTCACATAAAATGACGAACCTTTTCACATAAAATGATATGTTTTTGATATGTACTCTTGACTTTGGTGAGTCAAGGAAGTTTATGAAATATTTTGACAACAAAATATAAAACCTGGTTTAGACTTAAGCAATTGGTTAGATTGGTGGGTGCAGGCATGCCCTATTGGTTGGAGCCGCAGTGGTTGACTGTTGTGCACAGGGGTATGTGGTTGGGCCTAAGTCAGATTAAGGACCGGTCTGTAAGCTACTGTTGCGAAGCCCTAATCGTACTACCACATGGACTACGGTGAAGACCTGGATGAATAGGCTGCGTCTTACTGTCGTTTGCCTGTGGGCAGGCTTGGGCTTCGCTATTTATCAGTTCGCTTCCGCAGTTCTTTACTTTATTTATTTTGCCAATGGGCATTGATGTTAGACTTGGCCATAAGGCCGTACCCTTTTATTTCATATGATTGGTCATTTGTGCTTGGTATTTATCTTTGCTGTACTGTGTGCACTAGCTGATCCTAGACTAGTGCGATTTACACAGAGGATCCAGGAGTCGTTACTCCGGGTTCCGACAGTAGTGCTCGCCCATACCCGTACCCGCGACCCCGATTTACGCCCACGGGCATACCCACGAAGGACCACGGGTAAAAAACCTCGCCCATACCCGTCGCCCGTGGGTACCCATCGCCACGGGCATACCCGTTTACCCGTATTATTCTGACAGCTAAGCATGGAATGAAACCGTTGTGTGATGTCACAATCTGTTAGCCTACTACTTTACTGCTAATGCTGAACTGTAATATGTCAGGACCAATGCAAACTTCTGTAAGCCTCCATGATACCAAGGATTGCATACAAAATTGAATTGTGGACACTTGATTAATTGACAGAACATGATCTGATGGATACAGTGTTTGCAGAAATGATCTGATGGATACAGGCATAAAAACAACAGACTTTTTGACTCACCGATTAAGAATAGAAACATGTTTCAAGTTTAGAAAAGCCATATTTTCATTACCCTATTATCTAGTATGGACAATAAACAAATATCATCTTTGGTATTAGTAATGTTTCCAAGATTGCATAATTTGAATCAAAATAGAGAATACAAGCAAAAGCAAGGAAACAAATTGCTTCACAAAATATATCTGAGAAGATTGCATGCACATGAGAATGAGAGAGACCTCCCCTTTTAAGTGAACATGCGACTTGTGGGTGCCATTCAACTGATTTGTTTCTCTGTCATATTCGTTAGCCAACACAGAGATAAGCCTCCTCAATGTGTTTCTCCTGTAGAGAAATATCACCATGACACCCTTTTTGTTTAAATAATTAGCAATGTCGTGCTGATGGTCCATAAGTCCCTGCAAAACATGGAACAAACCAATTTAATACAATCCATTGTTTTTATACTTTATATCTAACTTTGTTAAGCATACTTTATATCTAGCTAAGCATACAGTAACGGAGAACAGACAGCACGTAAACTTTATATCCACTTCTCAGGGCTTGATGTGACCTCAAGCTTCTTGCGAGCAAGAAAACATCCAGACAGAGCAGTAGTTCTCATCATCTAAGTGTGCAGAAAAGAAGGGAGGACCGGAGGAGGCTCACCTAAGGAAAGAAGGGAGGATCGGAGGACCTGGCAGTCACGACAGAGAGGGGCTACAGGCGATGAGGCAACCAGATCTGGACCACAGGCGGCCGGATCTGGTCGGTGGAGAAAGAGGCGGCCGGATCTAGTCGGTGGAGGAGCAGTAGAACGAGGGGAGGCGAGGGGCGGCGAGGAGCGGCGGAATGATGGGCCGCTAGGAGCAGCGAGGGGCGACGAGGGGCGGTGAGGGGCGGCAAGGTGCGGCGAGGGGCAGCGAGGAGCGGCGGAACGAGGGATTTGGTGTGTCGGCGAGGAGGAGAGACAGTGGCTAGGACTAGAGACTTAGCCGAGGGCCCGAGATTTGGATTTTGGAGGCGTGGTGCGGTAGTGGACTGGACCGACCGGTGGATGTTAGGACTTAGGGTTTACTGGTTTTAGGGGCCCACTTGTCAGTCCATTTCAGGGTAAACGGGCAAGACGGGTACGGGTAGAGCTAATCCATACCTGTACCCGTTTACCCGATGGCAGAGATTTCCCCCATTTTCCTACCCATGGGTAAAAAATCCATCCCATACCCGACTCCATTAGGGTATTTACCCACGGGTACATGGGTAAACGGGCATTGACCAGCACTACTAACCCAACAAACCATGGCAATTCAGTGTGCCAAATGTGGAAGAGGACACCTGACTAAAGATTGCAAGACAGGCACTGGTGCGTGCTTTAACTACAGATGAGGAGGACACCACTAAGCAAATCGCCCTTACCCTGCCAAATTAATTGGACCACTAAAGAATCTAGACCCGTCATTATGCGTTAATGACATGTTTTGGTAATTAATGACAATTGAATTGTGGGACTAATATTTTCATTGAGATGAATGAACAGGATATGTCTAACGATGATGGATGATTTAAGATGAGTTCATGCGGTTGATTATTCTCAAGCATTGTAAAGACTTCAAATGTGTTGAATAGTCATGACCCTAACTTGAAGTTGAATCATATGTTGTCAAGCTTCGAGTGGATGCGCAAGGCAAGGGTATGACTAGCTAGGGCTAAGGATGTGTTCCTAGTCTTTTACTGATCTTGGTGTTTGGTTCGGGTTGCTAGTATAGGATGTCGTACTATTAAGAGGGGGTCGCGACTAGTAGCTTGAACATAACATGTGTTGATAGCTCGCACTATTGCTCTAGATCTCTTCGTTGCATGATGCTAATATTTTGAATGTGATTTGAAAATATTGTAGCTCATGCATAAGTCCTTTGTGATATGTGACTTAATGTTTGTGAATGTGTCTTGCAACATATCGAAGTCCATGTTATTTCCCCTCCTCGAGGCATGATGCTAAAATTTGAGATGTGTCTCTCAAATGATTGTAGCTCATGTAAATATTATTGCTACATGTTGAGAGACCATGTGGAGGTATCCCCATGTTGGTGATGAGTAATTGATGGTGGTTTAGTGAGTTTGAGTTTGTTTCGGGTATTCTAGGGTTGAATACCTTTACTTGTGCTATCATGGATTATGCTGTTTCGTGCGGTGCTATGTGACGGTTTGCTTGTCTGTGTGACTGCAAGACTTCGGAGCTAGGTCATGGTGAGGCGAGGAGGACCGGGACTACGCACGGGAGGTGTTGAGGTCCAGACGGTCGGTGATGCCGAAGATGATTGAGGCTGGTGAGGTGGTTGCAAGTCGGGAGACGAGGAACAGGAGCTGGAGCTACCGGTGACGGACACAATGAGCGACGACGAGAGAACCGGGAATGGTTGATGTCGGTTGCGGTCGTACGTGACGGAACAGACCGGGACTAGGCTCAGGGAGGAGTTGAGGTCCAGTCGGTCAAAGGCGCCGGTTGCGGGAAGCTTCCGGGAAGGTGCTTGAAGGGAAAAATGGTATTTTGACTCAAGCAATGGAGGTGGAGGCAGATTTCCCTCCAAAAATCAAGTTTGACCCACTTTCCTCGTTTGTGGTGTGAGGTTTGAGTGGGTGTAGTATGTCATTTCTTGATTTGCTATTAGAGGGAGAGTCTTTGCCTTCATATATGGGTGGAGGAGGCTCAAGGATGGCAAGCATTCAGGCATTCCATTCTAGCAGAAGGTGTATTCTGGAGAGGTTAAGGAGAGTGAGCTCCTGTGTTAGCTAGGTGTGAGTTCATCCCTCGTGTAAATCTTCTCTGTGAGAGAAGAATGTAGTGTGTTCTCTCAATTGTGTATGTGGACGTAGTGAGAGGTTGCAATCCATTTGTAATCATTCATCTCTCTTCCTCAATATCAATGAAAATCTGAGTGATTGAAGTTGCTTAAATCTTTCTGAAATGAATTTCAGTTTCAGTCCTGTTCTGCTCTTTCTGGTCTGAGTTGATTTCTTGAGTTTGTGTTGATTCTTTGAGCAAGGAATAGCAAAATGGATTGTTCTGTGATGGGATGACATTTCAAGACCATTTGGTCAGAGAAAATCCCAAGAGTTCAATGGAAAATCCAAAGATTCCTTTTTGAGCAATTCCTCTGTTTATTACTGTAGCTAGGGTTTCATGGCAGAGGAGGTTGGTTTCTTGTGTTTCCCTTCAATAGATGACTTGATATTTGTGTTGCACTTCCTTGAGATCATGTGTAACTGAAATGCAAAAGCTCATGAGCAAAAGATTCAAGATTGGAGAGAAATCTGAAAATTAGTTCATTCACAATGCTATTTTCAGATTTTTGCTAAAATCTTGAATTCTTGCTCTTCTTATGCATTCCTTTGTTTCCTAGGGTCCTTTTACTACTTAAATCAAGTCCCTGTTCTGTTTCAGTGAAAAGATCAAAAGATTTCATCTCAATTTAGTGAAATGGGCAAGATATGAAATTTCAGTCGGGTGCTGTTTTTCAGCCCAGGCCAGGACCGGTCTGACCGCCATTAGAGGTCTGACCGGCCTCCTAATGGCGGTCAGACCGGCGGTGTAGCTCCAGACGAACCGGTCTTCGTATTGCAGTCGGGCCAGGCCAAGCGAGGTGGTCAGACCGGCAAGTGCGGGCCGGTCAGACTGGCCAACGCACACCGGTCAGACCGGCCGGTTGTTCCTGTGCAGAGCTCTGTTGTTCTTCTTTGTGTTGTGCTTGTTGCTTTCCTCTTTATTGTTTCCTTCTCTTGTGTGTTCAGCATGAGGTTGCAGAGAGCATGAGTTTTTCCACTTCATAGCTTTTCGTAGCTATTGGAGAGGTGAATCGCATGTGGATACTTAGTGGGGTCATTTTTTTTAAAGAGGCACCATTCACCCCCCCCCCCCCCCGCCCCCACCGCTATTGCCATTCCGATCCTACAATTGGTATCAAAGCCGGTTAGCTCTTCTTTATAGATCTTTAACTGGTCTGTGAGCCATGGCAACGGATAAGTATTCCACCAAGCCCCGATCTTCGATGGGATCGACTATCCCTTTTGGAAGAGTCGGATGGAGACCTACATTCAGGCCCAGGGCTATGCGATTTGGCGCAAGGTCAAAGTTCGCTATGTTGTTCCCGCCAAAGAGAACATCAATGCCGGTAACATGGCTGATGTTGAGGCAAATGCGAAGGCAAGAAACATCATCATTCAAGGTTTAAGCCGAAATGAGTTTGATCGCATTTCTCATCTTTCGTCGGCCTTCGAGATTTGGGAGACCCTCGATGCTTACCATGAGGGCACCACCCAAATTAAGACGGTGCGACAGGACCAATTCAAGCGAGATTACAACAAGTTTGAAATACTCGCTGGAGAGTCCCTTGATGAGTGCTTTGCGAGATTTCATAAGATTTTGAGCAACCTCCGAGCGGTCGGTCTCACATTCCCCGACTCAGATAACGCTCGCCAAATGCTTTCGGCCTTGGATTTGCATGTTTGGGAGATGAAAGTGACCACCATCAAGGACACGACGGATCTTTTGACTTTGACTCTTGATGCACTGTATTCACGCCTCAAGACTCACGAGATTGACATTGTCTCTCGCAAGTCGAAGTCTCAGTCGATGGCTTTGGTCACCAATCCCAGTCCTGCCTCTAGTTCTTCTGCTGACACTCTCTCGGGTTTCTCCTTAGCTGCTCTGTGTGATATTGATGATGAGCATCTAGATCAGCTTTCGGAGACCCAACTAGCTCTCTTGGCCAGAAAATTTTCTCATGCTTACAAGAGGGCTAGAGAGAGAAAGAGAGGAGGACGAGTGATTTGCTTCGAGTGTGTTGGCCCCAACCACATTCGGGCAAACTGACCCAAGCTGGAGGGCAAAAATGACGTCGGCGCTTCGAGCAAGAACGTCTACACCGACAAGAACCGCTTCAAGAAGACCGCAAGCAAAGGGAAGAAGTTCCGCAACCTTGGCAAAGCCAAGAAGCTCTTCCATCGTGTCCCCACCGCCTTCGACGACCTCGACCTCAGCGAGGTGGAGGGGTGGAGTGACGACGACGGGAAGGACAAGCAAGATCCCAAGGATGGCGAGGACTTCAGCGGCATGTGCTTCATGGCCCTTGAGGGCGAGATCAGCGACGTCAGCGACAGCGAGCTCTACTCCGACTCCGATGAGGTATACCCCTCCTACGATCAACTTAATGAAGCTTTTCTTAAGCTGGGAGGATTTCATGCTAGATCTAGAGCTAGGTGTAGCGAGTTGGAGAAGGAAGTAGAGAGATTGTCACGGGAGCTTACTTCACTTATATCTGTTCCCTCTTGTGACGAATGTGATACATGCTGTGCTTTGCTTGGTGATATGGAGAAGCTAAGGACCTCTCATGATAGTCAGTCTTCTGAGCTTGATTTGCTTAAGGTGGAGAATGTTAGTCTTTTAGCTGAACTAGAGATGAGTTGGACTGTTGCTATTTCATCTTCGATTGTTGAGACTACTTCTTGCACCTCATGTGAGGACAAGGAGAATGCTTTTAGAGGTCTTTATACCATGCTTCTCGATCTGCCTGAGACTTGTGAAAGTTGTAATAATTTAAAGATGAACCTAAAACGGGCAGATCACAAAATTGCTGAGTTACAAGCTTTTCTACTTGAGCCTATTGCTTCATGTGCGAATTGTCCCAAGCTGAATGCTGAGCTTGAAGCTGTCTCTAAGCAGTTTTAAGAACTAGTTGATGACAATAACAAATTGGCTAAGTTTGCTTCTAAGGACCATGTTAGCTCACCATGCAATAATTGTAACAAACTAAAATCTGACTTGGTTGCATTGGATGAAAAATGTGTGAAGCTAACTAAGGACCTTCTAGAGAAGCCACCATCTGCTTGTAATGTGTGTGCTGGTGTTGGGAAGGAGCCCAAGGGTAAGGTAGAGACGCCTAGCGACGTGAACCAATTGGCTAGTAGTAGGACTATCCATTCTGAGTCGGCTGTGCATGCACAAGCCATTCTTTGCTCTGCTGTTGGTTCTTCTTCTACTCCCTTACCTTCTGTTGTCTCTCCTTCCCCCTGCTCTTCTTGCGCCTCTCTCTTTCGGGAGTGTCGGTATCTTAATGAACACTCTCGAGAGGTTTGTAGGAGGCAAGAAGAAGCTAAATCTTATTCTAGACCAATCTAAGATTTGCAAATTCAATCAAGTTCTAGAATATGATTTTTCTGAGGATATGAGGAAGCATCCACCTGCTATTCTTAGACCCATCGCAGCGGGTGTGATCGAGGTAGAGCCCAGATCTGAGAAAGTTCAATTCAAATCAGCGGGCTTTATCCAAGGGATTTCTGACAGCAAGGTGATTCCACCTGTCGCTTCGACCTCTCAGAAGGTGAAGCCTTATCATGCTACTTCATCCTCTCAGAAGGTGAAGTACCATTGTACCTTCTGTCAGAAGGATGGACACTCGATCGAGAGATGCTTCAGGCGCGCCAAGACCTTGAGTGCACCTAAGACCAACACGAGGTCTAGGACTGTTCAGCTTCATGAGTTTGGGCAGTATCGAGGACTTGGTTTTACTGAGTCTTTTGGTTTTCGTCCTCGATATGCCCCTGGTCATGACTTCCGCCGTTCTGAGGGTAGATCTCATTTCCCCCGTCGAGATGGCTACCCGCGGCGAGCTCAGCGTGTTGTTGGTGCTCCGACTCGCTTCCCAGTAGCAGTCGGATCCAACAACAGCTTCAGGTCTGCACTTAGACCTTCTGCTTCAGGTCTACGTGACAAAGAGCGTAAGGTAGATAGAGGTCAGTCGTGTGTGGCTACTTCTTCTGCTCCACGTGTTACTCAGTATTGGGTGCCAAAATCACTGTTGATTTATCCCATTACTGAGACCTTACTCTCTGCTTGACTTAGGTTCGCCGAGCTGGGAAGGGAAAGGTTTGGCTTGTTGACTCCGGTTGTTCTCGTCATATGACCAAAGACTCTCGTTGGTTCTCTTCCCTAGCCTGTGCTCCAGGTGATGAGACTATCACCTTTGGAGATGCTTCGTCTGAGCGCGTCATTGCGAAAGGTACTGTGCGCGTCAATGATTCTTTTATTTTGAAAGATGTTGCCTTGGTTAGTAAGCTGCAGTACAATTTGCTTTCAGTCTCTCAGCTTACCGATGACGGTTATGAGGTGAGCTTCAAGAAAAACAATTGCAAAATTCTTGATTCTTCGGGTAGTCTGGTTTGCAGGATTTCTCGTTATGGGAGGATCTTTCGTGCTGATTTTGTTGAGTCTTCTGGTGATCCTCTCAGGTGTTTAGTTGCTTCTGAGTCACGCAACCTTACTTTCTGGCATAGGAGACTTGGTCATATCAGATTTGACCATTTGACCCGAGTTAGCGGCCACGATCTCATTCGTGGTCTGCCGAAACTCAAGATGGTCAAAGATCTTGTTTGCGCTCCATGCCGGCACGGCAAGATGGTTGCCTCTTCTCACCCTCCGGTCACAGTGACTATGACCGATGCACCGGGATAGCTGCTCCATATGGACACAGTTGGACTAGCTCGAGTGCAGTCAGCAGGAGGGAAGTGGTATGTCCTTGTCGTGGTCGATGACTTCTCGAGGTATTCTTGGGTATTTTTCTTGGCCTCGAAGGATGAGACATATACCCATTTTTGGGGTTTGATTAGTAAGCTTTCTATTGAGCTCCCGGGTGCCTTACGAGCGATTCACAGTGACAATGGCACGGAGTTCAAGAATTCTTACTTTGAGAGGTTTTGCAGTGAGACCGGTGTAGAGCACCAGTTCTCTTCTCCATACGTCCCTCAGCAGAATGGCGTTGTGGAGAGGAAGAATTGTACCCTGGTTGAGATGGCCAGGACGATGCTTGATGAGTACTCTACACCGAGGAAGTTTTGGGCTGAGGCTATAACCACTGCATGCCATGTTTCGAATCGAGTTTTTCTCAGGGCACACTTGCATCGCTCCTCTTATGAGTTGAGGTATGGGCGAAAGCCCAGCGTCTCGTATTTTTGTGTGTTTGGATGCAAGTGCTTTATCTTGAAGTCCGGGAACCTAGATAAGTTCGAGTCACGCTCTTGTGATGGGATCTTTCTAGGTTACTCGCCTTCTTCACAGGCTTATAGGCTCTGGAACTGCGAGACTAGTAAAATTGTAGAGACCTATGAGGTGACCTTCGACGAGGCCAGTCCGAGGACTAGGCCTGATATCTCAGGTTCTTTAGAGCAGTCCGAGACCATCTTTGTGGATGATGAGGACGATGGAGATGAGGGTTGTCTACCCGATCCAGTTCCTCATCCACCACCCCCCGAGGTGCCTTCTTCCACCGCACCTCGGGGAGATCAGCCCATGCCTTCTACTTCCTCTGGAGCTAGTGGCTCTGTTCCTACCTCTTCAGCTCATGAGGTAGAGGCCACTTCTTCATCTCATCATGGACCTCCCCGAAACATCCAAAAGGACCATCCTTCTGAGCAGATTATTGGAGACCTTGTTGAGCGTGTCACACGCTCAAAGTCTGGACTGTCTCAGTTCTGTCTCCATTCTGCCTTCATTGCCTCATTTGAGCCCAAGGATGTTAGTCATGCACTATCTGATGAGTCTTGGGTCAATGCCATGCATGAGGAATTAGAAAATTTTGAGAGAAACAAGGTTTGGTCGCTTATTGAGCCCCCTCGAGGTCACAATGTTATTGGGACTAAGTGGGTGTTCAAGAACAAGCAGAGTGAGGATGGGGTGGTTGTTCGAAACAAGGCTAGACTGGTAGCTCACGGCTTCTCCCAGGTTGAGGGTCTAGATTTTGAGGAGACTTTTGCCCCTGTAGCTAGACTTGAGGCCATTAGAATCCTGCTTGCCTTTGCAGCTTCTAAGGGTTTCAAGCTCTACCAGATGGATGTCAAGAGTGCCTTCCTCAATGGCTTTATTGAGGAAGAAGTCTATGTCCGTCAGCCTACAGGTTTCGAGAACCCCAAATACCCAAACCATGCTACAAGCTTTCCAAAGCTTTGTATGGACTTAAGCAGGCCCCTAGAGCTTGGTATGAGAGGCTTAAGTCCTATTTGCTTAGTCATGGTTTTGAGATGAGTAAGGTAGATAAGACCTTGTTCATTCGCCAGCATGGCACTGATCTTCTGCTCGTCCAGATTTATGTGGACGACATCATCTTTGGCGGCTCTTCTCATGCTCTCGTTTCACAGTTCTCGGATGTCATGAGCACCGAGTTTGAGATGAGCATGATGGGTGAGTTGACCTTCTTTCTTGGCTTCCAGATCAAGCAGACTCGGGAGGGTACTTTCTTGCATCAGGGCAAGTACACTCGTGACCTCCTGAGACGCTTTGACATGAGTGATGGTAAGCTTGTGTCAACTCCCATGGCTTCTACAGCTTCACTTGATCCAGATGAGGATGGCGAGCCAGTTGATCAGAAAGAGTACAGAAGCATGATCGGCTCCCTCTTGTACCTCACTGCCTCGAGACCGGACATATACTTCTCCGTGTGTCTTTGTGCTCGGTTTCAGGTTTCTCCTCGCGTATCTCACCGCCAGGCGGTGAAGCGCATTCTTCGGTACCTTCAAGCTACCATTGACTATGGTATCTGGTACTCTTCCTCTTCCTGTCTTTCCCTTAGAGCCCTCTCGGATGCAGACTTTGTCGGCTGTAGGACAGATAGGAAGAGCACTTCTGGCACCTACCAATTCATTGGCACTTCTCTTGTCTCTTGGTCTGTAACAGCCCAGGTTTTTATGAAAATAAAAATAAATAAATAAAAATTAATTCAAATAAAAACCTAAATTAAAATAAGTATTTTTGTTGCCTAATTTTAAATTTGGATTTGCCTTGAATTTCTGTTTTTGAAAAAGCTGGATTTGAAAAGCATTTTCAGAAAAACCTAAAATTATTATTAAATAAAATGATATTTTGATTTTATATAAAAATTCTATGTCAAATTAAATATTTGGATTTATTTGGTTTTTATTTGGGTTTTCTGAGTTTTCAGGGGTTCAAAATGTATTTTTTGAAATTAAAAAGTATTTTAAAGTATGTAAATTAAATACCAACATTAGTTGGAAATATTTTTGTTAAGTCCAAAATGTGTCCAGGAGATTCTCTGAAGTTTTCTGGAATTTTTGGAGTTTATTTTGTATTTTTCTGAGCCTTTGTGAATTTATTGTGCTTTTCTGAAAATCTAAAAATCCAAAAATAAAATTTAAAACCCCTTCCCTCTCCCTCCGGCCGCCACATGGACGGCTGGGATCAACCCACGCGCCCCGGCCGATCCCGCCTCCCCCTCCTCTCGGGCCGCCACCTGGTCGGCCTAGATCGGCCGCCTACCCCTCGCCAGCCATCCCCGCCGTCCGCACCCGCTCCCTCTCTCTCTCCTCTCTCTGCCCGTGGGCCCCGCCCGTCAGCCGCTCCACGCCTCCCTCTCTCGCTGACCGCCCGGCCCCACTTGTCAGGGCCATCTCCCTCGCCGCGCCTTCTTCCTCCTCCCGCACCGCGCCCCCCCTCGTCTTCCCCGCCGGCCTTCCCGCACCTGCCTGCCCCATCCCTCTTTCTTCTCCCCCAATCCGCGCCAACTCCCTCCGCCATCTGCGCGCCCACGCCCCCATTTCCCCCACCTTCCCGCGCAATCTCTACCGTAACCGCTGCACGTTCCGCGCCACTTCCGGTGAGAAATCACCGCCGGCCTACCCCTCCCCTCCCCTATTTAAGCCCCTCCCCGGCTCCGCCTCTCAGCGCACCACCTTTCCCCCACTCCTCCCTCCTCTCCCCGAGCCCCGAGTGCCCCCGCACCACGAGCTCCCCGTGCGCGGCCCGGCGAGCCCTCCGGCGAGCAATCGCCGCCGATCCAACGGCCCTTGCGCCCGGCCGACGCCACCATCGCCTTCCGCGCCTCGCCGACGTGCCCATGAGCCCCTTCCCCGGGCTCGAACCCCGCCGAAACACCGTCTCCACCACCACCCGAGCGCCTCCGCCGCCGCTCCCTCGCCGCCGGCCGTCTCCGGTCTCCTCTGGTAAAGCTCGCGCCCCTCCTCGTGATCGCCGTGCTCTCCTCTCTCTCCCTCGCCCATCGCCGGCCGCTAATGAGCCGCCGAACGCCGGCGAAACCCCGGTGCCCGAGCTCCCCTCCGGTCGGTCGGCCATGTCAGCCGCCGTGCCCACGTGGCGGCTGCGTGCCAACCCGGTGGTAGCCACCTCAGTGCTGTCCCTCCCCGTCAGCGCCACGCAAGAACGGGTCAACCCCGTGCCACCTCAGATCCGCCCCCGGTCCATAGACTTGGTCCACATGGACCAGGCCCACTGTCAGCCTCTCCCCTATTTTCCAATAGGAAAATAATTCGGCCAGAAAAAGAAATTCCCAGGGCTGACGCAATGCTGACGCCATAAACCCATTTTCCTTTAGAAAAATAATTCCAAAAACTCCTCTTTTTCATTTTCTCCCTTTTTAAATTTCTCGAAGCCCGTTCTCCTTCGTCCTAACTCCGATTTAGCCCATTCAAAGTTCTAAATTCATCAAAAATTCCTCTCTATCCATTTCTAGCCTCAATTAAAATATTTGAAGTCAATTTGAATTTAATTTGAATTTATTTGAATTTGGTGGGTTATTTTCACGTGTAGACTTCGACGACTCGGGAAATTTCAACGATGAAGTTTCACAGCAAATTGAAGAGCAAGGCAAGTCACACTCCTTGATCATGTTGATCCCAGAATTTCAAATAAAATTATGTTGTTTTAAATTATATTGCATGCGTACTTTTATTCAATGTATTTCAACTCAGTTTTAAATTTAGTTAATACCTACTTGTTAATTCCTCCTTTGACATTGCAAATCCTTATACCTTGTCACCCTAGAATCAAACTCTAGTTAGTACACTAGTATTGGCTCGAGAATTTCACAACAAATGCTTAGACCTGCTTAGATATAATCTTGGTTTTGGGATACTTTTCACGTAAAATGATAAGCTTTTGAACTGTATTCTTGACTTCGGTGAGTCAAGACGGATTATGAAATATTTTCAAAATAAAATATAAAATCTGGTTCAGACTTAGGCTAATGGTTAGGTGGTGGGTGCAGGCATGCACTGTTGTTCGGAGACACAGTATTGATTGTCGTGCACAGGGGTATGTGGTTGAGCCTAAGTCAAATTAAGGTCCGGTCTGTGAGCTACTGTTGCAAAGCCCTAACGTACTTCCACAAGGCCGGTATGGGACAGCCCTGGCTGAATAATTTGCGGGTCCCAACCTGAGTCATTTCGTAGGTTGAAAGTGAGCGTGGCGTAGGCCATGAGAAGTCTCACTCGGCTCAAGAGGGGGCCCCGGTCTGGTGGATTCCTTACTGGGGTGAAACCTTAGTGTTGGCTTGGCCAGGTTGAAGGCTTTGCATTGTAAAGGCCTTGTCACGATCTCCTCGCCGCACACCTAAGGAAGTGTGTAACTCACGTGGCAAAACGGGATGATCGTGTCTTGTGGGTAAAGCTGTACAGCCTCTGCAGAGTGTATAATCTGTCCTGGATAGCCGTGCCCACGGTCATGGGCATGCTGAGTAAAAGTTTTTCATGGATTAGACTTTGTTTTTCAAAAATGTTTTTGTAAACCTTGTGGATGGATGGAATCCACGAGAGATGAAAACCTTGCAGATGGATGGAATCCGTGAGAGATTGAAACATGGTGGATGGATGGAATCCATCAGAGTTGCGCAGTGGAAGCGTGTAGATGGATGGAATCCGTACGTGAACTTTTGGAAAAGATGGTCCGGGTGGGATGCCCGTGGATAGGTTGGTGTTTGGTCGGAGCCTGGACTGACGGTATTATTTTTTATTACAAGCATGTTTTTTACTTATTGTATTAAATTCAGCAATTTCAATCTATCCACTGTATTTCGTTAAATGCTGTTTTATGTAAACTAACCCTATAAGCCTTCCATTGATGCCTTTATCATTATATTGCATTTCTCCGTGTGACTTCCGAAGTACAAGTTTGTACTCACCTTGCTATCTCCACACAGAGGAAGACAACGTCGACTACGGTGAAGACCAGAATGAGTAGGCCACGTCTTGCAGTTGTTTGCCTATGGGCAGGCTTGGGCTTCGCCTTTTCAGCTTCGCTTCCGCAGTTTCTTTCGCAATTATTTTTGCCAATGTGCGATGATGTAAACACTGGCCATAAGGCCGTACTCTTTAAATTAAATAAATGTCATTATGCTTGGTATTTATCTTTGTTGTCCACTGTGTGTACTAGCTGATCCTGGACTAGTGCGATTTACACAGAGGGTCCTGGAGTTGCTACTCCGGGTTCCGACATGGTCCTCTAGGAAGCAGTCCGGAGTTGCACAGTCCACCGCAGAGGCCGAGTACGTTGCCGTAGCCAGTTGCTGCAGTCAGGTATTTTGGATGGCTTCGACCCTGTGGGACTTTGGGTTAGTTATAGACAGTGTTCCACTCTTTTGTGACAACACTAGTGCTATTAACATTGCTAAGAACCCAATGCAGCATTCCCGGACCAAGCACATTGACATTCGATATCACTTCCTTAGAGACCATGTGGAGAAGGGTGATATAGTGCTTTAGTTTGTGGAGAGTGACCACCAGTTGGCTGATATCTTTACCAAGTCTTTGGATAGCTCTAGGTTTTCAGCCTTACGGGGAGAGCTTGGGGTGGTTTGTCCTTATGGACTGTAGTGAGGGGGAGTTTCTGAGCTTTACTGCTTTATCATGTATATTATACTCCTGTTCTCATTTCTGTTGCATTGCATTCGGGGTGCATTTGGGTTAGTCCTCTCAGCATAGATTAGAGTGATTCTCTTGTCTAGTGGCTTAGATTTCTTCCTCTCATCTTGTGATCTAGGATGCTGCCTATTAGCTGTCTCTCTTCTCATTAGGTTGAGCTCGCTCACTTCTTATAGGTTCTAGCAAGGGTCGGGCCACCTTTGGGTAGATAGGGAACGTATTTGCTCCCTAGTGAGTTAGATGGACAGTTGATCGTCCTAGTATCATATGGGGTGGATGAGATCCGTCTGAGCCATAGTATCTTCTGTATCTTCTCTATGCTTTAAGGACTGCCTTTTCTGATTTCTTTTCCAGCTTCTCAGTTTATAGCTTTAGTTCAGGGGGAGTTCATTTGGGAGCTTCTGGAGCTTAATATTGACATAACTCAACTTGAACTAAAAGTGCATCACATGATTGAGGAGGAGTTGGATTTTCTGCATTTCTAGCATTTTGCATTATAATTGCATGGAGCTTTGATTATTATCCTTAGCTGACATGATTACAATGTTTTACATCTTGCCATGATTATGCTTAATTGCTAGATTTATCATTGCTTTATATGTGTCGTCAAGCCTTTGCCATGATGAGTTAATTAAAATTACACAACTTGAATTAAGACATGTCATGTTACTTCTTGAGATTAGTCTGTCTTTAGTTATCCTCTTATGATTCATGCCATGTCAAATAGGCTAAGTTGAGCTTTGAATCTATAATTGAGCTTTAGATTAAGCTATGATAGTTTCTTGATAAATCATGAGTTAGTACAACCGTTTAAAGCAAAAAAAAAGATCTCTTTTTATGTGCGAAAAAAACTGATCTTACCAATTCTTTCTCATGAGACTGCTTGCCATTGCACTTGGCATGAACTCAGGGAGAGTTTTGGATGACCAAGATCATCTTCTCAAGCTTCTTGCTTGGAATGGTCGCATAAGGCTTGAGATCTAGCACATGACAAAAATTTTAGTTGGAAACAACCATGAGTTTCAAAGAAAAATGTCAATTGTGCTAAACTTGCTTAAATATCTAAAGAATCAAGTACTTGAACAAATGATTCATTCTTGAACTTGTAGCACTCTTAAATGGCTCAATTCTAGCTTCTTGGTTCCATTAGATTATTGACATGGCTTGCATCATTTTTGGATACCTTTCGCTAGACTTTGATCTTGAATGGCTTGACATGTTAAGAAATTCAACTAATATTTAGATTCATACTTATGTGGCTTGGCTTGATTATGTATATTTCATTATGATCTTGATAGCATCATATGTGTTATGGCTTGGTGTAATACTTAATAGTCATTTCGGATAATCTTCATGGCTCTACTTGCTTAGCATTGAATAAAATTCAGTCACACCATGCTATATTTTCCTCCAAGTAGCTTGATGAAGTTATTGCCAAAACGGGGGAGAATAGTTGGAAAAAGCCACATTTTGGGAGTTTTGGGAGCTTTGAGGAAAACATGCTCTTTCTTTTGCTCCTTGTGTCAACTTGGTCATTAGCTTCATTCCCTTCCTTGGACCATGTTTGACTTCAAACAAACTCAATTCTATGCTTTTTCAGTGTTTGTCAATATACTCATCAAGGGGGAGATTGAGAGACCATGTGGAGGTATCCCCATGTTGGTGATGAGTAATTGACGGTGGTTTAGTGAGTTTGAGTTTGTTTCGGGTATTCTAGGGTTGAGTACCTTTACTTGTGCTATCATGGATTATGTTGTTTTGTGCGGTGCTATATAACGGTATGCTTGTCTGTGTGACTACAGGACTTCAGAGTTAGGTCATGGTGAGGCAAGGAGGACCGGGACTAGGCACGGGAGGTGTTGAGGTCCAGACGGTCGGTGATGCCGAAGATGATCGAGGCTGGTGAGGTGGTTGCGAGTCGGGAGATGAGGAATAGGAACTGGAGCTACCGGTGACGGACACGACGAGCGACGACGAGAGAACCAGGACTAGGCTCAGGGAGGAGTCGGAGGTCCAGAACAGTTGATGTCGGTTGCGGTCGTATGTGACGGAACAAACCGGGACTAGGCTCAGGGAGGAGTTGAGGTCCAGTCGGTCAAAGGCGCTGGTTGCGGGAAGCTTCCGGGAAGGTGCTTGAGGGGCAAGATGGTATTTTGACTCAAGCAATGGAGGTGGAGGCAGATTTCCCTCCAAAAATCTAGTTTGACCCACTTTCCTCATTTGTGGTGTGAGGTTTGAGTGGGTGTAGTATGTCATTTCTTGATTTGCTATTAGAGGGAGAGTCTTTGCCTTCATATATGGGTGGAGGAGGCTCAAGGATGGCAAGCATTCAGGCATTCCATTCTAGCAGAAGGTGTATTCTGGAGAGGTTAAGGAGAGTGAGCTCCTGTGTTAGCTAGGTGTGAGTTCATCCCTCGTGTAAATCTTCTCTGTGAGAGAAGAATGTAGTGTGTTCTCTCAATTGCGTATGTGGACGTAGTGAGAGGTTGCAATCCATTTGTAATCATTCATCTCTCTTCCTCAATATCAATGAAAATCTGAGTGATTGAAGTTGCTTAAATCTTTCTGAAATGAATTTCAGTTTCAGTCCTGTTCTGCTCTTTCTGGTCTGAGTTGATTTCTTGAGTTTGTGTTGATTCTTTGAGCAAGGAATAGCAAAATGGATTGTTCTGTGATGGGATGACATTTCAAGACCATTTGGTCAGAGAAAATCCCAAGAGTTCAATGGAAAATCTAAAGATTCTTTTTTGAGCAATTCCTCTGTTTATTACTGTAGCTAGGGTTTCATGGCAGAGGAGGTTGGTTTCTTGTGTTTCCCTTCAATAGATGACTTGATATTTGTGTTGCACTTCCTTGAGATCATGTGTAACTGAAATGCAAAAGCTCATGAGCAAAAGATTCAAGATTGGAGAGAAATCTGAAAATTAGTTCATTCACAATGCTATTTTCAGATTTTTGCTAAAATCTTGAATTCTTGCTCTTCTTATGCATTCCTTTGTTTCCTAGGGTCCTTTTACTACTTAAATCAAGTCCCTGTTCTGTTTCAGTGAAAAGATCAAAAGATTTCATCTCAATTTAGTGAAATGGGCAAGATATGAAATTTCAGTCGGGTGCTGTTTTTCAGCCCAGGCCAGGACCGGTCTGACCGCCATTAGAGGTCTGACCGGCCTCCTAATGGCGGTCAGACCGGCGGTGTAGCTCCGGACGAACCGGTCTTCGTATTGCAGTCGGGCCGGGCCAAGCGAGGTGGTCAGACCGGCAAGTGCGGGCCGGTCAAACTGGCGGTGTGCGGGCGGTCTGACCGGCCAACGCACACCGGTCAGACCGGCTGGTTGTTCCTGTGCAGAGCTCTGTTGTTCTTCTTTGTGTTGTGCTTGTTGCTTTCCTCTTTATTGTTTCCTTCTCTTGTGTGTTCAGCATGAGGTTGCAGTTTTTCCACTTCATAGCTTTTCGTAGCTATTGGAGAGGTGAATCGCATGTGGATACTTAGAGGGGTCATTTTTTTAAAGAAGCACCATTCACCCCCCTATATTGCCATTCCGATCCTACACATGTTACTTAAGTTTGAAATGCAAATTCGAATTTGGTTAAGTCCATGTTGTTTCTGTTGATGTGATTCCAAATTACTTGAGGATATGTTCTATGATTTATTGGAAGTCACATGTTAAGCTTAGACGTATATTTCTAAATCTTGCAATGCTTTTTGTGCAAGGTGGCTGAGAAATATGCAAAATATTCTAAGCTTCTGAAACTGAATTCAAGGTCGCAGTATGACTGGCCTTGTGCATGCGGTTAGACCGGCCAAACCTGTTTAACCTGGGCCATCGGCAGAGCAGTCAGACCGGGCTGAAATGGGCGGTCAGACCGGGCCCATACCAGCGGTCAGACCGGCCCCATGCCGGCGGTCAAATCGACATGTGCCCGGCGGTCAAATCGACATGTGCCCAGCGGTCAGACCGGCATGGTAAGAGCGGTCTGTCTGGCCTAGCGGAACTACTGCTCTTTCGCGCGGTACGTTTTTTTCCAGAGAGGGACTTCGCTGATTTTCTGAGAGCGGTCTGACCGGTCCTGTGTGACGGTCTGACCGAACCTAGCGGTCAAACCGGACCCTGTGTGAGCGGTCTGACCAGTTTTCCTGCCCAACGGCTAGTTTTTTAGCCGTTGGGAGGGCGGAAGTACCGGCAGTGTAACTGCGGTACTTTCGGTCCTCGTGCTGATTTCTGACTTTTCTTCTCTCCAACGGCTAGTTTTCGAGGGAGGTGTATAAATACCCCCTCAAGGGCTGTTGAGGGAAGGTTGCTGGTGCAATTCTTCCATCCCTTGAGCTAAGAGCAAGTTTCCCTCTTCTTATGTGCGTGTGTTGCACTTAAAGAGTGAGGAGAGTAGAACCTAGTGCATGTGTTATACTTGGTTGTGGACTTTGTGTCCGTTGAGCTGCGATTCTTGATTCGTTCGAGTGAGAGTCGTCGACTTGTTACTCTTGGAGTTTGCTGACTCCTAGATGGTGTTGGAGATGTCGTACGCGGTGATCTTCTCAAAAAAGGTTGTGAGATGACTCGGCAAAGTTGTGAAGGTTGGAGCTCACCTACCCGGAGCGAGAAAGAGCTACCACTAGTGGATTCGAGGTGTTTCGGCTTAATTCATGAAGCTGGCCCGATTTGTTCGGGCTAACCTCAACATGGACTAGAGGAAACTGGCAAGTTTCCGAACACCACGGTAAAAACATCAAGTGTCATTGTGGTTTGTTTATCTTGTGCTCAATTTATCTTCTAGCAATTCATTTTCAAGTATTTCTATTCATTGAATTGATTAGATCGCTTGTTTTTCCTAGGTTGCTTATATTGATTGAAATCATCTTGTTGGTGCACTTAGTCAAATTTATATGTTTTAGGCCTCACTTCTGAAAACTATATAGTTCACTCTTCCGCATTATAAATTTGGTAGTAGTTTAAAATAAAAGTTTAAAAGCGCCTATTCACCCCCCTCTAGTCGGCCTCCTCGATCTTACAAGTGGTATCAGAGCTTGGTCTCTCATATATTAGGCTTAACCACCTAGAGAGTTAAAGGATGGCAACTAGTGGGATTGTGCACCTAGATGGCACACCTCTATTTGATGGCAACAATTATGATAATTGGAAAATCCGCATGATTTGTTATTTTAAGGCCATGTGCCCGAAAATATGGCGTATTGTAAATGTGGGCTTTTCTCCTCCATTGGATCCTCTAGCTCCAACTATTGAGGAAGAGAAATGCCTACATCTCGACGCTCAAGCAACTAACGCTTTATTTGGTACTTTGAATGTAGAGGTGTTTAACACAATATGCAATCTTGAGAGTGCTCATGATATGTGGACACAAATTCAAGATAAATATGAAGCGTCCACCTCATCCGATGAAGATTGCATACAAGAGTGGATGTCGGAAGAAGAATGCTCAACTTCTAGCTCCGACGATGAAGAATCCACTATCCCCTCCACATCAACTCAATGCTTCATGGCAAAAGGTAACAAAAAGGTAAATGGCTATGATGATGATATACCTTCATATGATGACTTGATGGACATGCTTGAAGAACTTAATGAATTCCTTGGAAAAGAGAAAGCTAAATTTAAGATTTTGAAGAAAGAGTATGTCTCTCTTCAAAATAATTATGATGTGTTAAAAGAAGAACATGAGTCTCTTCTATTCAAAGAATATTCTAAACCTAATGTAGATGTAGGAATTACATGTAATTTATTAGATGATATGCCATGTGTAGTTCCTAATTATTACAATTTATCCAAAATTAGCATATCTACATCTTGTGATGATTTGCTAGATTTACCTTGTTGCTCACAATTAGATGCTTCCACTTCCTCTATGCTTGTTGAGACTATCCTTATAGAGGAAAATAATAAGCTCAAGGCCCAAGTCACAAGATTGAAGAATGACTTGGAGAAAAGCTATAAAGGGAAAGCCTCTCTTGACAAAATATTAGGAAGTCAAAGATTACCAAACGACAAGAGAGGTATTGGCTTCGTCTCCAAGAAGAAGGAGATAGTAAAACAAGACATAATGCAAGATACACAAAGAAATATGCTAAGTGCCATGGATGCAACAAGATGGGTCATTTTGCCTCAAAGTGCCCAGACAAGATTGATGACAAGTCAAAGTCATCAAAAATGAGGCAAAGTGGAAATAAGCAAGGCAACAAAGTAAGAAAAGAAATAAAGAGTTTAACTTGCTTTGGTTGCTATAAGAAAGGACACATTGCCTCCGTGTGTCCAAACAAGATGAATGACAAGCAAACTTGTTCAAAAGAAAGGCAAACCGGCAATAAGCAAAACAACAAGACAAAGTGTGGAACAAAAATCAAATTTGCTATAATTGCCAGGAAAAAGGACATTTCGGTAAGGATTGTCCCAAAGGTAACATTTCTAAGCCAATACTCTTCAATAATTATTTCCTTAGAAAGGATAAAAATGGCATTGTAATTGCTAAATGTGTTAGTTCACATAAATTTAATGTTAGGGCCATTTGGGTGCCCAAATTTATTGTGACTAACATCCGAGGACTCAACCAAGTTTGGGTACCAAAATGTACTTGATTGCTTAATAGGTGCTTGGAGATGTATTAGAAGCTTGGACCTCTCATAAAAGTGGACTCCACCGTAAGCAAATATGGAGCCAAGCTTCAAGATCAACGTCTCACATCTTAAGCTAATGCCATCTCAGTAACAAGCATTTAGATTGAAGAATCTAGCACTTACCATGTGTAGATTGCATTACATGAAATGTTTATTCAAAAGACATTATTGCTCTTATTCGAAATTTTCATTGGAATCTCAAGCAAGTTGGCTGTGGCACATTAAGGGGGAGTGCTAAATCATATTCATGTATATCACATTCCTAAATGTGCCCAAACTAATAAAGTGCTATTACTAACTTTTCAAAATTGAACCCTTTAGCCAAAAGTAAAAAATTATTTGTAATTATTAGTTATATCTTCGAAAACTAGTTTAAAAATTTATACAAATGCACTTCAAATGTTTTCCAAAAGGTTTTGTTTTAGAAAACCTTATTTAAAGTAAAATTGAGTTTCTAACCCAAAACTAGCTATCTATTATCTTGTTTTGGCTTTAAACTCAAAATTTGGCTAAAATCAATTCTAAAAGGAATTTAAAAGGATGTTCAATACCAAAAACCTAGATTTAGCTATCTCAGACATTATTGATATTCAAAAGTTTTTTAAAAGGCCAACCTATTAAATGTTATTTGATTTTGATACTCACCCTAAACTCAACCTTGACCTATATTGGTCATATCCTAGCACCATGTGAGTTATGCCTCTTGAACCGGATCTTTAGTATATCTTGGTTCAAAAAGGGGTATTTCAAATTCATGCATGCCATTGCAAATTTGAGAGCCTCTCATTTGCTTCCTTTAGGTATTCATGGAGTAATAATCAAGAGATATGCAAGATTACTCTTTCAAAAGAGCTTTTGTGGTCAAAAATCAAAAATCTTGTTTAAAAGGCTAAAAGTTGTGAAAAACTAAATAAAAGTACTCAACTATGTATTTTAAATGTTTTCAAAGTCTTTTGAGTAAAAACTTGTATTTTAGAAATCAAAAGGAAGTTTTGGCCTCAAAAGGATCTTGTATGATCTTGTTTTTGGATTAAATGACATGTTTCTCTAAATTATAATCTATTGAGTATTTGAAAAAGTGGTCAATAGAAAACTCAAAGGGTTGGTCTTCTCAAACATTTCTTTAGTTCAAAGTTTTTGCAAAAGACCAATCATTGAAAAGTTATATTCATTTGAATCTCATCCAAAAACTATAATTGACCCAAAATGACCTATTTTTGCATATAATGAGTTTAGCTATTTGAGCAAGATTTCTTTGTGGATCTTGGCTTAAAATAGTATTTATAACTTATATGAAGCTAAGAAAGCAAAATACTCCATAGAATTCCAATTGTTTTGGATTTTTAGATTTTGATGCAAAATCAATTCATTCTCTTGCTCTCAAAGCGCATTTTGGCATATCTTGTGTGTAACAGCCCAGCTGTTTATTTCAAAATTTTCAGTAAAAAAATTAATTAATTTAATTTAAATAAAATAAAGTGTTCTTTGGTTGCCTAAATTTTGGAGATTTTATTTGTCTGTTTTTAGCTTTTAAAAAGGCTTTTATAAAAAGTAATTTAACTAAAAACATAAAATTATGATTAAATAAAAGAATATTTTGAGTTTATGTAAAAATATAATTTCAAATTAAGTATTTAAAAGCATTTGGCTTTTATTCGGATTTTCTGTGCTTTTCTGGAGTTAAAAATCAATTTTGAAAGGTTAAAAACTATTTTATAAAATTATTAAATGCAAATATGAAATTAAAAAATATTTTTACTAAGTTTAAAATGCTTCCAGGAATATTCTATAATTTTTCTGGAATTTTTAGACATTAAATACTATTTTTCCAAGTGTTTGTGAAGTTCTAGTAATTTCTGAAATTTATTCCGAAAATAAAAATCAAATTCATCCAAGCCCGCCTGTGTCGCTCTCAGATTGAATCACTCTCTCTCCACGTTTTAATCCTAGCCACACATGATCACTTACCCCTTCATAAAATCCAAAAGCCATAAAACATCCACTTGCCACGTGTCGCAAATCCGACGGCCCGTACCCCTTCACTTCCTCCCTCTCTCTATTACACATGGACCCCACATGTCATATGTTTCTTCAACCTCTCCTTCTTCCTCCTCCCACCCTCTCTCTCCTCCACCATGGATGACAAATTAGAGCTCATGAATCCCGCCGTTTCTCCCTCTTAACTCCCGATTAAGGCATGGAAACGGACGCCCTAATCACCCTCATCAATCTCCCGGCCGTTTTCCATCCATTAACCCTCTCAAAACCGAAATCCCTTCACCTCCTCTCTCTTTCTATAAAAGGGTCTCCCCACCACCATTCTCTTCCTCCCCCTCCCTTCTTCGGCCGGCTCCCGCCAACCGGCCGTCTCCACCGCCGCCCGGCCACCTCCCTCCGGCCGCCCCCATCCCAACCACTGCCTCCCGCCGCCGCCGGCCGCCCCGGGCGTCCCCGTCGCCACCGGTAGGCCGCGTCGCCGCCCCGTCCACCCCGCCGCCGTTCGCCGCCCCGCCGCCGGCCGCCGGTCGCCGGTGAGCCGCCTCCCGTGCGCGCTCCCGTGGCCTCCCTCCATGATTCCTTCTTCAACCATATTCAACCTTGCTTATTTAATTTGTTGTTGCTCCTTTGTCAAGAAAGACTAAATGCCCACTTGGCTAGTGGGTACATGTTAGTGCAAGCATGCACGAGGTTGTGTGTTCAAGTCCAATGCAATGCAATTTTCGGTTTGGGCATGGCCAAAATTTTTGCTAGTCAATGACAACCGGGCCCCACATGTCATACACTCCAAAATACCCCAAAAATCAGCCAAAATAAGATTCCAGAGAATATTCCCTCGTTTTGCATTTTTCTGGAATTTCCAAACCGATCAAACTTCCAATTGCTCGTTCTCCGTCGTCCGAACTCCGAATCCAGTGATTCAAATTTCTAAATTCGTCTAAAATCATAATCTAAGTTGCAGTATATATTTTATAATTTTTGGATTTTATTTCGATTTTATTTGAATTTATTTGTTGGTTCTTCGCGCGTAGATTTCGACGAATTCGGAGAGAACGACGCCGACGAATCGCACCAGGTCTTCGAGCAAGGCAAGTTACACCTTTGATCATGTTGAACCTAATATTTTAAATTAATTATGTTGTTTTTAAATTATTATGCATGCGTAATTTTATTCAAGTCTAGTTTAAATTCAGTTTAAAAGTGTAGTTATGCCTAAATCCTTTGTACAGCCAAATTTGACTTGAATGCCATTGTACCTTGTCAACCCTAGATAAAACCTAGTTAGTACAATAGCACTAACTAGAAATTTTGTAGAAATGCTTAGCCATGCTTAAGATAATTATGGTTTGGGACGATCTTTCACATAAAATGATAACCTTTTTACATGAAATGATAAACTTTTCAATTGTACTCTTGACTTTGGTGAGTCAAGGAGTGTTATGAAATGTTTTCAAACAAAATATAAAACTTGGTTTAGACTTAGGCAATTGGTTAGAGTGGTGGGTGCAGGCATGCCCTGTTGGTCGGAGCCGCAGTGGTTGATTGTCGGGCACAGGGGTTTGTGGTTAGGCCTAAGTCAAGTTAAGGACCGGTCTGTGAGCTACTGTTGCAAAGCCCTTTCGTACTACCACAAGTCTGGTATGGGACAGACCTGGCCGAATAATTTGTGAAGTTCCAACATGATCTCGCTATAGGCTGAATGTGAGCACGGCGTAGGCCGTGAGAAGTCTCACACGGCACAAGAGGGGGCTCCAACATGTGGATTCATGTTGTGGTGAAACCTTAGTGGCGGCGTGATTATATTGACAACGAATCATTGTAAAGGCCTTGTCATGATCTCCTCGCCGCACACCTAAGGAAGTGTGTAACTCGCGTGGCAAACCGGGATGATCATGTCTTGTGAGTAAAGCTGTACAACCTCTGCAGAGTGTATAACCTATCCTGGATAGCCGTGCCCACGGTCATGGGCAAGCTGAGTAAAGTTTTTCATGGATTAGACTTTGCTTTTGAAAATGGTTTATGAAATACTTGTGGATGGATGGAATCCATGAGAGATTTTGAAAACCGTGCGGATGGATGGAATCCGTACGAGTTCGTTTTGGAAAAGATGGTCCGGGTGGGATGCCCGTGGTTAGGTTGGTGTGGGGGATGGACCTGCACTAACGGTATCTATTTTGTTACAACATTGTTTTACTTAATGTATCAAATTCAGCTTTCGCACTTACTTATGATATTTACTTCAATGTCGCCTTCTATGCAAATTAACCATATTATGCCTTCCTTTGACATTCCATATGCATGCATCTATTCTGTTAAACCTCCTGGTGTAACTTGTGGAGTACTTTTTGTACTCATGTTGCTATATCTAACTCTTTTCAGAGGAAGCCTTCGACGACTTCGGTGAGGATTGCGACTAGGCCACGTCTTACAGTCATTCGCCTTGTGGGAAGGCTGGATGGGCTGCTACTTTATGTATTTCTTCCGCTGTCTTCTTTTGCTATTATTGTAAACCCTGGCCATCAGGCTCATATTAGTTAAATAAAGTTTGTCATTACGCATGATATTTGTCTTTGTTATTACTGTGTGCACTAGCTTTTCCTGGGATAGTGCGATTTACACAGAGGGTTCTGGAGTTGTTGCTCCGGGTCCCGACAGAGATGGTATCAGAGCAATAATGACTCTAAGACGTGACCGTAGGTAGAATAGAGTGGTTGGACCTTAAGGATTTATTTTAAATAACAAGTATTTAGAAAAACAATTCTTATTCTTACCTCTCAATCTATGCTACCCTTACCTCTTAATCTTTGCTTGCTCTCGTCTTCCAATTCTCCCCTATCTTTGTCATTACTTGAAAATTTATTTCTAAATCTTCCCTTGCTCAAAACAACTATAGATGGCAACACTCTAGATTCATCGACTCTGCCGCAACCTCAATCTTTGCACCAAAGGATCATGCTTCGTACGTCAAGAGCTGTGAAGGATCACTCCAAGACAACCCTTACCCTTTTAGGTTAAGTTGTTAAGCTAGACAGTACACGAGGTTATGTGCTGTCATTTTTCCCTTTTGTCGGCAGCCATAACTATTGTTTGCTTAATAAAAGTTTTGCTAGTTGTTTTGTTTTGGGTTGCGCAATCGTCCGTTGTTCCCCCTTTTCCTTGAATCTCCTCTCTCCTAATCTTTGGAAGCATCAAGCTGAAGCGCCAATTGCCAACAACCTCCAGACCACGAACAGAAGGTCACAGAAGCTTGCAAAGGGACGTTTGAACCAGATCTCCGTTCAAGCCACACAGAGTAAGATCCAAACCTATTTCTTTGCTAACCCGTGCGAATCTCGGGGACGAGATTCTTTTTAAGGGGGGTAGTTTGTAACAGCCCAGCTGTTTATTTCAAAATTTTCAGTAAAAAAAATTAATTAATTTAATTTAAATAAAATAAAGTGTTCTTTGGTTGCCTAAATTTTGGAGATTTTATTTGTCTGTTTTTAGCTTTTAAAAAGGCTTTTATAAAAAGTAATTTAACTAAAAACATAAAATTATGATTAAATAAAAGAATATTTTGAGTTTATGTAAAAATATAATTTCAAATTAAGTATTTAAAAGCATTTGGCTTTTATTCGGATTTTCTGTGCTTTTCTGGAGTTAAAAATCAATTTTGAAAGGTTAAAAACTATTTTATAAAATTATTAAATGCAAATATGAAATTAAAAATATTTTTACTAAGTTTAAAATGCTTCCAGGAATATTCTATAATTTTTATGGAATTTTTAGACATTAAATACTACTTTTCCAAGTGTTTGTGAAGTTCTAGTAATTTCTGAAATTTATTCCGAAAATAAAAATCAAATTCATCCAAGCCCGCCTGTGTCGCTCTCAGATTGAATCACTCTCTCTCCACGTTTTAATCCTAGCCACACATGATCACTTACCCCTTCATAAAATCCAAAAGCCATAAAACATCCACTTGCCACGTGTCGCAAATCCGACGGCCCGTACCCCTTCACTTCCTCCCTCTCTCTATTACACATGGACCCCACATGTCATATGTTTCTTCAACCTCTCCTTCTTCCTCCTCCCACCCTCTCTCTCCTCCACCATGGATGACAAATTAGAGCTCATGAATCCCGCCGTTTCTCCCTCTTAACTCCCGATTAAGGCATGGAAACGGACGCCCTAATCACCCTCATCAATCTCCCGGCCGTTTTCCATCCATTAACCCTCTCAAAACCGAAATCCCTTCACCTCCTCTCTCTTTCTATAAAAGGGCCTCCCCACCACCATTCTCTTCCTCCCCCTCCCTTCTTCGGCCGGCTCCCGCCAACCGGCCGTCTCCACCGCCGCCCGGCCACCTCCCTCCGGCTGCCCCCATCCCAACCACCGCCACCACTGCCTCCCGCCGCCGCCGGCCGCCCCGGGCGTCCCCGTCGCCACCGGTAGGCCGCGTCGCCGCCCCATCCACCCCGCCGCCGTTCGCCGCCCCGCCGCCGGCCGCCGGTCGCCGGTGAGCCGCCTCCCGTGCGCGCTCCCGTGGCCTCCCTCCATGATTCCTTCTTCAACCATATTCAACCTTGCTTATTTAATTTGTTGTTGCTCCTTTGTCAAGAAAGACTAAATGCCCACTTGGCTAGTGGGTGCATGTTAGTGTAAGCATGCACGAGGTTGTGTGTTCAAGTCCAATGCAATGCAATTTTCGGTTTGGGCTTGGCCAAAATTTTTGCTAGTCAATGACAACCGGGCCCCACATGTCATACACTCCAAAATACCCCAAAAATCAGCCAAAATAAGATTCCAGAGAATATTCCCTCGTTTTGCATTTTTCTGGAATTTCCAAACCGATCAAACTTCCAATTGCTCGTTCTCCGTCGTCCGAACTCCGAATCCAGTGATTCAAATTTCTAAATTCGTCTAAAATCATAATCTAAGTTGCAGTATATATTTTATAATTTTTGGATTTTATTTCGATTTTATTTGAATTTATTTGTTGGTTCTTCGCGCGTAGATTTCGACGAATTCGGAGAGAACGACGCCGACGAATCGCACCAGGTCTTCGAGCAAGGCAAGTTACACCTTTGATCATGTTGAACCTAATATTTTAAATTAATTATGTTGTTTTTAAATTATTATGCATGCGTAATTTTATTCAAGTCTAGTTTAAATTCAGTTTAAAAGTGTAGTTATGCCTAAATCCTTTGTACAGCCAAATTTGACTTGAATGCCATTGTACCTTGTCAACCCTAGATAAAACCTAGTTAGTACAATAGCACTAACTAGAAATTTTGTAGAAATGCTTAGCCATGCTTAAGATAATTATGGTTTGGGACGATCTTTCACATAAAATGATAACCTTTTTACATGAAATGATAAACTTTTCAATTGTACTCTTGACTTTGGTGAGTCAAGGAGTGTTATGAAATGTTTTCAAACAAAATATAAAACTTGGTTTAGACTTAGGCAATTGGTTAGAGTGGTGGGTGCAGGCATGCCCTATTGGTCGGAGCCGCAGTGGTTGATTGTCGGGCACAGGGGTTTGTGGTTAGGCCTAAGTCAAGTTAAGGACCGGTCTGTGAGCTACTGTTGCAAAGCCCTTTCGTACTACCACAAGTCTGGTATGGGACAGACCTGGCCGAATAATTTGTGAAGTTCCAACATGATCTCGCTATAGGCTGAATGTGAGCACGGCGTAGGCCGTGAGAAGTCTCACACGGCACAAGAGGGGGCTCCAACATGTGGATTCATGTTGTGGTGAAACCTTAGTGGCGGCGTGATTATATTGACAACGAATCATTGTAAAGGCCTTGTCATGATCTCCTCGCCGCACACCTAAGGAAGTGTGTAACTCGCGTGGCAAACCGGGATGATCATGTCTTGTGAGTAAAGCTGTACAACCTCTGCAGAGTGTATAACCTATCCTGGATAGCCGTGCCCACGGTCATGGGCAAGCTGAGTAAAGTTTTTCATGGATTAGACTTTGCTTTTGAAAATGGTTTATGAAATACTTGTGGATGGATGGAATCCATGAGAGATTTTGAAAACCGTGCGGATGGATGGAATCCGTACGAGTTCGTTTTGGAAAAGATGGTCCGGGTGGGATGCCCGTGGTTAGGTTGGTGTGGGGGATGGACCTGCACTAACGGTATCTATTTTGTTACAACATTGTTTTACTTAATGTATCAAATTCAGCTTTCGCACTTACTTATGATATTTACTTCAATGTCGCCTTCTATGCAAATTAACCATATTATGCCTTCCTTTGACATTCCATATGCATGCATCTATTCTGTTAAACCTCCTGGTGTAACTTGTGGAGTACTTTTTGTACTCATGTTGCTATATGTAACTCTTTTCAGAGGAAGCCTTCGACGACTTCGGTGAGGATTGCGACTAGGCCACGTCTTACAGTCATTCGCCTTGTGGGAAGGCTGGATGGGCTGCTACTTTATGTATTTCTTCCGCTGTCTTCTTTTGCTATTATTGTAAACCCTGGCCATCAGGCTCATATTAGTTAAATAAAGTTTGTCATTACGCATGATATTTGTCTTTGTTATTACTGTGTGCACTAGCTTTTCCTGGGATAGTGCGATTTACACAGAGGGTTCTGGAGTTGTTGCTCCGGGTCCCGACATTGTGATTGGAGAAGTCTTTTTCAAAAATTCTTGTTGGAAAAAGGACAACAATAGCATCAAGTTCATATTTGCAAAATTTGAAAATATTTCAAGTTAATTTGAAATTTTTTTGACTTTTCTCTCTTTGGCAATGTGCTGAAAATTTCAGAACTTCCATGATTCTGAGCCGATTTGTGATTTTGGTATCTTCAAATGGGTTCAGATTTAAAGGAAGACACAATAATTAAAATTGATCCTTTATAGTTTCTATTTAATGTGAAATTTTCTCAGAATTTATAAAGAGCATTTGATCATTTTTTCATCACTCCCTAGAAGCTTAAGTGAGATGCAAACAGTCTGAAAATTCAGATTTTCAGATTTCAATCTTGAGCTTTTCACTTCAAATGGATTAAAACTTTATAAGGCTTCCAAATAAAACTTATGTGCAAATTCAAAAGTTTGAGCTCAATTTGTAAACTTCAAATTCTCCGGGAGCTCATTGCACACATTTAACTTTTCATAAAAATCCAATTTTGACAAAATGCTTACTTGACTCCTTTTGGTCCAAAATGCTAATATCTTTGTGAAATTATGATTTTATGGTTGACCCATACTCTTTTATCTCTCTTAGATGTGTTCATGCTTATTTTGTCTCAAAATTCTAAATTTCATTCAAAATGAGTACTTTTGCGAAAACAAAAGATATATTTTAGTAAAAGAGGTTCTTGAGGATAAATTGGTTGGAAAAGCTCCAAAGCAATTTTAAAATTTGATTGTGAAAATGCTCGGACCATAGACATCCACTTTTCCTCAAACTTTAGCTTTGTGCCCTGATCCCTGCTTGCCTAAAAGCCGCAGGTAGTCTGACCAACGTAACAAGGCCGGTCTGACAGGTGCTAGCGGTCAGACCACTGTTAGTCGGGTGGTCAAACTGGAAATCCCTATGCAGTCAGCCCGCCTTTTCTTCTCTTCTCTGCCCGACCCGTTTCCTACCCCTTCGGCCAGACAGACTCCTCTCGGTCTCCTTCCCGCACAACCTCCTCACCTGCGCCTCCTCTCCCTTCGGACACCAAGGGCAAGTCCGGCCGTCCCCTTCCCTCTCCAAGGAGGTAAAAGTGATCCTCTCCCTCTCCTCTATCTTTCTACCAAAGATTTCGGCTTGCATTATCCTCATTCTCTCCATTTATCTCCAAACTCATGGTTTGGGTGACTTCCAAATCTGACCTTGTGCATGCGGTCAGATCGGCCAAACCTGTTTAACCCGGGCCGTCGGCAGAGCGGTCATACTAGGTTGAAATGAGCAGTCAGACCGACCCCACAAGGGTGATCAGACCAGCCCCATACCGGCGGTCAGACCAGCATGTGCCCAGCGGTCAGACCGGCATGGTAAGAGCGGTTTGACCGGCCTGGCGGAACTATCGCTCTTTCGCGTAGTACATTTTTTCTAGAGAGGGACTTTGCTGATTTTCTGAGAGCGGTCTCACCGGTCCTGTGTGGCGGTTTGACCGAACCTACCGGTCAGACCGGTCAAACCGGACCCTGTGTGAGCGGTCTGACCAGTTTTCCAGCCCAACGGCTAGTTTTTTAGCCGTTGGGAGGGCAGAAGTACCGGTGGTGTAACTGCGGTACTTCCGTCCTCGTGCTGATTTTTGACTTTTCTTCTCTCCAACGGCTAGTTTTCGAGGGAGGTGTATAAATACCCCCTCAAGGGCTGTTGAGGGAAGGTTGCTGGTGCTATTCTTCCATCCCTTGAGCTAAGAGCAAGTTTCCCTCTTCTTATGTGCGTGTGTTGCACTTAAAGAGTGAGGAGAGCAGAACCTAGTGCATGTGTTGTACTTGGTTGTGGACTTTGTGTCCGTTGAGCTGCGATTCTTGATTCGTTCGAGTGAGAGTCGTCGACTTGTTACTCTTGGAGTTTGCCGACTCCTAGATGGTGTTGGAGATATCGTACGCGGTGATCTTCTCAAAAAAGGTTGTGAGATGACTCGGCAAAGTTGTGAAGGTTGGAGCTCACCTACCCGGAGCGAGAAAGAGCTACCACTAGTGGATTCAAGGTGTTTCGGCTTAATTCGTGAAGCTGGCCCGATTTTTTCGGGCTAACCTCAACATGGACTAGAGGAAACTGGCAAGTTTCCGAACACCACGGTAAAAACATCAAGTGTCATTGTGGTTTGTTTATCTTGTGCTCAATTTATCTTCTAGCAATTCATATTGAAGTATTTATATTCATTGAATTGATTAGATCACTTGTTTTTCCTAATATTACTTATATTGATTTGGAATCATCTTGTTGGTGTACTTAGTCAAATTTATATGTTTTAGGCCTCACTTGTGAAAACTATATAGTTCACTCTTCCGCATTATAAATTTGGTAGTAGTTTAAAAGCGCCTATTCACCCCCCTCTAGTCGGTCTCCTCAATCTTACAACCACCCATACGACCAGCTACACTACTACAGATGCAAGCTCAAGAACAAATTACACCGATGGAATGAGAACAAGAAGGATCTACGAACATGACAGTGAGAGGATAAAGATGTGTAGAGCCAATGGAAGGACTAGCCTAATTGAATCATGTGGTAATTGAGCAGTTGAGGGAAGCAACACACGTTGTCGTGGGTACAACACGTATTCCACACTCAATTGGTACAAATACTTTAAATCCATTACCACCTAATTAGTTAGCTCTCCAAAAAAATTTATTTTAAAAATTTAGTAACCTTGCACCGAGTGAAGGGTCCGTGCAAAAACGAATCCCAATCCTTTGTAAGTTAGTCCTGATTTCAGGGATGAATCTTTTCTAAAGAGAGGAGAATGTAACACCCACGTTTTTAGAACTAAACATAATTACTAATCGCACATCGACAGAGTATTTAACCGCGTAATTAGTATTGTTGTCGTAGTTGTTCAATTTTCAAAAATTCACCAACAATTTAAATTGAGAAAGAACAACAAAATAAATTAATAACAATCTCAACATACAATAAAAATCAAAGTCATTTCATATATTATCAATCGCATAGTGAGTTCAATTATTACAAATTTACATCAAATAGCATCTCATACATATTTACATTTAATCGGGAGCTATAGAAATTTAAATCATATTCATCACATTTCATACATTTAGTTATAATTGTGGTATTTACAAAAATTAAATCGCGGTATTAATTGTAAGAAAAATTAACTTGACGATACCGATAAAGAACGATCAAAATAAGAAATTAAAAGACAAATTGACGTCAAAACCCTAGATTATTTATTAAAATGGGCATTTTGCTTGTTGAGATACCAGACTGTCCGGTACCAGTCGGCACCTCTTGTAGCCTTAAGGTGTCATCATTCAGTTTTAGAAAAAAAACTTGAGTTTATTCAGAAGTTCATTTTCCAGCTAACCCAACCAAATATCTCGATTCGTCCCCCTGCACAGTAGCTACTATGAGTGAACACAGGAGAACATAGCCAAAAGATTAGGGCAACTGAGCTAGCAAAGGAGAAAGAAGACATTCATTCGAAGCAAGCTCCAGAGAGAGAACAACACCCAGTTTTTCCCTTTCTCATCCCCGCAGCCCCCAACACATCCATTCCATTCGACCAACAAAAGGGAAGCTTAAAAGCAATCCAACAGAGAGCAAGGAGCAAAGAGACAAGGAGACATGCCCTAGGAGGAGATGATGAAGGATCAGTTATGATGACTAGAGCAAGGTAAATAGAAGCAAATTAAATTTTTCTTACTATGTATTTCTTCTCTTGAACTCTAGTACTATTAGAAAGATACTAGATTCAAAAACACCAAGAGTAATTAAGAATAGAGTGAACAAAATAAGAATTTCATAAACTTAGCTGCCAAGAAAACTCAAGGACTCAAAATAAACTTAACAAAATTGATGAAACTTGAACCATAGTATGATAAGTCCTCAGGGTTGCGAGTTCAAAGGAATTATAAAGTAAAACCCAATAGAAAGACCTTTATTGTTTCAAGTTTGCGTTGCACAAAAAATTGAAATGTCAAAAACTTATACGCTAAGAAACCTCAAGAACTCAAGATCTACTAATCTAAAAATGATGAAATTTAAATCATAGCAAGAAGAGATCCTCAGTGTTATGATTGTAAAAGAAATTGCATATTAAATCTCAAGAGAGAGAGAGAGAGATCTTTCTTGCTCAAAGTTCATATTGCATCAAAACAGCAATTTTAGCAACTTAACTGTAAAGAAACCTTTAGAACTCAAGATCTACTGATCCAAAATTGATGTAAATGGCAAAATGAGGTTTTCAAAGTCCACGTTGCATCAAAATAACAATTTTATCAACTTGGCTATGAAGAAACATCAATAACTCAAGACATACTCATTTAAAATTGATGAAACTTGAATCATAACTAGAAAATGATCTTAGGGCTATGATTCCAAAAGAAATTACAAAGATATACCCAAAGTCTCAACCTTTCATGCAAATAGTTTAAGCTGCATAAAAAACAGCAATTTCAGCCCAAGAACACAGTTAATGCAAACACAACTTGAGTAAGAATAGGTTCTAATAGATATTGCTGGATTGAAACATATTCTTGAAGAACTTCTCAACCTCTTACATATCCTAGATCCAATAGACCTATATCAAGTAGAAGAATAGAAAGAGAAACTCAAGTTGCAACAAAAAAAATCTAAAGATTGCAAGAAATAAAATAAATTTCAGAATATTTATGAACTTGAAACTTTCATTGCTTTGGGAGGAAAGATTTCAAAGCCACACTTCCTAGTGGGTAAAACTCAAAAGAGTATAAAAAACTCTAAATCTTTTTCAATGACTTGTTCAGTCCACCAAATATTAAATGCTTCCGCTTGCCCATTGGCTAATGGATTGTATGCAGTAGGAAAGTGGTGCTCAGTTTTGATCTTTCGCACAACTTTTAAATTTATCTACTTTTGGGTGACGTTCAGAGTCTGCTTTTGAAAATCTTGCAAATCTGACGAAGTGCTGAAAAAACCAGGGACATGGATTGTCCGAACAAAACCCGGACAATTGAACAAAAGGGATGTTTTCGAGCTGAAATTTCTTTGTACTAATGCCCGCTTGGAACAAAAGAATTTCATAGGAAACTAATTCAATTCCCTCAGGAATTGACAAAAATCCCCACGTTCCAAAATTTTGTAGAAAAGCACGTTGAAGCAAGAACCACCTTTTCCACGGTTTGAGATGATTGTTGTTTAATAAAAACTACATTACATTCGGCGACACTTTGTTTTCTCACTTTGAAAAATGTAAGATACAGAAGCACTCTGATGAGGAAAAAAATAACATAGCATTCGATGAGACAATTCTGAATACCAATATGAGGCATTCACCTACTTCATCTCTCACAATTGCACTTTATGATTGAGTAACAACTACCAGATCCAACATACATCAGCCCAATCTTGAACACACATAAGTTGTAAGAACTGAAAAACAAATTATAGTTGATCATTTGAGCAGAGATCTTGCGAAGTGTTCCCTAGCTGTGGCTAGAGCTTGAGATATCGTCTGCGGAAAACAGAAGGCCATGGGAATTATAACATGTAAGAAAACTAACAAAGGAATGTGCTAGGATAGATAAATAATTACCTGCTCAGAGAAGGGGACAGAACCGTCAATAGCATTAGTTGCAACCTTCCCAGCAATGGTGTTTGCATCTGTTTCCAGAATTATGCTGCAAAAGTACAAAAAACACTAACTTGTTTCAGTTTATCTTTTATATAAAATAGTTTGGCATTTGTAACACTGTATCCTTTATATAAAATAGTTTGGCATGTGTAACACTGTAACTACAAGCTACAACTTCACAAGAACAAATGTTACTACGCTAATGAACTGGGGTCTTAATTACAAGAAATCAGCAGCAACCATACTATGTTTCTCAACACTACTGATTACTAGTCACTACTTACTAAGATCTTACAATGATGCTCAGTGCCAAGGTTATTAAGGCGATAAGGCGAGGCGAGGCGACCCACCCCCCTCACACCTTTTAAGCGGTAAGGCGTGAGGCGAGGCGACGCCTTACACATCTCCTAAGGCGCTAAGGCAGCAAATAAAATAAGCATTTTAGCAACACATATGAGACTCAAATGCAGCGGAATGAACACTAGCAGCATAGCGCATGTCCTTAACTCAATCCCACTGTCATCTCTCTCTTCTCCCAAGCCATCAAAGGAAAAGAACATAGAGAGTTTTCTCGTAAAAACAAAAAAAAAAGGAAATTGTGGACGACTCAGCTGGACCACCATCCATCCGACTGGAACTGCATATGTGTTTACGTAACTTAGTTTCTGTTTGCTACAAGTTGATTTCATGGTCTAGGGGCAGTAGATCACACCCAACCCAACCGGCCCATCATAGCCATCCAAACCAAACATCGGACGGCCTAGCCCAACCAACCCCATATAAACTCCCTTCGGCCTCTGCTCTTGCTCGCACGCCTCCACAAAACCCTAGCCCCCCTCTCACTTCCTCACCACGGCGGCGGCGGCGACGGTGGCAAGAGGACAAGATGGCGACCTCGACGGCGCGTATGGTGAAGGACGTTAGCCCCCACAAGCTCGTCAAGGCCTACTCCACCCACCTCAAGCGCCGAGAGACTAGAGCGGCGAGATGGAGGTGACGCCGGCCGCCACCTAGGGTTCCAGACGTCCAGGTGCTTCGCCTTCTCTCTCTGGTTCTCACTTCTCAGGTCGCTAGCACTCGGGTCGTCGAGTTTTAGTCGCGGGCGTCGCCTCAGGCTCCAACGGCAAGGCGACGGCGACGCCTTGACCCCTGGGAGCGCCTTACCGCTTAGGCGACCCTAAGCGACGCCTTAATAACCATGCTCAGTGCTCACACTCAAATTTAAAGCTATCCCCATCAACTAGCTAAATTTGAGTTCATTGTGACAGAAACTTCCTGAGAGCTCCACATGTCTGATTTTTAGAACTACTCTGAAAAGCTATCCCCAGCAACCCTTTCCTTCAATCAGTAGCAACTACGCTGAAAAGTTATCTTCCAGAGGGAAATAACCACACGATAACGTCTATCCAAAAACTTCGGCATCTTGTTGAACTGCCAAATGAACTACATTTGTCAAGTGTTACAGTTTCAAGGGTTATTCTGATCTCACTCCTGCATACTGTTCAACTTACTAATGACATGTTAAAGTTAAAGACTCATTACAGACAATCCATGCTGTTCCATGTCATGCATTTTCAGATAAGCACAGGGAATAGCCTCATCCTTCTTTTCCAATTTCCATGTTTAACAGTAATTTGTAAGAATACATACCATAAAACAGCCATAATATATCTTAGGTCCAATGTATTCATATAGATTCTCGGAAAAATGAATGCAAAACAAAAGGTAAATGGCATATCAAATAATGATCTAACAAAAAATAAAGTTAACAAAAATGTACAATACGCAGCAGTGTGTGTGAAATGGCACAAATGTAGGGAAACGACTTCTCTGGGGACTGACCCCACGCGCTCTCAATGGGGACTGAGTCGGATGGACGACACGTCGCCGCACCGATCTCTGCGCGCGAGATGGCTCTCTTCCTCTTTCCTCCGCGCGATCGGCCCGTCTCCGTTGCAGATGAGGAAACCAAAATCCCCGGCTGCCCAAATCTCCGCCTTAACTCCTCCATCCCATTCCCAAGATCAAACAAACGCCAAACAATCCGTCCGTCCCTTCGCATCTCGAATCTCTCCCCTTCTCCCCCTCACTGTGATTCCTCTCTCGCTATGGCTACGATGGCGAGGTCTCCGTCCCCGGGCCCGGCGAGGCCGTGCTGCCCCATGAGGAGCGCCGACTCCAGCCCTTTCAAGCCCGTCCCTGCCACCTCCGGTAACGTTCCTTCTTTCGCCGCGGCGTCTTTCCTTGCTCGTCCAATCTTGATTTCTTTCCCTTCTGTTGGATTTAAGATTTTTCTGGGCGTGTTTCCTCCTCCTTCTACTACTACTACTACTTCCTGCTTTTCTTGATCTTTTTGGGGGATTTTTTTTCTCCACTGGTTCTTTGGTTTATGTTGTTCGGAGACGCGTTCTTCATCCTCTTCTTTTTGGGCCTTTTTTCCTTTTTTGCATGTGCAGATTCTCCACAGAGGGGCTCCTCCGTCTGCAAGAATGGCGGCGACTCGCCGTGGGCGTGGTGCGCTGAGAAGGAGAACGAGCAGCGGGGCGCGGTGAGGACGCCCAAGGCTCGCTCCGGCGGCGGCAAAGGCTTCATGGCGCCGACGATCTCCGCCGCGTCCAAGGCCTCGCCTAGGAAGAAGGTGCTCGGGGAGCGCAATGAGCAGCAGCACCCCGTCCCCTCGTCCCCCGCCGACCTCGCGCACAGGCCCAAGGGACCGCCCGAGCCGGCCGTCGCCACCCCGTGCCGCCTGCGCCTCTCCTTCGACGGGGCTCCCGCGGCCTCGCACGGCTCCAGGCACTCGTATGGTGGAGAGGAGGCGAGGATGGAGAATCCCGTGTGCAACAACCACCACCACCACGCGGTCGGTGTCACTACTGCTTCGGAGGACTTGGAGCCGTCCCAGGCGGCGACGGTTCCGTACGATCCCAAGACCAACTACCTGTCGCCGAGGCCTCGGTTCCTGCACTACAAGCCCAACCCCCGCGTCGAGCTTTACTGGCACGGCGGCAGCGGCGTGAGGCGGCTCGAGGATGGCTTCGCCTCCGACTCCGAGAGCAGCGAGGAAACCGGCACCAGGCGGGAAGAACAACGGCATCAGGAGCTGAGGCGCCAAGCGAGACGGGCCGATCGCACGGAGGAAAGAGGAAGAGAGCCATCTCGCGCACAGAGATCGGTGCGGCGACGTGTCGTCCATTCGACTCGGTCCCCATTGAGAGCGCGTGGGGTCAGTCCCCAGAGAAGTCGTTTCCCAAATGTAGTGGGCGCAAATTGCTCAATAACACTACAAAGATCTTGCGAGCTGCAAAATAACATCATTGTGTCACTGACATGTGGCCCCATGACCCACTTGTCATACCCACATTGGATATTATTTTGCAATTTATACATCTTTGCAACGTTACTAAGCGAATTTCCCCAAGTTAACAATACCCAACAACAATTTCATTTAAGCAGAGGAGTATAAAACAACACATGATCCAAATCTGGCATAGATCAAAAGGGATCTTTACCCTCCATCTATAATTTCGTCAATGCAGATAAGTATCAAGTCCAAGTTCTCGAGTGCTGTCCTCTTCTCAACATCACCCCTAAAACACAGTAAGTTGCACTTTAAACCAGCTGCCTTAAGAATTACCAGTAAACAAAATACCAGCTCATGCGGTTATATTAGAACAAGTACATTACCTGAGTAAAAGACCAACAGAGTCAGAGAAACCCTGTAGTACACTTGCTATGATGAGCTCATTCTCGTCATCTCCGGCAGTGACAAAAAAGTGAAGGTCGTGTACAAACTTGTAAACGACAATATAACCATCAAACAATGTTATCTCAGCTGCAGAGAATAAAAAATAGGTATCAAAAGACAAGTCTAAATTCAAATTAGACATTGGAATAGTGGATATTACCTGGCATAATTATAATAATGAACATAAATATGAAGCTTTTCATTCATTTAGTAACTAGCATTTCCAGTCTCAGGACAGTGAGGCTCCCTAAGAATGAACTTCTGTAACACAAGTCAGGCTTACAGAGTGGTATTACTGAATTATAACTAGCGGGCTTCAACTTAGACAGAGTATAGATAGTTAGATACGTTCGCAATTGCAATTAAGGTGTCAAATACGAATCCATAATGGCACATTAGAGTAACTTTGTGAATCAGAATATGTGCTTAATTGTGAAAGTGGCAAAAAGCAACTACATGAATTAAAGCCTGTGCTATGTATGGAGGGATTACACATGCAACAGACTACGAATGAACTACCTTCTGTGCGTGCATTTGTCTTCAGAGTTTTAGTAAAGACAGACTTTTCAAAGGTCAACTTTGATGCATTATTCGGCCAATCATCTGAGAAGTACTTCACAGCAACACGCTTCCCTTCAGAATCCAGGAGCAAAATGTTCTTCACAGAAGGACAAGATTCCTGCGTAACAGTGATGGACAATCATTGCATGAGCTTCTTCAAAGGACTAAGAAAGCTGATGCTGCACTTCATTTTCGTCAACAAAAAGCATCACTTTCATCTAAAACAAAGCTAACCATTGTGAAAAGGGATCAAATAAGTAAATCAATGAAGAGTATAACATATGGAATACATGATATGCAGCACTCAATATTTTACTTGTCTTATTACAAACTTAGTATGCCATTATCTTGTCCAATTGTTTTTACATTTAACATCAACTGTAAATCCACTTTGCAATATAAAATTCTTAAAATTATGATACAGGAATTATGAAGGAACAATTGGTTTTATAAGGACCACCCCTACTGTATGTGGAATGGAGTGAATGAATTACATTTATAGCATCATTCTGGATGCCTTTTCTGATTTAATATTGTTGCTTCACAGAAAGAATTGTGTTAATCAAAAATCATAATAGTTTCAGTTTCAGTTCACAATACAGGATTGATGGCCAAACTTCCGGTGCGCATCTTGTAAAGGACGTTAAAAGCCAATTAACATTAGTAGGTGAATCGTTAGTTCATGATGACATCACGGTAAGCTTTCATAGATTTCTATTCACTAGCTATTGAAGTTCATCTTTCCAGGAACCATTACCACCAGATTCACGCACACTTGGATTTGTCACAATAACAACAGTTTCAGCTGATTTGTCAGGACCAGAGGTTCACTGCCAGTATATGAGAAATCAAAAGTTATTTGTTTCATTTCATTTTCTTCCTTTCTTTAACGTTAACGTGAAGCTAAGTCCACGTTTTTATATGAAAAATAATTAATCCGCTATTGGGGTTGCGTAACCAAATTTAATCAAACAAGATCAATCTAAAACTGGCATATCGTACGGTAATTAGTGTAAACAGCAGCTAAAGCTAAAAGAATCTGCTAACCTTGGAGAATTCCCCCATGGCCTCCTCCCCTGTTCCTTCCTTCCTGCGAACAAAACACACCAAAAATGGCAAGATCTGAGCTCAGGATGACCGCAAAAACCCGAAATGCGAACACATAGCTCGGATCCGAACGCCCCGTTCTTGGCAGATCCAGGCTCAAAACAAGAAGGAAAAGAAACCGAGCAAAAGATCAGCGCAAGACGGCCAGGATCGAAGAAACGCGCGCGCGGGCTCAATCGCAAAGAAATCTCAAGACGGTGGGAGAGATCTGGAGGAGGAATTTACCCGAGAGAGAGTTTTGGTTTCTTGTTGCCCGCGAGATCTGAGATGCAGTCGAGAGTAGAAAAAGAAGTGAATGGGCGAAGGGAAATGAACGAGGCAAAATTGAGCTTAACGAGACGAGGTGGTTGGTATAACTACTCCATCAGGATTCATGTAGTCCGGCCCAACTCTAATCTGGCTTCATTGGTTCGGGATTGCTGCTCGGCCCAATTATGGCCTGGTCGGATGGGATCGCCTCACCCTGGGCGTTCGGTACTACCGAATTCCTCGGTACCCATACAAATTCGGTTCCTGAGAATCTCGGTACCGTTCGGTTCCTGAAAAGACTCGGTACCGAAGAAATTCGGTATCGGTTCTTTCGGTTCGGTTCCGGTATTTACCGAATTTACCGAACAGAGTACAACAGCATGTAACATCAAGTTCAATTGCCAATTTTGACATAAATGTAACATGATTTCATATAGAATAAGTGTCAAATCATACAGAGAAAAAGCCACAAATACATAATATAGCTGTCCACAATAGACCCATCAATAATATTACATATTACTTAGTACTCACTACTCAAATACAACATGTAAATTCGGTTTTTCAGTATTTCGGTAAACCGAGGCACCGAACCGAATTTCCTCGGTAAATTCGGTTCCTGAGAATCTGGAACCGAACCTGGAACCGAAATTTTCGGTTTCGGTACTTTCGGTTCGGTTCTCGGTAAATTCGGTTCGGTACTCGGTTTTCGGTTTTTCGTGCCCAGGGTTACGGATCGCCTGCAAAAAGAAGATTTGCGAGGCAAAAAAATATATTTTCATGTCAAAGGTTTTATCGGCCCTGAAAACATTTTTTCGAGGAAAGCACTTGCATTGCATTGTATCATTTCCAAAAAGAAGCTTTTGGTTGGTTTCTTGGAGAAGCATGATGTTTGGTAGTTTGTTTTTTTTTTTTTGTTAGGTTCACTGGCTGTTGTGATCTGGCAAATGTCTGAAACACCCCTAATGTAGATGATGAGTTTTTGCTAATTTGAGAACTTTGTTAACCAGATTACTTCTCCTAGTCACATTACCTAATATATTCATTTTTTAAGTTCTAGCTGCTAACTAGATGATTTATAATATATCCGTTTGCTGACTAGAAAACTTTCTAATAACAATATGAAGGGAGAAAAAACTGCAATACAAAATAAACAAGATTGTGCACCAATCCAACATAATTACAAAAGTAATTTATGTACAACATGATTGCACAAGTAATTGATCTAAATTAAGGGGGGAGGGGCAAAGAAAAATGAAAAAACGGATAGCTATCGTCGGCCGGATCTGACGAGCGGTAATGGTGTCAACCAGAAGGAGACGGTGACAGTGACCAGGATCAGGTGGGAGGAGGTGACAGTAGGACCAAAGGGAGGTGAGGGTGAGGGAGGCAACGGTGTGCCCCTGCTACACTACACAGGAAAGAACCTAGTGGGATGGGTCCACTCTGCTCCAACGAGCTTTTTGCTTCTTGCTCTAACTTCTTAATGCCGTCTCTTTTGGTTTTTTGAGGCTTTTTTTTTTGCTTTTTTTGCTTTATTCCTTTGTATTGTCTATAATGATGTAATTTTTTGTTATTTTAATTTTTTTAAATTTAATTACATTGAAAAAGCTAATAACAGTTATAGTGCATTTTTAGCCACTATAGTATAAAAAAGCTATAAGCATGGGCTTATAAAACTGAAATGAGCACCACAAAGTTAAGGTTTGAGATAATCAGGGCTTTTATACACGTGGTAGAGGTGGGAAATTTTGAGCAACTTCAGTAGCAATGACTACCTCCAGCCTGCAAATGCCCAAGAAGCGCGTCAACCTTACTTGTGGCTTTTGCTTTTTTAAAAAAAAACAGCTTCTCCAAATACCTGTTTGGAGGCCCTCTGGCTTTTGGAAGGGAAAAGCTGAAGGCGAAGGCCCCAAACAGGACCTCATTTTTCCTCTTTTTGATACAACTAGCTGCATATAAGCGCGGCGCACGCCGCGCTACCGTGTAGACAAAAGTAAAAGAGACGATAATTCGCAGGGGTTTAATAAAAAAAATCGAGGACACATGCGTAATTTAGGAAAAACCAAAGGTCTTTTTCATAAAAAACCGAGGACTTGTAAGGACCTGTACGTAAGTAAATAAGGACCTAGACGTAATTTTGGAAACCCTCGGGGCGCTATCAAAATTTTTTTTAGGGGAAAAAACCTGCAGGTACTTTTTTGAAAAATTCAGGGACCTTTTCGCGAAGAAAAAGGACCTTTACGTAATTTCGGAAAACCAGGAGGGAATGGCCTCCCCCGGCCGTACCAAAAACTGGGCGCCACGCGCCGGCCGGCCGAGGGAGGGGGGCGACGTGGACACGCTGGGGGGCCGGAACCCCAGGTTTGTATAGTTGATGATAACTACTTCAAAGTATATATTTCAAACTATGCAATAGTAAAATTTTCTTTTAACTAGCTAGGTTTCAAAGCGAGAACACGACAACCGTAAGCAAGTCCTAAGGCGGCCTTAGCATGTGTTTGGCTGGTGAGAGTAAATGGCGCCGTGGCAAAGATCAATAGGCATGTATATTTTACCAGCCGCGGAATCTGATCACAAAAAAAAGCAAGCAGTGTGGCAGGGCGCAAGTGACACACCTACCAACCTCCCGTGGTTCCAATCCATGACGGAACCTCCAGCGGTCCCAATCCGTAGCACCGCAAGTCCTGACCATTGCTTGGACCTGTTAAAACGTCGGGCTGGATGGGCCCTGAAAAGCCCAACCTGAAGCTCGACTAAGCCAGAGAATTCCTTTTTTTAATACAAAATATTCTTAAAATTATATGAATAAAATATTGATTTAATATTTTCAATAAAAATTATTTTCTTGGTCATTTTTGGGCTTCAAGCTAGGCCTGTGGACCAAATCTAGGCTCAAGCATAGCTTAACCTAGAAAATCAGACTATCCGGACTAGCCATGAAGATGTCTAGTTGGATGGGATTGTCTTAATTAGCATATTTATCTATTTATTTTTCATTCCTCTAAAAAACTTCACAGCCCTTGAGGACATTAATAAAGGTTGTTTTCCTTTTTTCTCTTTTTATGTAATAACTACTCCAAGGTACCTTTTTAAAACTATGAAATTCTAAATATTTCTACTAACCAGCTAGAATTCAAAGCAAGAATGTAACATCCCAAAAATTCTCTTTCTGAAAAATATAAGTTCAAATTAATTATTTTAAAGTATTTGAGCTTTATTTGGATTTGCCCTGAATTTCTGTTTTTGAAAAGCTAGATTTGAAAAGTATTTTAAGTGAAACCTAAAATATTGTTAAATAAAAAGATATTTTGAATTTCTATAAAAAAAATCCTAATTCAAATTAATTATTTGGAGTTATTTGGCTTTTATTTGGTTTCCTGGATTTTCTGGAGTTCAAAAATGTATTTTTGAAAATAAAAAGTATTTCAGGTAAAAATTAAATACCAACATTAGTTGGAAGTATTTTTATTAAGTCCAAAATATCTCCAGGAGCTTCTGTGAATTTTTCTGAAATTTTTGGAAGTATTTTCATATTTTTCTGAGCTTATTTGGATTTTCTGGCCATTTCTAAAAATCTGAAATCAAAAAAAATCAAAAATTAAAATCCCTCCTCCTCCCTCTGGCCGCCACGTGGACGGCCGGATTGCCGCCCACGCCGCCACCCGGATCCCGCCTCCCCCTCCTTCCCGCTCGCCACCTGGCCGGCCCGGATTTCCCCTCCCTCGCGCGCTGGCCCATCTGACCCGTCCGCGCCTCGCCCCTCTCTCGGCCGCCCGATCCCTGCCCTCAACCACGCGGCCACATCAACGCCACCCGTGTCCCCGCTCCTCTCTCTCCTCACCCCGGCCCACCTGTCGGCGCCTCTCCCCGCCGCCTCCGCCTCTGCCCGCGGGCCCCGCCCGTCAGCCGCGCCCCTCTCCCTCTCCCGCTGACCGCCCGGGCCCACCCGTCAGCTTCGTCTCCCACCTCCGACCGCGCGCCCTCTTCCTCCTCCCGCCCGGCCGCGCGATCTCCGCCGCCCCTCCGGCTTTCCTTCCTTTTCCGCCGCCCGTGCGACCCGCGCCCCTTCCATCCTTGCCCCCCCCCCCATCTCTTTCCTTACGCGGTCGCCCTTGCCTTCTTTTCCCCTCTCCTCAATCCCCGCCGCCCGCGATCGCCGGCGAGGAATCCCCGCGGCCACGCCCTCCTCCGCCCCTATAAAAGCCCCTCCCCGGCCCCGTTTCTCCTCGCCCCACCTCGCTCCACCTCCTTCTCCCTCTCCCGAGCTTCCCCTCGCCCCCGCGCCGTGCGCACTCGTCGCCACCGTCGCCTCCAACTCCGGCGAGCTCCCCTCACCGCTCCGGTCGCTCCCGAGCCTCGCCGACGCCGCATTTAGCTTCGTCGCATCGCCCTCGGCCTCGCTCGCTCCTCAGCCGGACCGCAACCCCACCGGAGCCCCCTCGCCACCGACGCTCGAGCCACGCCGCCGCCTCTCCTCGCCGCCGGCGCAACCTCGGCCCCCTCTGGTAAAATGCTGGCCACCCCCGAGTTGCCCTCACCCTCCTCTTGCCTCCGGTGCCCTCACCGTCCTCCACCGTGGCCTCTGCCGCCGGCGACCCTAGGGGCCCGTGCGCTCCCGCCGGTGACCGCGCCACCTCAGCCAGCCCCCGCCCAGTTGGCGCCACGCCAGCGCCACCTCGCCCTGACCGAGCCCCGTCAGCGCCACGCCCCCACCCGTGCCACCTCACCGGTTTCCCGAGTCCATGGACTCAGTCCACATGGACCGGGCCCACTGTCAGTCCCTCTGAGGCAGGGCTGACGCCATAAATCCGAGTTTCTTTCAGGAAAATAATTCCTTTAATCCCTGCTGACGTCATAACTCCTTTTTCAGTAGAAAAATAATTCCAGAAATCAATCTTTTCCATTTTCTATCTTTTCAAACTTCTCGGAGCCCGTTCTCCCTCGTTTTAACTCCGTTTGAGCCCATTCAAATTTCTAAATTCATCAAAAATTCCAAACTATCCATTTATTCCATTCTTTGAAATATTTGAAATTATTTGATATTTCAAATATTTAAATTTCAAATTCCAATTCCTAGTTTATTTTCAAAGCCTCAATTCCATTCCAAATTTCCTGTGCACTTTCAAAATTCAAATTCAAATCTTGTCAAATCTCCATAAAATCCATTCTATTTTCCTTGGTCAAAATATTGTCTCAGTAATTTCTTTTCCCCACCAATCTTCCAGATATTCGATCTCCCTCATACGAACTCCGAATCCGTCGATCCTTTCTCCTAAATTCGTCTAAAATCATAACCTATCCAACTATGGCCTCTGTTGAATTTTTGGATTTTATTTGAATTTTCGTTTGTATTTATTTGCTTTGTTTGCTTCGTCTTTCCTCGTGTAGATTCCAACGTTGTCGACGATCCCTCTTCACAGCAGCAAGAAGACCCAGAAACCCTGCAAGAAGGCAAGTCTCCTTTGATCATCTTGAACCTATGCTTTTGAAAATGTTTTAATTATTTTAAATTGTATGCATTGCTATTTACATAAAATATTAGTTCAAATCTTTAGGAATTAGTTATTCCAACTTTGTTATGCCCTTATTTGACATTGATTGCCATGTACCTTGTCACCCTAGAACTCCCTTTGTCTCAATAATGAGATTAATATTAATCTTGGTGAATAGTATAATGGTAGGATAATGCTTAGTCCTGCTATCTAATAACTTTGGAAAATCTTGAAAATGGGAAAAATTATGATTTATTGTTGAACCCTTGTGTTTGTTAAGGAAGTGGCAATTGGAGTTGTCACTGTGATTTTAAAATAAAATAAAATAGGAAAGTTGGTTTAGATTAGGGTGGATGATTGGTTTGGATTGGTGCAGGAAGCACGAGAACTTGTAATGTGTATGTTCCACCCTAGTCAATTAAGGACCGACGCTTGTGTTTGTCCAAGACTGAGCATTAACCGTACAACCACAAGTCTATATGGGTACGACCTAGCTGACTAACTTATGATAGTCTAGTTTAGGTGCCACCAGTGGAAAGTGGGTGCCAGGGATGGACTGGTTATCCACAGTGAGGGACAGGGATTTACTGTACTCATATGGCGCAAGAGGGGGCTTCGGTTCGGGCAGTTAGCCTACCTGCGGTGAAACCTCAGCGGGTGGTATCTAGCTAGATTAGAGTAAGGTAAAGGCTTTGTGATATTTTATCTGGGTCTCATGCCAAAGGAAGCGTGCTGACCTTTTAGGATAATTTATCTCTTGTGGGTAAAGTTGTACAACCTCTGCAGAGTGTAAAACTATTCGAATAGCCGTGCCCACGGTCAAGGGCGGGCAAGGAATGCATTCACATGGTAGATTTCTGGTTTTGTTTTAAAATCAAAAGTTTTGTATTCCGAGAGTGGAGGGAACTCTCGGAAGGGTATCCTGGCGGTTGGAGCCAGAGAGGGTGGATGTAACCCGCAATATTAACTTGTTCAGTTGGAAATGATTAAGCTAGTGTTGGTGGATAGAGCCTTCACTAGAGAATAATTGATAGTTCTGTTAAAATCGTTTACTTTATTAAACTGTTGCCTTCGAAAATAATTAGTAGTAATTGAGATTTCAAATATTGCTTTGTGCAAAAGAACCATATGGCCTTCCTTTGTTAAGCCTTGCATCTATGCATTTTTCCCAAGACTTGCGGAGTACTTTATGTACTCACATGCTACACTTAAAAATAAAATCTCAGAGGAAGTTGAAGCTCAAGAAGGTGACTATGACTACTGCTTCGCTTGTGGCTGTGATGGATTTTTCCCGGAGGACTAGGTCGCGCTTCCCCAGTCAATTGCCTGTGGCGAATTGATGGGTCGTCTTCGAGTTATCTTTTGCTTCCGCTTTAATTCTCGTGTGCGAGGTCTTGAAACCTCATTGTAATAATGAGACCTTTCGGTCTGTACTCTTCATTATTGTAATAAAGCGTGATTGGTGATGTAATCATTCCTGTTTAACTGTGTGCACTAGCTTTGATCTGGGACTAGTGCAGTTATACGCAGAGGGTCCGGGTTCGGAAATCCGGGGTCCCGACAGAGATGGTATCAGAGCCAATTTGACTGTAGGACGTGACCTAGTTAGAATGGTCGTTAAAAGAAGAGCTTCAAAATTTATGTTATAAAATAAAAATTTAATAATGTGCTATCCTTGTCTTATCTTATCTTTCTATCCTTACCTTCGTCATGGTATTCTTCCTTATCTATCTGCTTATTTCCTTTTTGGAATGGTAATTGTACCCTCTTCCCTTGGTAATTTCTATAGATGGCTCAGTAAGGCTGCGTCTAAGAAGCACTTGGAGAAGCTCGTCATCATGAAGAGCGAGGACTAGTTCTTTAGTTGTAGTACCCAAGTAAAGTCCTACGATTTTAGAACGCTTATATATTACTTGCTTGTGTGTTAGGTGGACTATACCAAGTCATTGTATACTTGTAGTACAGTTATCCTTAAAGAAAAAAAACTATTTTGATTTCAAGCTAAGTTTCTTCCAAGTCTTTGCTGGTTTCTTCTTGTGTGTGGCTTGGGATGTGATTTAGTTCCCCTAATCTCTTACCTTTGCTATTTCCCTCTTACCTTCTGCTAACCTAAACCGCTTCAGATGGTGAACACGAGGAGCAACCCTGGCAACAGCCGTGACGCCAACAATTAGCCAGAGGACAACATTCCACCACCTCCTGCTCAGGCCCCCAACTTGGAACAAATGATGGCTATGCAGCTGCAGTTACTTCAAGCTCTCGCCCAGAACCAAGTACAGCCAGCCCAGCAGGCACCCAACCAGGCACCCCAGTCTAAGTTGGGAGAATTCATGAGGACAAGGCCTCCCACTTTTGCTGGATCAGTGGATCCCCTGGAGGCAGACGATTGGATCAAGGATGTAGAGAGGAAGTTGGTCCTAGCTCAGTGCAACGACAACGAGAAGGTGTTGTATGCTGCTCACCAGCTCAAGGGGATTGCTGCAAACTGGTGGGATAACTACCGCGCCGCCCATCAAAGCGCACAAACCATCACTTGGGATGAGTTTGTTGAGGCTTTCCGCACTGCGCATATTCCTACGGGAGTAATGGAAATGAAGAAAAGGGAATTCTATCAACTGCAGCAAGGAAACCTCAGCGTCTCGGAATACCTGAACCAGTTCATCCAACTGTCCAGGTATGCGTCAGAAGATGTTGCATCAGAGTCAACGAAGATTTGGAGGTTTATGCAAGGACTTGATCCCAACCTCAAGGTGCAGTTGGTGTCCAAAGATTTTCCGACATTTCAGCATATGGTAAACAAGGCCCTTATCCAGGAAGATGCTCAATATCAATTACAGGACTCTCATAAGAGAAAGATGGCTTTTCAGACACAGTATAATGCAAGCAGTTCAAGACTCCGAATGAATCCACCCCAGTTCAACAAAACTCCAACTGCAACAGATGCACCAAGAACTCCAGGATCTGCGCCTCGTTCAGAGATGCAAGAACCCTACATCTTTACCGGAGTCCGACCTCAGAAAAGCATCACCTCAGCCTTTGGAGTGCAATGTTTTCGATGTCACGAGATGGGGCATTATGCAAGCAATTGCCCACAGAAGCCTCAGATTAACACCCCAATTCCTTTCAATTTGGGAAATACACCAGCGCGAACTCCAGTTGTAGGACAAGGACGGGGAGTATCTCCAACTACAGGAAAAACTCCAAGAACTCCGCAATCACAAGGAAGAGGACGAGTTAACCACATCACCACAATAGGTGCCCCAGGTGCAGCAGTCATGCTTGGTAAGTTCCAATTTGGTTCAAAGGAAGAGGCAGCTTGAGAGCACAGCAAAGAATCAAGAGTTGTGTTTTCCTCTCCTTTCTTGTTCCCAGTCCGTCCGAATCTCGGGGACGAGATTCTCTCTAAGGGGGGTAGATTTGTAACATCCCAAAAATTCTCTTTCTGAAAAATTTAAGTTCAAATTAATTATTTTAAACTATTTGAGTTTTATTTGGATTTGCCCTGAATTTCTGTTTTTGAAAAGCTAGATTTGAAAAGTATTTTAAGTGAAACCTAAAATATTGTTAAATAAAAAGATATTTTGAATTTCTATAAAAAATCCTAATTCAAATTAATTATTTGGAGTTATTTGGCTTTTATTTGGTTTCCTGGATTTTCTGGAGTTTAAAAATGTATTTTTGAAAATAAAAAGTATTTCAGGTGAAAATTAAATACCAACATTAGTTGAAAGTATTTTTATTAAGTCCAAAATATCTCCAGGAGCTTCTGTGAATTTTTCTGGAATTTTTGGAAGTATTTTCATATTTTTCTGAGCTTATTTGGATTTTCTGGCCATTTCTAAAAATCTGAAATCAAAAAAAAAATCAAAAATTAAAATCCCTCCTCCTCCTTCTGGCCGCCACGTGGACGGCCGGATTGCCGCCCACGCCGCCACCCGGATCCCGCCTCCCCCTCCTTCCCGCTCGCCACCTGGCCGGCCCAGATTTCCCCTCCCTCGCGTGCCGGCCCATCTGACCCGTCCGCGCCTCGCCCCTCTCTCGGCCGCCCGATCCCCGCCCTCAACCACGTGGCCACATCCGCGCCACCCGTGTCCCCGCTCCTCTCTCTCCTCACCCCGGCCCACCTGTCGGCGCCTCTCCCCGCCGCCTCCGTCTCTGCCCGCGGGCCCCGCCCGTCAGCCGCGCCCCTCTCCCGCTGACCGCCCGGGCCCACCCGTCAGCTTCGTCTCCCACCTCCGACCGCGCGCCCTCTTCCTCCTCCCACCCAGCCGCGCGATCTCCACCGCCCCTCCGGCTTTCCTTCCTTTTCCGCCGCTCGTGCGACCCGCGCCCCTTCCATCCTTGCCCCCCCCATCTCTTTCCTTACGCGGCCGCCCTTGCCTTCTTTTCCCCTCTCCTCAATCCCCGCCGCCCGCGATCGCCGGCGAGGAATCTCCGCGGCCACGCCCTCCTCCGCCCCTATAAAAGCCCCTCCCCGGCCCCGTTTCTCCTCGCCCCACCTCGCTCCACCTCCTTCTCCCTCTCCCGAGCTTCCCCTCGCCCCCGCGCCGTGCGCACTCGTCGCCACCGTCGCCTCCAACTCTGGCGAGCTCCCCTCACCGCTCCGGTTGCTCCCGAGCCTCGCCGACGCCGCATTTAGCTTCGTCGCATCGCCCTCGGCCTCGCTCGCTCCTCAGCCGGACCGCAACCCCACCGGAGCCCCCTCGCCACCGACGCTCGAGCCACGCCGCCGCCTCTCCTCGCCGCCGGCGCAACCTCGGCCCCCTCTGGTAAAATGCTGGCCACCCCCGAGTTGCCCTCACCCTCCTCTTGCCTCCGGTGCCCTCGCCGTCCTCCGCCGTGGCCTCTGCCGCCGGCAACCCTAGGGGCCCGTGTGCTCCCGCCGGTGACCGCGCCACCTCAGCCAGCCCCCGCCCAGTTGGCACCACGCCAGCGCCACCTCGCCCTGACCGAGCCCCGTCAGCGCCACGCCCCCACCCGTGCCACCTCACCGGTTTCCCGAGTCCATGGACTCAGTCCACATGGACCGGGCCCACTGTCAGTCCCTCTGAGGCAGGGCTGACGCCATAAATCCGAGTTTCTTTCAGGAAAATAATTCCTTTAATCCCTGCTGACGTCATAACTCCTTTTTCAGTAGAAAAATAATTCCAGAAATCAATCTTTTCCATTTTCTATCTTTTCAAACTTCCCGGAGCCCGTTCTCCCTCGTTTTAACTCCGTTTGAGCCCATTCAAATTTCTAAATTCATCAAAAATTCCAAACTATCCATTTATTCCATTCTTTGAAATATTTGAAATTATTTGATATTTCAAATATTTAAATTTCAAATTCCAATTCCTAGTTTATTTTCAAAGCCTCAATTCCATTCCAAATTTCCTGTGCACTTTCAAAATTCAAATTCAAATCTTGTCAAATCTCCATAAAATCCATTCTATTTTCCTTGGTCAAAATATTGTCTCAGTAATTTCTTTTCCCCACCAATCTTCCAGATATTCGATCTCCCTCATACGAACTCCGAATCCGTCGATCCTTTCTCCTAAATTCGTCTAAAATCATAACCTATCCAACTATGGCCTCTGTTTAATTTTTGGATTTTATTTGAATTTTCGTTTGTATTTATTTGCTTTGTTTGCTTCGTCTTTCCTCGTGTAGATTCCAACGTTGTCGACGATCCCTCTTCACAGCAGCAAGAAGACCCAGAAACCCTGCAAGAAGGCAAGTCTCCTTTGATCATCTTGAACCTATGCTTTTGAAAATGTTTTAATTATTTTAAATTGTATGCATTGCTATTTACATAAAATATTAGTTCAAATCTTTAGGAATTAGTTATTCCAACTTTGTTATGCCCTTATTTGACATTGATTGCCATGTACCTTGTCACCCTAGAACTCCCTTTGTCTCAATAATGAGATTAATATTAATCTTGGTGAATAGTATAATGGTAGGATAATGCTTAGTCCTGCTATCTAATAACTTTGGAAAATCTTGAAAATGGGAAAAATTATGATTTATTGTTGAACCCTTGTGTTTGTTAAGGAAGTGGCAATTGGAGTTGTCACTGTGATTTTAAAATAAAATAAAATAGGAAAGTTGGTTTAGATTAGGGTGGATGATTGGTTTGGATTAGTGCAGGAAGCACGAGAACTTGTAATGTGTATGTTCCACCCTAGTCAATTAAGGACCGACGCTTGTGTTTGTCCAAGACTGAGCATTAACCGTACAACCACAAGTCTATATGGGTACGACCTAGCTGACTAACTTATGATAGTCTAGTTTAGGTGCCACCAGTGGAAAGTGGGTGCCAGGGATAGACTGGTTATCCACAGTGAGGGACAGGGATTTACTGTACTCATATGGCGCAAGAGGGGGCTTCGGTTCGGGCAGTTAGCCTACCTGCGGTGAAACCTCAGCGGGTGGTATCTAGCTAGATTAGAGTAAGGTAAAGGCTTTGTGATATTTTATCTGGGTCTCGTGCCAAAGGAAGCGTGCTGACCTTTTAGGATAATTTATCTCTTGTGGGTAAAGTTGTACAACCTCTGCAGAGTGTAAAACTATTCGAATAGCCGTGCCCACGGTCAAGGGCGGGCAAGGAATGCATTCACATGGTAGATTTCTGGTTTTGTTTTAAAATCAAAAGTTTTGTATTCCGAGAGTGGAGGGAACTCTTGGAAGGGTATCCTGGCGGTTGGAGCCAGAGAGGGTGGATGTAACCCGCAATATTAACTTGTTCAGTTGGAAATGATTAAGCTAGTGTTGGTGGATAGAGCCTTCACTAGAGAATAATTGATAGTTCTGTTAAAATCGTTTACTTTATTAAACTGTTGCCTTCGAAAATAATTAGTAGTAATTGAGATTTCAAATATTGCTTTGTGCAAAAGAACCATATGGCCTTCCTTTGTTAAGCCTTGCATCTATGCATTTTTCCCAAGACTTGCGGAGTACTTTATGTACTCACATGCTACACTTAAAAATAAAATCTCAGAGGAAGTTGAAGCTCAAGAAGGTGACTATGACTACTGCTTCGCTTGTGGCTGTGATGGATTTTTCCCGGAGGACTAGGTCGCGCTTCCCCAGTCAATTGCCTGTGGCGAATTGATGGGTCGTCTTCGAGTTATCTTTTGCTTCCGCTTTAATTCTCGTGTGCGAGGTCTTGAAACCTCATTGTAATAATGAGACCTTTCGGTCTGTACTCTTCATTATTGTAATAAAGCGTGATTGGTGATGTAATCATTCCTGTTTAACTGTGTGCACTAGCTTTGATCTGGGACTAGTGCAGTTATACGCAGAGGGTCCGGGTTCGGAAATCCGGGGTCCCGACAAAGAACACAACCATAATCTAGCTCTTAGGTGGCCTTAGCATATTTCCCTTGCTACTGTAGCATGTTTGGCAACCAACAAGTGGTTCCACGGCTAATAGTCACAAATAAATCAATATACGCACCTGCATGCAATATTGACATTCACACTGGTTTTAAATTAAAAATAGAGTCCGCCGGTGGCGGAGAGAGAGTATATGCATGGGGGTACAGTTGCACCCCAAAAATTTTTACAAAAAATCTGATATATACCCTATAATACAAAGTATATACTGCATATACTCCTATACACTATATATACTCTTGGCAGCCCATTACTCTGTTAGGCCCAACAAGCAATAGGCATTGGCATGGCCCATATTTATTCTCAAATATAGTTATGTGTAGTGTAGCTTTGTTCTCAAATGAGTCAAATCTGAAATACGAGGGACGAGACTATCAGTGACACAATGACTTAGTATACTAGTATAGCTTTGTTCTCAGTTCTCAAATCTGAAGACTGGAATGAGTTCTCAACTAGGGTTACTGAGTTAGTGGATCTTAGAAGTTAGCCTTTGCTTTATCTAATTATCTTTATTTGGTTTAATGATGCTCATAGCTAGGAAGGGACATGAGTGAAGGTGATTTATCAGGTACTAACTTCTTTTTAAACAACATGGGTTGTCTTTATTCTTTACTATACAAATCATGTATAGATGCCTAATTACCAAAATACCAATGTATCTATGGTACATTGGTAGCTGATTGCTATTCTTGATAGAGAACATAACAAACAATTGTCATTTGAGGTTCCTAAAGGCTAACCATGACTCTTCATAAACTCGGCATGGCCAACCTTGCGCCAAGCTCGAATGTAACTAGTTTTTCTGGCTGGTGGTGTAGTGTTGCGAAGAGGGTTCCTAAGGAAGTGAGAAAAGGCCTTAATTCTCTAATTATCTTGGTTGCTTGGGAACTTTGGAAGCATCGGAATGCTTGTGTTTTTGAAGGAGCAAGGCCGAGATTAGAAGTTGTCCTGCAGGCTATTGAATATGAGAGTAGCCTTTGGTGTCCTGCCGGTGCTTTAGCGCTCCAAGAATTGCTGTTGAGATCACTTGCCCTAGTCAACTAAACCTCTTACTTTTCTGAGGAGCTGGTGATGGTCGTGTTTGTGTTTGTGTGTGTGTTCATGTGTGTTTGTGTGGGTTTTGGAAAAGGCTCTTCGCCTCTTTCCTTTGTTTTTCTATCTTCTTAATGAAATGACACGCAGTTCTCCTGCGTAGTTCGAGAAAAAAAAGGCTAACCATAGGGGAATCTAGATAGGGGAATCCAACAATATTATAGTTGCTTCTTGCTTTAGTTCAGTACTTCAGTGTTGTGTAGGTTGCTTCACTTCCTGATGTGAGACTTCTTAGAACTAGTAATAGCTTTTGTATTGCTTTAAGTTCATGCTTCATTAGGTTGAAGAAGCTTTGTTATGCTTATAATTACTGATATGTCTTAAGTTTGCACCCCTATCGTCAAAATCCTGGCTCCGCCATTGGGGTCCACTACACATATAGGCATACATAGATGACTAGCAAGATATGACAATGTCAATAAGATCTCACTACAAAAGCTTCACCACCAAATATCTAATCATACATGCAAAAGAGTTTGCAAGATAAAAATATGTGGATAGTACAATAATCATATAACTTAGAAAATATTTTGGCATTGTAGAGCATGAAATATACCACTAATGTGCTAATTATGCTGATGAGGCGAATTCACTTTCTGACTCCTCAAACATTCAAACTGTCGGCTAACAGTCACATCAAGTGCCTTACTAAATATCTCCCGCTCGGTATAGCATACCATTACATCATTGAACCAATCATTGGCGATCTTGTTGAGCAATTTACACTAATTCATTGCTAATATCCATTATTGAAAAGGATGTTTCAACAAATGCCGTTGACATTGACACCAACACCGCAAACGCATTTTAGTTTTTAAACAATAGAAAAACCTTATTTTTTCAGTTTTAACTATCTTTGTAACCAAACTTGCTAGATCTTGACAACTAGTGAAGGCACCATGCCTTCTCACATGAAGAATGTAGGTGTGAAATTGGATACTCATTATTGCACTTCCCCAATGGAGAAATCTTCATAAATTTCAAAGATTGAGCAAGATTTTTGTGAGACCATGTGGAGGTCACCCTATAGTTGTGATGAATAATTGATTTTTGGATTAAAGTATCTACGGAGGGTGAGTTTGGTTTTGGAGGAGTTTGCAAAAGATCACTTTGTGGTTTACGAGTTAGTCTGGCCTACGACTGACTACTGGAGTATTCACTATTTATGACTTTACGTTGATCGGTCCAATAGGCAGGTCTGATCGGCAATTGAGCGAGATCGGTAGAATGACCATAGGGTGGTCGAAAGCTTCAATGCCTAAACGACCATGGATGGTCGATGGTTGTTGATCGATAATCATAAGCCTTTGTGATCGATAGTCATAAGTGTTTGTGATCTATTGTGGTGGTCGTAGCTCACTACCTGGTTGGTGTTCAGTAGCCGTAAGCCGTGGCGATCGATAGTCGTAGCCTTTGTGAGCGGTGGTCATAGTGATCGGTTGTGATGGTCATAGGCTTCTGGTAGGTACTCGTTGGCTTCAAGTGCCTCATTTCTTGAGCATCTGAGTACTCGTGTTAGACTAGGCAGGGATTAGACTGGCTTCTCTCGATGGTTTAAGGTTGTTCTCTAGAATTCCTGGAGTTTGGTTATGGGTTGACCTGGGTGTTGTTACATGTGTGTACATGGGTTTATTGTTTGGTTCTAGGATTAGGATCAGTAATTTAGGTGCATACTTTTTGCATTGTGCATTGTATGAATGAATTGTATTAATTGATGACTTTAGAGCTCTATCCTCCTCATTGGGATGGCTATAAAACCAATCATCTCAAGTGAGCAATACATTAATCTTTGATTTACCATTTGTGTATCTTTTGTCTGATTGAGCTTGCTCTGTTTTGGTTTGGTTCTTCCTTTGTTCTGTTCGGCTCTGTTCCTTTCCCTTCTTAATATGAGAGGTTGTTCTTATTTGATCTTGTTGATGGTCTGACTTGCTGTATTTTGTGTGATCGTACTCAAAGCTATCTTGGCTATTCTCTTCCCATGAGCATGGTCTGTTCATCTTTTCGATCTCAGGTCTCTGTTTTGTGTGCCTTTGATCAAACCGCAAAAAGGTCTTAACTTTGTTACTGAGTTCTCAATCCAAGATTAGATTAGCTTTTTGAGACCTTAGTAACTTGCGTACAAATTTTTCACGACCATTTGATCTCTTAATTAAAAGATTTGAGGATTTTAGATCTAGTGATCATGCACCTTCTCTGATACTTCTAGTCGTTTACGACCATCTAATTTCGACTACTCAATGATCTTAGATCTTTTGGTCGTGCGCCTCCATTGCTTTTTCGAGTTTCTTATGACTGCATCTGGTTATGACTGCTCAATGGTCTTCGACCACGCTGGTCATACGATTACTTTTTTATTTTCGTTCACTCATTGATAGTCGATCTCACTGGTCGAAGTTCAAATTGGATCGACCACTCTGGTTACGATCACTAGTTGATCTTTGACCCTTCTGGTCATATTCTGAGCTGTTATGACTTCTCTGGTCATCGACTACTTGATTGGTTTTCCAACTGGTAGCTTTTGGACACTAACTATGAAGGTTATGATCACGTCGGTCTTGTCCGCGTTGGTTGTCAACCACTCATTGGTCCTTAACCACGCTGGTGTTTCGACCGCACACTGGATATCGACCACGTTGGTTTTTGACAACGTTAGTTTCGACCACACTGATTTTGACCACGCTGGTTTTGACAACACTGGCTTCGACCATAGTGGTTTCGACCACGTTGGCATCAACGACGTTGGTTTTGACTATGTTGGCTTCAAACATGTTGGTTTGGACCATAGTGGCTTTGACCACAATGGTTTCGATCACAGTGGCTTCAACCATGTTGGTTTTCGACTACATTGGTATTCGATCGCTCTCTGGTCTTCGACCACTATAGTTGAAATCCAACCATGGCGTTTTCTAATTTGGCCATTCTCAGTTCTGTGATCTCGACTGACAGTCGAATTCCAATCACATTGATTTCTGATTAGGAGTTGAAATTTGACTATGGTGTTTTCTAATCTGTTAGTTCTTAGCTCTGTGATGCCGACTAGTAGTTGAAATCCAATCATGTTGATTTCCGACAGGAGTTGAAATCTGACCATGGTGTTTTCTAATCTGGTCATTCTCAGCTCTGTGATCCTCTAGTTTTCAAGTAAAATTTTTATCCTAATCTTCATAGCTTTATAACTATCGGAGTAAAGGATAAGTACTCGTGAAAATTTTTTTAAGGCACCATTCACCCCCCTCTGTTGCCTATCCGATCCTACAAGTCGTATTAGAGCCATGTTTGCTCTTTGTTTGATCTTAGTCAATCTTGAGCATGGCAACTAATAGGAAAACTTGTGAGCCCTTGTTTGCATCTTGTCAGGGTGTTTTTACCAACAATGTCCTTTGTGACAAAAGGCTTGAAGTTAACTAGAGAGTGACTTATTTGCAAAAAAAACCATAAATGTGAGCTTTGTTTACATTCTTTACCTTTAGTTATTCAAGTGCCAGAGAGAAGAAGCTTTTGGAGTTCAAGAATGATGATAATATTGACAAGGACATGTTTCAACACATCATGAGCAAGGTAAAACCTTATGTAACTTTGTCATTGTCCAAGATGAATATGCTTGCTCTTAGGGATAATATGAGATTCCTAGATAATAATAATGCTAGATTTCTTGATGATGATTTTGCTAGGTTGGAATCTCATCTATCATGTGTAGTTTGTGAGTTTTTACATGTAAATACTAAAATTTTGAATACTTTTTTTTTGCATACTTAAAATCTAAAAATGAGAAATTAAAATTGACTCACCGCACATGTGTAGAGGAGCTTGAGTTTGCTAGGGCTGGGATTAGTGAGCCAAGTGCTTCTGTTCATGATTCTTATGTTGATAGCCTAGCTTCTCTTGTTTTATGTTTGTACTAGTTATGTTCCTCATGTTGGTCTAATTCATTGGTTGCTTGCATTTTTTATCTCTTGTATATATTGTCATTCTTTGAGAAATTGTGTAAATGCTTTAAGGAGAGTACGTGATGATATGAGCGCTGAATCTTGCGACTTAGACACCTCTTTGCATTTGGATTTGGATCTTTTTAGTAGTGAGCTTGGTTCTAACATTGTTGGCACTTGTGCCATAACTCTTGTTGGCTCTTTTAGTGTTGTTTAAGGGATTTCTAGCAATGACGGTACTTCTACTTCATTTGATGCTTCTACTTTAGCTAGTGCAACTCTTGTTGGCTCTTTTAGTGTTGTTTAAGGGATTTCTAGCAATGACGGTACTTCTACTTCATTTGGTGCTACTTCATGCAAAATTAAGTACCATTGCACCTATTGCAAGAAAGATGGACACAAAGTTGAATTTTGCTCTTGTCATGTGAAGCATAAGAGTCGAGTGTGTCGTTGAGATCATGCTTCTAAGTCTTTTGGTGTTCATAGTCTTGCCCATGACATGAACTATCAAGTGCAAGACATGAAACCTCAATTTTGGAAGCCAAAACACAGTGATAGTCTTACTGTTTTTGAGTCTGAACCCATGGGAGCAGTCAAACTGCCATTACCCCTACGGTCAGACTCGCCGATCAATGGCAGTCTGACTAGCCCTGAGGTGATTCATCCCTCTTTTCTTGTTTTTCAGTGGGGTTCTAAATCTGTCTCATGTGGTTCTTCAGTCTCTGCCTAGAGGACTTCTTCTGTGAGCCTTGCTGATGTTGTGTCCTCATAGACTGTGTCTCCTAGTAGACCTTTGTATCACTTCTTAATTCCAGCAAGCAATGATCATAAAGGTACTTAAAGTAATTCATTCATCTACTACTTAATTTCTTCCTTTCTTTCCATTATGGGTAGATCGTGCAAAGTGCAATAAGACTAATCCTTTTTCCCCCATGCATGCCGACCTCATAAAGGTACCAAAAACACAACAAACAACAAGGGTGAGTCCAACGACTCAGCAAATATAATAAATGGTAACAATAGCATACATGTACAACATTCCATAAGAACATCCATCAGTTACTTATAAATACATGCTATGCAATACACCATTCTATAAGAACATCCACCAGTTACTTATAAACACATGCTATGCAATATGCTCAACAAGATCTTTCTCTTTTCTCTTTCTCTTTTGCATTTTACCGGTAATTCAAAGTGTGCATCCGTCGATGCACACCCATGCCTGTACCATCTGGTACAGGCACCAATTGCCCATACTCTGAAAGTATGGGGACCTAAGCCCATGCTCTTCATGCATGGAGACCTTTAGCCCATCATTAACATGACGGGGACCTCAGCAACTGCTTGGTCATTATATGACTAAGACTTCGATAAGCCAACATGATGCATATGTATGAAAGTCTTGGTTTAATAAAACGTGCATCCACAACACTTTGCACAAGGAAAACCTGTTCATACTACCATGCTTATACTCATGGACTTCATAACTTTCAAACAACCCTGAACATTACCAAAAACACCTTCATCACAAACATGAACACACAATTGCTCACAATATAACTCAAACGTTGACATTCCATTACAACTATTGTATCCTTCATTATACTTGCCTTAACCGCGAGAGGACGAGGGACGTGCCTTAACCCCAAATCCTAAAGGCCTATCTGTCCCCTCTGTGAATAGTTAACTTCAAAAATCCATATCTATTGGTACATGAGTTCGAATAAGGTGTTCTTAGACTTTCTAGAAAGATAATTAAATTCACCATCCAAACCTAGTTGGTGAACCTCCCTGAATCAGCCAAATTATACCCGCACAAGCCAGTTTTCTAAAACATCAATTTCATGTCAGGTTCTCTGGATAGAATACTAAAAATACCATAACTTTCAGTACGAGGGTCCGAATCACGAGTTATTGAGCTTTCTGGGAAGCTGAGATAATGATCTACAACTTTCATTATACTGAGATTCTCTAATTCTCCCTTCTTCTAATCGCCTAACATCATTTACCAAAACCTAACAGGAAACCCACCAATCTGCAGAACAGTCCCACTAATAAAATCATAACTTCTGCTACAGAGATCCAACTACGTGTTCTAGTACTTCACGGAAAGATGGTGACATCCTCTACATTACTCTAGCAGACGTCCAGAACTAAATCCCCACGAAACTACTCCAAAACGACCGTCTAACGCAATCTGTCCAGGGAAGACCACAATATCGACATTGCTACAACAATTAAATATGCATCTAACCAGGGGAAATAGGGATTACTCTTGACGAACCGCTGAAGAACACGATGAACACCACGCAATCTCTCTCTCCCTTCCTTTTCCCTTTTCCCCTTCCTCTCCTTCTTCCGGGTCAAAAACACCTCCCGGCGATCGATCTCCTTCCTCCGCTCGACCGGCAGCAAAGGGGATCTTCTTCGCCAACAGTAGGGGCTTCAATGGAGGATGGGGTGCTGCTGGACAAGGTGGAGGCGCATGGGCGGTAGGGGAGGCGGCGGCCACAAGAAGAAAGAGGAGTAGAGGTGGCGGGTAGGGTTTAGGGGAGGGGCGCCTACCCCCTTTGGCTGGCCACCACTTGGGCCAAGGCCCAGGCCCAGGTTGCCAGGACTTTTCAAAAATCACCCTCTAAAAATCCTTGTTTAACTCTTTTCTATATGGTCCTTCCCTCCAATTAATCGATTATCTCTCGAATCACTTTTGGGGTATTACATTCTACCCCCCTTAAACGGAATTCGACCCCGAATTCTATCCACGCTTACACCAAGGTTTAATCACAGCTAAAAATTAATCATAAATAAAAAAATCAATTAAAATAAAAACCTAAATTAAAATAAGTATTTTTGTGCCTAAATTCTAAATTTGGATTTTCCTTGAATTTCTGTTTTTGAAAAAGCTGGATTTGAAAAGCATTTTCAGAAAAACCTAAAATTATTATTAAATAAAATGATATTTTGATTTTATATAAAAATCTTATGTCAAATTAATTATTTGGAGTTATTTGGCTTTTATTTGGTTTCCTGGATTTTCTGGAGTTTAAAAATGTATTTTTGAAATTATAAAGTATTTTAAGTATGAAAATTAAATACCAACATTAGTTGGGAGTATTTTTATTACGTCCAAAATATCACCAGGAGCTTCTGTGAATTTTCCTGGAATTTTTGGAAGTATTTTCATATTTTTCTGAGGCTTATTGAATTTTCAGGGCTTTTCTGAAAATCCTAAATCAAAAAAAAGAAAAACCCTCCCTCCTTCCTCCGGCCGCCACGTGGACGACCGGATTCCGCCCACGCCAGCCATCCGGCCCCGCCTCCGTCTCCTCCCAGGCTGCCACCTGGCCGGCCCAGATCGCCCGCCCTCCCCGCCAACCGGCCCATCTGGCCGTCTGCGTAATGACAAACTTTATTTAACTAATATGAGCCTCATGGCCAAAGTTTACAATAATAGCAAAAGAAGACAGCAGAAGGAAAACATAAAGTAGCAGCCCATCCAGCCTTCCCACAAGGCGAATGACTGTAAGACGTGGCCTAGTCGCAATCCTCACCAAAGTCGTCGAAAGCTTCCTCTGAAAGAGTTAAATTGAGCAACATGAGTACAAAAAGTACTCCACAAGTTACACCAGGAGATTAACAAAATTGATGCATGCATATGGAGTATCAAAGGAAGGCATAATATGGTTAATTTGCATAAAAGGCGACATTGAAGTAAATATCATAAGTAAGTGCAAAAGCTGAATTTGATACATTAAGTAAAACAGTGTTGTAAACACAATAGATATCGTTAGTGCAGGTCCATCCCCCACACCAACCTAACCACGGGCATCCCACCCGGACCATCTTTTCAAAAGATACCATATGGATTCCATCCATCCATACACTTTTAAAATTTCTCATGGATTCCATCCATCCACAAGGTTTTGCAAACCATTTTGAAAACCAAAGTCTAATCCGTGAAAAACTTTACTAAGCATGCCCATGACCGTGGGCACGGCTATCCAGGATAGGTTATACACTCTGCAGAGGTTGTACAACTTTACCCACAAGACATGATCATCCCGGTTTGCCACGCGAGTTACACACTTCCTTAGGTGTGCGGCGAGGAGATCATGACAAGGCCTTTACAATGATCCATTGTCAACATAATCACGCCGCCACTAAGGTTTCACCACAACATGAATCCACATGTTGGAGCCCCCTCTTGTGCCGTGTGAGACTTCTCACGGCCTACGCCGCGCTCACATTCAGCCTATAGCGAGATCATGTTGGAACTTCACAAATTATTCGGCCAGGTCTGTCCCATACCAGACTTGTGGTAGTACGATAGGGCTTTGCAATAGTAGCTCACAGACCGGTCCTTAACTTGACTTAGGCCCAACCCCGTACCCCTATGCACGACAATCAACCACTGCGGCTCCAACCAACAGGGCATGCCTGCACCCACCAATCTAACCAATTGCCTAAGTCTAAACCAGGTTTTATATTTTGTTTTCAAAATATTTCATAATCCTTCTTGACTCACCAAAGTCAAGAATACATTTCAAAAGCTTATCATTTTATGTGAAAGATCATCCCAAACCATAAGTATTATAAGCATGGCTAAGCATTTCTACAAATTTTCTAGTTAGTGCTATTGTACTAACTAGGTTTTATCTAGGGTTGACAAGGTATAATGGTAAGCAATATCAAATTTGGCTGTCCAAAGAATTTGGGTGTAACTAGAGTTCAAAACTGAATTTTAAACTGACTTGAATAAAATTACACATGCAATAATAATTTAAAAACAACATAATTAATTTAAAATATTAGGTTCAACATGATCAAAGGTGTAACTTGCCTTGCTCGAAAACCTGGTGCGAATCGTCGGCGTCGTTCACTCCGAATTCGTCGAAATCTACGCGGGAAGAAGCAACCAAATAAATTCAAATAAAATCGAAATAAAATCCAAAAATTATAAAATATATACTGGCAGATAGAATATTATTTTAGAAGAATTTATAAATTTGAATCACTGGATTCGGAGTTCGGACGACGGAGAACGAGCAATTGGAAGTTTGGATGAACTGAAAATTCCAGAAAATGCAAAACCGAGGGAATATTCTCTGGAATCTTATTTTTGGCTGATTTTTGGGTATATTGGAGTGTATGACACGTGGGGCCCGGTTGTCATTGGGTGCAGAATTTTATTTGAATATTTTATGACGAGTGGGTCCCACTTGTCATGGACTAGAGGTGAACAAAAATTTTGGCAAAGCCCCAACCAAAATTGCCTTGCCCAGGACTTGAACCTACAACCTCATGCATGCATGCGCTAACATGCCTCCACTAGCCAAGCGGCCACTTGTTGTTTCTTGACAAAAGAACAACAACAATACCAAATAAACAGAGAGGAGCAATATTAGATAAGGGAACACAGGGAGGCACACGGGGCGCACGCGCGGGGCAGCTCACCGGCGGCCGGCGGCGGGGGTAGAGGAGGTGGCGGCGCACCTTCCCACGGTGGCGGCGGGGCCCGGGGTGGCCTGCGGCAGCGGGAGGTGGTGGTGCCGGTGGTGAAGCGCGGGGCGGCGACGGGAGGCGGCCGGGACGGCGGGGAAACAGCGGCGGCGGGGCGGCGGGAGAGGAGGGGGTGAGGGTCGGCCGAAGAAGGGGGGAATGGAGAGAATGGTGGTGGGGAGACCCCTTTATAGAAAGAGAGAGGAGGTGAAGGAATTTCGGTTTTGAGAGGTTTAAAGGATGTGAAACGGCCGGGAGATTGATGAGGGTGATTAGAGCGTCCGTTTCTATGCTTTAATCGGGAGTTAAGAGGGAGAAACGGCGGAGTTTCGAAGCTTTTAATTGTCATCCATGGTGGAGGAGAGAGAGGGTTAGGGGAGGAAGAAGGAGAGGTTGAAGAAACATATGACATGTGGGGTCCATATATCATAGGGAGAGAGAGAAAGTGAAGGAGTACGGGCCGTCGGATTTGCGACACGTGGCAAGTGGATGTTTCATGGTTTTTGGATGGTTATGAAGGGGTAAGTGATCTTGTGTGGCTAGGATTAAAACGTGGAGAGAGATTGATTCAACCTGAGAGCGACACGTGGCGAGCTTGGATTAATTTGATTTTTATTTTCGGAATAAAATATCAGAAAATACTAGAAGCTTTATAAATACTTGGAAAATAATATTTGATGTCTAAAAATTCCAGAAAAATTATAGAATATTCCTGGAAGCATTTTAGACTTAGGAAAAATATTTTTAATTTCAGATTTGCATTTGATAATTTTATAAAATACTTTTTAACTTTGAAAATTGATTTTGAATTCCAGAAAATTCTCAAAAATTAATTAAAATTTTTGGGAAGGCTAGGAAAAGCAAAATAAACTCTTTTTGGCTTTACTAAAATATTTTAAACTCATTTTCTTGCTTTAGACTTTGAAATCAAATCCAGATAAATCCAAATAAACTCCAGAAAATCAATAAAAAGGCAAATAAAATTTTCAAAATTGAGGCAACCAAAGAAAAACTTTATTTTATTTTAAATTAAATTAATTAATTTTTTTACTGAAATTTTTAAAATAAACAGCTGGGCTGTTACAGACCGCTCCACCGCCGCCGCACCGTACGCCACCGCCTCCGCCGTCGCCTCGAGCTACAGCGAGCAATCGCCGGCCACTCGCACCCCCACGCGCCCGGCCGACGCCGCTATCACCGTCCTCACCTCGCCGCGAAGCTCCTCCGCCCCTCGGCTGCGCCTCTCCACCACCGGAGCGCCGCCACGCCGTTGGACACGAGCCTCCGCCGCTCTACGCTCACCGCCGGCCACTCCCGGTCGCCTCCGGTAAATCCCACGCCCACCCCGGGTTCCCCCGTGCCTCCTCTCCCTCCTGTGCCACTCGCCGCTGGCCGCCGCCCGCCGGAGCGCCGACGAGAGCAGCTAGTGCTGACGTGGGCGCCACCCCACCGGCCACGTCGGCCCGACCCCCCGTCAGCGCCACCTCACGCCCCACCACCTCGGCCTCCCTTCTGCCCGTGGACTTGGTCCACGGACCAAGGGCCCACTGTCAGCCGGCTCATCCCCCTTGCTGACGCCTGCTGACGTAATAAAGCCGATTTTTCCGTACAAAAACAATTCGGCCGAAAATAAATTCCCTGCTAACGCAATAATTCAGATTTTCGTTTAGAAAAATAATTCCAGAAAATCTCTTTTTCCATTTTCTCTCTTTTCAAACTTCCCGGAGCCCGTTCTTCCTCGTCCTAGCTCCGATTTAGCCCATTCAAATTTCTAAATTCATCAAAAATTCCCCTCTATCCATTTCTGGCCTCAATTCAAATATTTGAAGTCAATTTGAATTTATGTTTGAATTTATTTGAATTTGGTGGATTATTTTCACGTGTAGACTTCGACGATTCAGGAAATTTCTTCGACGAAAATTCAAGCCAAGTTGAAGAGCAAGGCAAGTCACATTCCGTGACCATGTTGATCCCAGATTGCAAATAAAATTATGTTGATTTAAATTATATTGCATGCATATTTTTATTCAGCGTATTTCAATTCAGTTTTAAATATAGTTAATGCCTACTTGTTAATTCCTCCCTTGTTATTGAATTCCTTATACCTTGTCACCCTAGATCAAACCCTAGTTGGTACATTAGTATTGGCTAGGAAGACTTTATATTAAATGCTTAGACTTGCTTAGAGATAATCTTGGTTTTGGGATACCTTTTCACATAAAATGATAAGCTTTGAACTGTATTCTTGAATTTGGGGAGTCAAGAAGGATTATGAAACATTTTCAAAATAAAATATAAAATCTGGTTTAGACTTTGGCTAATGGTTAGGTGGTGGGTGCAGGCATGCATTGTTGTTCGGAGACACAGTGTTGATTATCGTGCACAGGGGGTATGTGGTTGGACCTAAGTCAGATTAAGGACCGGTCTGTGAGCTACTGTTGCAAAGCCCTAACGTACTACCACAAGGCTGGTATGGGACAGCCCTGGCTGAATAATTTGCGGGTCCCAACCTGAGCCATTTCGTAGGTTGAAAGTGGGCGTGGCGTAGGCCATGAGAAGTCTCACTCGGCTCAAGAGGGGGTCCCAGTCTGGTGGATTCCTTACTGGGGTGAAACCTTAGAGTTGACTTGGCCAGGTTGAAGGCTTTGCATTGTAAAGGCCTTATCACGACTCCTTGCCGCACACTTAAGGAAGTGTGTAACTCGCATGGCACAAAAGGTTGATCGTGTCTTGTGGGTAAAGCTGTACAACCTCTGTAGAGTGTATAATCTATCCTGGATAGCCGTGCCCACGGTCATAGGCATGCTGAGTAAAGGTTTTTCATGGATTAGACTTTGTTTTTCAAAAATATTTTCGAAAGCCTTGTGGATGGATGGAATCCACGAGAGATGAAAACCTTGCGGTGGATGGAATCCGTGAGAGAGTTGCGCAGTGGAAGCGTGTGGATGGATGGAATCCATACATGATCTTTTGGAAAGATGGTCCGGGTGGGATGCCCGTGGATAGGTTGGTGTTTGGTCGGAGCCTGCATTGACGGTATTATTTTCGATTACAAGTATTGTTTTTACTTATTGAATTAAATTCAGCATTTTCAATCTATTTACCATATTTCCTTAAATGCTGCTTTATGCAAACTAACCCTATAAGCCTTCCATTGAAGCCTTTATCATTATGATGCATTCTCTCCGTGTGACTTGCGGAGTACAAGTTTGTACTCACCTTGCTATCTCCACACAGAGAAGGACGACTTCAACTACGGTGAAGACTTGGACGAGTAGGCTGCGTCTTACTGTCGTTTGCCTGTGGGCAGGCTCAGTGGGCTTCTTCTGCTTCGGTTTTTCTTCCGCTGCTTATGTTTAATTTTGGCTTATGTGCCGTGGATGTAAACTTTGGCAATTCTACCCATATTTAATTAATAAATGTCATTATGGTTGATATTTATCTTTGTTGTTCACTGTGTGCACTAGCTGATCCTGGACTAGTGCGATTTACACAGAGAATCCAGGAGTTGTTGCTCCGGGTTCGGGTTTGGAAATCCGGGGTCCCGACAATTTACTAGACCCTGGAAGTCATCATCATGGCAGTAGTGCAAGTGGCGGCCTAGGTGGCAGGCTTGAATGGGACTCTCGCAAGTGGCGGCCTGGGTGGCACGCTTGTGGGAGAAGTTCTCTTGCGACGCACTAGCAGTGGGGTAGCCAGCTGCTAGGCGTATAGGAGGGGAACATCCCGCACAATGAATGGGTCCCACCGCAAATGGGAGCAACCCAGGGGGTAAGATGATGGAAGGGGCGAGGTACTTTGAACGGTTACTGTGATGGTTTGCTCAACTGCATGACTAAGGAATCGTGCGGGGCAACGAGTGAACTGTCTCTTGTGGGTAAAGTGTGCAAACTCTGCAGAGTCAAAACTATTCGAATAATCGTGCCCACGGTTAAGGACGGACATGGGAACTTAACTAGATATAGTTCTGTTTCAAAAACTTTGTGGGTGGAATTAGTAAAGTTGAGGGCGGAGAAAGGCCCTAGTTGGAATTGTCCTGGGTGTCATCCCAGTGGTAAGTTAAGCGACTATAACGCTAAAAGATGCTATATGGTGCAGATACCATGTAACGGTGGATGGAATCTGTGTCAATAATAAGTTGGTCATATTTCACAAACTTAAGTCATGGATTTTAAACAGTTAGGTTCTAGGGATTTTTAAGTAATTGTATTCAAAAGCACTCTACGCAAAATAAAAATAAGCCCAAGACTTCCTTTGATAAGCTGAGCATGTTAAATATTGCATTCTGTGTGTTGGCTTGCTGAGCACGGTGGATTTGTGCTCACACTCGCATTACCCAAAACAGATACGCAGGATCATTATGCCTACGAAGACACCCCTGCAACTGAAGGAAGAATTAACGAAGGAAATTAGGGCGTAGGCTTCGTTTCTAGCCATAGCCAAATTGACCCAAGGCATTGTGTGCACATATATTATCGGTTTCCCGGTGATATATACTGAACACATTACCCATCAGTCGCTTGCCTGTGGATATGGTCTCACTTTTGCCTCTGTTTCCGCTGCTTGCTTGTAATGAAGACATTTGGCCTGATCGGCCCTTTTGTAAACTGTCACCCGATGTGGTGTAACATAAACCCTGTAATATTATTATATGTGCGATGTATGACATGATTCAGCAATGTACCTGTGTGCACTAACTACTGATCCAGGGATTAGTGCAGTAAAACACAGTAGATTCGGATTGAGAAATCCGGGTCTGACAGTGCACAAGCCATTCGTTCCTCTGCTGTTGGTTCTTCTTCTTCCACTCCCTTACCTTCTGATGTCTCTTCTTCTCCCTGCTCTTCTTGCGCCTCTCTCTTTCGGGAGTGTTAGTATCTTATGAACACTCTTAAGAGATTTGTAGGAGGCAAGAAGAAGCTGAATCTTATTCTAGACCAGTCAATGATTTGCAAGTTCAATCAAGGTCTAGGATATGATTTTCTTGATGATGCTAGGAAGCATCCACCTGCCGTGCTTAGACCCATAGCCGCAGGTGTGATCGAGGTCAAGCCTAGGACTGAGAAAGTTCAATTTAAGTCAGCAGGCTTTGTCCAAGGGATTTCTGACAACAAGATGATTCCACCTGTTGCTTCGGCCTCTCAGAAGGCAAAGCCTCATCATGCTACTTCTACCTCTCAGAAGGTGAAGTATCATTGCACCTTCTGTCAGAAGGATGGACACTTGATCGAGCGATGCTTCAGGCGTGCCAAGATCGCGCGTAAGACCATGTTGATGCTTCAGGATCAGTCCCAGACCTTGAGTGCACCTAAGACCAACACGAGGTCTAGGCTTGCTTCTGTTGATGGGTTTGGGCAGCATCGAGGACTTGGTTTTTTCGAGTTTTCTGGTTTTCGTCCTCATGCTCCCTTTGGTCATGACTTCCGCCGTTCTGAGGGTAGATCTCGTTTCCCCCATCGAGATGGCTACCTGCGGCGAGATCAGCGTGTTGCCGGTGCTCCGACTCGCTCTCCCGTAACAGTTGGACCCAGCAACAGCTTCAGGTTTGCTCACAAACCTTCTGCTTCTTTGAGCGATAGAGAGCGTAGGGTTAGAGGTCATTCGTGTTTGACTACTTCTGCTGCTCGACGTGTTACTCAGTATTGGGTGCCAAAATCACTCTTGATTTATCCCAGTACAGAGCCTTTACTCTCTGTTTGACTCAGGTTCGCCGGGCAGGGAAGGGAGAGGTTTGGCTCGTAGACTCCGATTGTTCTCTCATATGACCGGAGATTCACGTTGGTTCTCTTCCCTAGTCCGCGCTCCAGGTGATGAGACAATCACCTTTAGAGACACTTCGTTAGGGCGCGTCATCGCCAAAGGTACAGTGCGCGTTAATGAATCTTTTATTTTAAAAGATGTTGCCTTGGTTAGTAAGCTGCAGTATAATTTGCTTTCAGTCTCTCAGCTTACCGATGACGGCTTTGAGGTGAGCTTTAAGAAAAACGCTTACAAAATTCTTCATTCTTCGGGTAGTCTGGTTTGCGGGATTTCTCGTTATGGGAGGATCTTTCGTGCTGATTTTTCTGAGTCTTCTGGTGATTCTCTCTAGTGTTTAGTTGCTTCTGAGTCTCGTGACCTTACTTTCTGGCATAGGAGACTTGGTCATATTGGATTTGACCATTTGACCCGAGTTAGCGGTCACGATCTCATTCGTGGTCTGCCGAAACTCAAGATGGTCAAAGATATTGTTTGCGCTCCTTGCCGGCACGGCAAGATGGTTGCCGCTTCTCACCCTCCGGTCACAGTGACTATGACCGATGCACCAGGACAGCTGCTCCACATGGACACAGTTGGACCAGCTCGAGTGCAGTCAGCAGGAGGGAAGTGGTATGTTCTTGTCGTGGTCGATGACTTTTCGAGGTTCTCTTGGGTGTTTTTTCTTAGCCTCGAAGGATGAGACGTTTACACATTTTTGAGGTCTTTTCAGTAGACTTTCTGTTGAGCTTCCAGGTGCCTTACGAGCGATCCGCAGTGACAATGGCACGGAGTTCAAGAATTCCTACTTTGAGAGGTTCTGCGATGAGACAGGTGTAGAGCACCAGTTCTCTTCTCCGCACGTCCCACAGCAGAATGGCGTCGTGGAGAGGAAGAACCGTACCTTGGTGGAGATGGCCAGGACGATGCTTGATGAGTACTCTACACCAAGGAAGTTTTGGGCTAAGGCTATAGCGACCGCATGCCATGTTTCGAACAGAGTTTTTCTTCGGGCACACTTGCATCGCACTTCCTATGAGTTGAGATACGGGCGAAAGCCCAATGTCTCTCATTTTCGTGTGTTTGGTTGCAAGTGCTTTATTCTGAAGTCCGGGAACCTAGATAAGTTCGAGTCACGTTCTTGTGATGGTATCTTTCTAGGTTACTCGTCTTCTTCACGGGCGTATAGGGTCTGGAACTGCAAGTCTAGTAAATTGGTAGAAACCTGTGAGGTGACTTTCGACGAGGCCAGTCCGGGGACTAGGCCCAATATCTCAGATTCTTTAGAACAGTCCGAGCCCATCTTTGTGGATGAGGAGGAGGATGGAGATGACGGTTGTCTACCCGATCCAGTTCCTCATCCTCCCCTTGAGGTGCCTTCTTCCACTGCACCTCTAGGCGATCAGCCCATGCCTTCTACTTCCTCTAGAGCTAGTGGCTCTGTTCCTACCTCGTCAGCTCATGAGGTAGAGGCCACTTCTTCATCTCATCCAGGACCCCCGCGACATATCCAGAAAGATCATCCTTCCGAGCAGATGATTGGAGACCTCTTTGAGCGAGTCACACGCTCAAAGTCTGGCATGTCACATTTCTGTCTCCGTTTTGCCTTTGTTGCCACCTTTGAGCCCAGGGATATTTGTCATGCTCTTTCTGATGAGTCTTGGGTTAATAACATGCATGAGGAATTAGAGAATTTCGAGAGAAACAAGGTCTGGTCGCTTGTTGAGCCCCCTCGAGGTCACAATGTCATTGGGACTAAGTGGGTGTTCAAGAACAAGCAGAGTGAGGATGGGGTGGTTATTCGAAACAAGGCAAGACTGGTAGCTCAGGGCTTCTCCCAGGTTGAGGGTCTAGATTTTGAGGAGACCTTTGCCTCTATAGCTAGACTTGAGGCCATTAGAATCCTGCTTACCTTCGCAGCTTCTAAGGGTTTCAAGCTTTACCACATAGCATTAAGAAAAATCTTAAGCATAAAAAAGCCAAAACCTGTCGAATTAAAATAATAAGCATCCTAAACACTTCGACCAAGTTTGACCAAGTCCGACCGAAACCGATTGCACCGTGCAACGACATAGTCCAAACCACACAAACCAAACTCAACTTTCCTGAAACCGATGTCAATTACTCATCACACACACGGGGTCACCTCCACATGGTCTATGGGCTTAGGGTGCTTAGTCTTTTGATTCGACAGGTTTGGGCTTTTTCTTGCTTAAGATTACTCTTAATGCTTCTGTTGATTACATGTTATCAAGCGGTGCTATGTGATGTGTTTCTTGTCTGTGATGACTACAGGACATCGAGGTGGAGTCGTGGCGAGGCACGGGACAACCGGACTAGGCGCAGGTGGTGCTGAGGTCGGAGCGGTCGGGGTGTGCCGAAGACGGCGAGGACTCGATGTGGCTGCGTGGCTCGGAAGGCAAGGAATGAGGAACACTACAAGGTTTTTACCCTAATCCAACCACTTGTATTCGCAACGCCACAAATTTAGTCGCAATAGGAGGCTCTATTGCAACATGGAGTATAATTGGTTGCGATACGTGGCACTTATTGCATCTAAATTATTGGGTTGTGTTAGTCCTAACCTTCGTTGCGACAGGTAGGTGTTATGGCCTCGATTAAACTATGGTTACAATTACATTTAAATATTGCAACAAATGAAGCTGCGTTGTGTTAATAATAAATTTGTTGGTGGCCTAAACTACTCCTACGCATGGGCCAAAGGCTTCGAACGCATGGGCCAAAGTCAAAGGTTTCTTACACCGAGCGACCACCCAGGCACATCGCCGGCATTGCTAAAAAACGCATCGCCGCAAATTCCTGGAGCCCGGTTTTTCCTGTCCTGCTCCTCTCACCCCCTTTCTTCTCCAACCACGGCGCCGGCGAGACCAAGCCATACCTCGCCGGCGGCCACATCTCCGCCTTCTCACGCCGCTCCCCGCCGTTCCTCCACTGCCCCTTCTCAACTCTACCCAGCCTCTTCTCTCCATCCACTCCATCTCTTCCCTCGGCACCACCGCATCCAGTCTCCGCCTTGCTCTCCCTCCGCATCCGGTCGCCATACTGCCGCCGCGCCACCTCTCCTCAGCCACCTTCTCCACCTCTCTCAGCCTGCCTGTTCCTCTCCACCACCCGATCCGCCTCTCCGGCCACCGCAGCCTTCTCTTCCCGGCTCTCCTCTCCACCCGTGCGCCGCCACCTCTCCTCCTTCTTCTCCACATCCGGACGCATCCACCATCGCCTCCCGTGCGTCGCCGACCTCCATCAGCGCCGCCCTTCATCACCTCTGGCCTCCGACCGCGTCGATCCCCTCCGCAGCACGGACACCGGCGGCAGCATCATCTCCACCGAGCCCGGCTTCTTCTACCAGATCGGCGCATCACCTCTCCACCGACGGCGTCTACAGATCCACAGCCGCCACCGACAGCCTCATCTGCTCTGCTTCCTCTCTGCTCTACTCTTCGGTTAATCCCCAAATTCGTCTCCCTTTATCTTTTTGCTACTCATCATTACTGTTATCAATTAATTGTTAATTGTGCACTTTGATTTTGAGATGTTTGATCTGGAATGCAATGTGAATGTTAACTTGTGAATCTGTGATTGTGAAATGTGAGTTGTGCAATGTTTTGAGTTGTTTATATAATCTGTTATTGCTGTTGGAAGTTGTTTAGCAATTTTAGTATTGTTCATTGTGCTGCTGTTGGATATGGATATAGGTTCTGTTCATGTAAGTTATGATCTATGTTAGCTAGTCCGCTGCTGCTCTCCAGTCCAATATGAAATCCCCAATCAGCCAATGAGCCAATAGGATCCATCCTGGTGAGTCCGTGAGTGCTAATTTAGTTTGCTTGTTATGTAGTTATTTTTTTATTTGCTTCTGAATTTCCCAATTTCTAAATGCTGAATCGATTAGGATGGTGTATTATATCTAGTGAAATTATGACTGTACATGTTGATTTGTATTAGACAAAATGCACGCCCCCCTATAATTTGTTGTGAGCTCCGCCACTGTTTTGTGTACGAATATTCCTACTTCATGTAATCATTTCATCAAATTGCTTTGTCATGATGATGTTGTGATTTACTAGTCCTCCATAGGTTTCTGGCACCGATAAAGATAACAATTATCATGTGCTTCGGAGCTATTATCGAGTTACTAGTACAGTACTGACAGTGTGACTGTGCAAGCTGCTTGTATTTGTATCTTATGACCATTTTTATGTCTGCTTTACCTGGAACTTTAACCTTACTGTACCGATTTAATGCAGGTGTCAAGCGGAAGCAGGCAGGGCAATCGGATAATATAGCTGGTGTTGTTGGGAAGGTTGGGTCCGTGGTGAAGAGTCGGTGGGCTGTTTTCCAAGAGGCAAGGCAGCAGCATGTCGATTGAAGATAGGAGCTGGATGCGCATGGCAAAGTATACTGTTGAATGGCAAAAAGGATTTAAGGACTTCATTCAGAATACCTTTGGAGGCAGATCTAAAGAAGAAACTGCTCCATGTCCATGTGCTCGTTGCCGTTGCATGTCCTACAGAAATCAAAAAGATGTTCGAAGTCATTTGGTACTTAGAGGGTTCGATGAAAGTTTCATCCAAGGAGAAGGTAATACTCAAGATTTAGTTGCATGTCCTCAGGAGGATAACCCTGCTGAAGGAGAATACGATGATGGCGAAACAGGTGATGTGCCTGCTAGCAAAGAACTGATTTTTGCACTAATCCGCGGAGCTATACATGGCGAACTCACAGGAAGTGGAGATGAAGAGCCAAATGAGAGTGCAAAGAAGTTCTTTAAGTTATTAACCGAGGCACAAAAGGAACTGTATCCAGGCTGTAAGGAGGCTACAAAGGTTTTTTTCATTATCAGGATCTTTCAGATGAAGTGCATGCATGGTTTTAGTAACAATGGAATACAGTCGATCCTTGATCTGTTCGCGTTGTTCCACCCTGGTATCCCAGACACCTTGGATAAAGTGCGTAAGGTTGTTCGAGATCTTGGACTCGACTACCAAAAGATTCATGCATGTGTGAACGACTGTGTGTTATTTCGTGGGGATTATGCTGACTTGGATACATGTCCAACCTGTGGTCAGTCTAGGTGGAAAGGGACCGACTCTTCTGAAGATGCTGAGTCCTCTAGCACTTGTGGCGGACAAAAGTGTTTTCCACGTAAGATCTTGCGGTATTTCCCACTTACTCCTCGGCTGCAAAGATTGTTTATGAGGCAGTCGACATCAAAACTTATGCGTTGGCATAAGGAAGGACTGGTGCGTGATGGGAAAATGCGTCACCCTGCAGACTCGTTGGCATGGAAGCATTTGGATGCCCTGGAGGAGGAATTTGCATCTGACCCTCGCAATGTAAGGCTTGGACTTCCATCTGATGGCTTCAATCCGTTTGGGATGTTGAATGTTGCATACACTACTTGGCCTGTCATCATAATCCCTTATAACTTGCCTCCTTGGTTGTGTTTAAAACAATTGTATTGGATGATGTCAATGCTGATACCAGGGCCCAAATCTCCTGGAATAAACATCGATGTCTATTTGCAGCCACTGATCGATGAGCTAAAGGATCTTTGGGAAAAGGGTGTTCTCACATGGGATGCAAAGGTTAGGAAAAATTTTACCTTACGTGCAGTTCTACTATGGACCATAAACGATTTCCCTGCATATGCCATGCTGTCTGGTTGGAGTACTAAAGGCAAGTTTGCATGTCCTTACTGTCATAAGTATACAGAATACTTATGGTTGAAATTTGGCTGCAAGCATTGCTACCTGGGTCATCGTCGCTTTCTGCCACAGAACCATAGATGGCGCAGGAATAAAAGTAGCTTCAATAACAAGGTAGAAACAAGGGAGGCTCCGGTGCCACTTACTGGTGAAGAGGTTCTGCAGCAGTATGACAGTTTTGAGCAACCAAAATTTGGGCAAGGCACAAGGAAGAGGAAGCAGCGTGAAGAAGAAACTAGGTGGCACAATTGGAGGAAGAAGAGTGTATTCTTCCAACTACCGTACTGGGAAAAATTGCTTATTAGGCATAATTTGGATGTCATGCACATTGAGAAGAACATTGGTGAGAGCATATTGGGGACATTGCTGGACATTGGTGGTAAATGTAAGGATGGTGAGAAGGCTCGGCTTGACTTGCAGAATCTTGGGACTAGGAAGGATCAACATCCTGTGGTGGAGAATGGCAAGTATACTTTGCCATCAGCGTTGTACAGCTTAGGCAAGGATGAGAAGGAAATGTTATGCAAATTCCTACAAGGAGTGAGGATGCCTGATGGTTTTGCAGCAAATATAAAGAGATGCGTGGACGTCAAGGGATGTAAGGTTTCTGGACTGAAGACTCATGACTATCATGTTATATTACAGAAACTATTACCACTAGTAGTACGCGACATATTGCCTCAAGATGTTGCTATCCCATTGATTCAGCTAAGTAATTTTTTCAGTTCATTATGTTCAAAGGAACTGGTGGAAAGTGACCTTGAAAAACTGACCTCTTCGATTGGAGAGACTTTATGTCGGCTAGAGATGTTATTCCCACTAGCATTTTTTGATATTATGATGCATTTGCCAGTTCATTTAGCTGAGGAGGCTAGAATTGGAGGACCTGTGTGTTATAGATGGATGTATCCAGTCGAGAGGTATCTACGTACGCTGAAAGGATATGTGAGGAACAAAGCACAACCTGAAGGTTCTATAGCAGAGGGATATATCGCTGAGGAGTGCATGACATTTTGTTCTCGGTTCCTAGAAGACATCGATACGAAGCTGAACCGCCCAGAGCGTCATGAAAGCAGTGCAGTGAATGAACCACCGTCTGGGCTTAGCGTATTTCAGACCATTGACTACAGTAAGAAAGGTTGCAAAGTTGAGTCTATTCCTAGTTTAGAGTTGAAGCAGATGTGGCACTACATAATAACAAACTGTGATAAGGCTGTTCCATGGATTGAGTAAGTTGAAATTACAACTGGTGTGTGTTTAATGTTCCTCATGATTAATGTTTTTCTAATTGAGTACCTTGTTTTGATCATATGTAGTTTGCATAAGGAGGAACTCAAAAAGATTACTACACACGGCGTTGAGAGACGTCACAGGGAGCAATTTGTTGGTTGGTTTGAACGTAAGGTGAGTAACGTTGTCAACTGCATGCTTACAGAAAATAGCTACTGTCTTTATTTATTTTGCTGTTTTCAAATCGATTGCAGATGAACGAACTTTATGCAGAAGGGGGGATTAGTGATACACTATATGCCCTTTCTCGAGGACCAGATCACCGGGTTCGTGTTTTTAATAGGTCCGTCATCAACTGTTTCTTTTTTCGAACGGCTTCTGTAGAGAGTGCCTTGAATACACAAAATTCAGGGGTTGCAGTTAAGGGTGCTGATAGTTCTGCAAGTATGGAGTGGTATGGTGTCATTAAAAAGATATTGACACTTGATTTCCCTGGTCAAAAAGAAGTCGTACTATTTCAGTATGATTGGTACGACGTACCTGCTCCTAGTAAGAACAAGAGCAGAGGGTACCGTAGGGATCAATATGGGATTATAGATGTCGATACAACTCGTTTTCGATATCTAAATGATCCTTACATCCTGGGGACTCAAGCTGAGCAGGTTTTTTATGTGAAAGGTGCAAAGAAATCAGAGTGGAGCACTGTTATAAGAATGAAGCCTAGAAATTTGTTTTCCATGCCTGAACCACTAGACACTGAAAATGAGGGACAGCTTGATATTGACTCACTGGAGGTGGGAGTGGAAGCCGTGAATATTTCAAGCCAGAATGAAGATTTGTTAGCTTGGAGGAGAACTGACCTGGAAGGGGTGACTGGAGATGCAGCCGTCATTGAAAATGCGCTACCAGTGCCTGAACCATGTGATGAAGACTTAGTTGATGAAGATGATGATACTGATGACACCTACGTTGATGATGGACATGTAGCACCTGTCAACTCTTTAGGCACCAGTCTTGATGATGAATTCTTTGTATAAATATGAATTTAGGAAGCACCACCTTGTTTTGTAATAGGCTTTAATTTATATGCAGGACAAATAGCTATGTGTGCCGAACAAATTTTATTTTGGATTGAAATGGCTTCCACCCTTGTGCTTGGTAGCTGTGTATATGCTGCTGCTTGTTCTGCTTCTTGGCTGCTGCTGCTTGTACTGGTACTGCTGCTTAATATGCAACCTGGTGGTATGTGCTAATTGTAGATCCTATCTGTTTAAAATGTTTGCAGTCTAGGCCTTGTATCGCTGTTAACATTGCTGATTAGATTGGGGATAGTATCCCTACACCGGAGCTGCCAGAGTATTTTTGGGTATCAGAGGTTTGGTTCTTTTTTTCTCTGGCATGTTATTTCTTACGCATGCGGGTTTTTTTATGTGTGATATCGGCACGGAGATGCTGACATAATGCGCTCTTTTGTTGGAAAATTGACGCTCTGATGCCTGGATTTGTTCAGCACCAGATTTGAGATTGCATGCTCTGGCCAGTATTCTGTCGCGTAATCCGTTATGAATGCAAAGCATTTGTCTCATCTTGTGACGCGCGGGAATTGGGATGGGTGCGGTGTAGCCCATGTTGTGTACCAGTGAAATGTTTTCTTCTGCTTTGGGGTGTTGCACAAGTAATCCCAACATATACTATGTCTTGCCTTGATCTCACTAAGATGGGTCGGCCCGTTTTGTTGGTTACTCCAATCTCTTAACGGATGCGTGCACGCTTTAGTACCACCTCGCTAACTCAAGCAAGACTAGCACAGCTTAAAGATTTGAGTCCCTGCTGCGCAATTGAATTTCCACGATTCTGGCATTACCTTGAGCACTCTGCACGCTACTGGGCCAACTTGGCTCAAGCTTGACTGAGCTGTTGGCCCAAAGGCTTTGTTTTTTTACAAACTATTGTTTTTTTACAATCTCATTATTAATCTATCTCATTATTAATCTATAAACATTATTTGCCCAATCTTTTTATGTAATTTTTTGCAAAATAATTATTTAAGTTAACATTACTTGTTGGTTCTTCATGACCCAATACCTTGTTATGCCCCAACATCTTGCACTAGCTAGGTAGGACCCACATCTTCTGCCTGTAGTTGTGTTGGTCATCATGTCCTGCTAAGTTGCCATGTCATCTCCGCCTGAGTGCCACGTCATGTCCTACTTGTCGGTTCTTCATGACCCACTACCTTGTTATGCCCCAACATCTTGCACTAGCTAGGTAGGACCCACGTCTACTATCCGTAGCTGGGTTGGTCCTCATGTCCTGTTGAGTTGCCATGTCTTCTCCGCCTGAGTGCCATGTCATGTCCCACTTATCATTTCTTCATGACCCATTATATATATTGTTATGCCCCAACATCTAGCACTAGCTAGGTAGGACCCACGTCTTTTGCCTGTAGTTGGGTTGGTCATCATACTCTACTGAGTTGCCACGTCTCCGCCTGTTTGCCATGTCATGTCTTACTTGTCGGTAGGGGTGGAAAACGGTAACGGATAATTCGTTTTATCCGATATTCGTATCCGAGAAAACACGAAAACAGTAAGCAAAAATCCATATTCGAAAATATTCGTATTCGTATTCGAGAATATTCGTATCCGTATTTGAGAGTATTCGTATTCGCATTCGTATTCGAGAATATTCGTATCCGTATTCGTATTCGAGACTATTCGATTCATATTTGATCCATTTCTAGAACCCATGAAAAATCCGTACAAATTTTGGGATTTAAAATTTGAATTTAGGCGGTTTAAAACCGGTAACCGGTCAAAAATCAGCAAAACTGCTAGGAATCCGTTTTATCCGATATTCGTATCCGAGAAAATCCGTATTCGAAAATATCCGTATTCGTATTCGACAATATCCGTATCCGTATTTGAGAATATTCGAATTCGTATTCGTATTCGTTTTAAAAATATGGATTCGTATTCGTATTTGAGACTATTCGACCGTATCATGTCCATCTGAGTGCCACATCATCTCCCATTAGTCGGTTCTTCATGTAACGCCTGAGACCAACTAATATCATAATTTTGTTATGTAAATTTTTGACTGAATTTCATTTTGATTGGACCAACTACTTTTTGATTTAGTAAAATCCTTCATCAAATTCGTCTGCCTTCATAGTCTTTCCCACATACATTTTCCTCCAAACAGATTCCCACAAAAACCAAAGGCCGCGAAAAAATTTACAGCTAAAAAAAGGCCACGAAAAAATCCCGCTACAACACGGTAGATTAGCTTTAATCAGCGCCCCCACGCACGCGTCCCACGTTTCCCATAATTGCGATCTATTCCAAAAACCGTGAGGGGAGAGGAGGGGTCCCTTCGTTTTTGCCCTAGCTCAGGTCTAATGGCATCTTCGCCGCCGGACACCGGGACGGGGCATCCCTCCATGGACGTCGCCTCTGGAGATCTCAGCAGGAGAGCTGTGACGGCGCCTTCATCCAAGAGGACGCCACCGTCTGCTTCACAACGCGATGGCACCGAAGAACTCAGGAAACAGCCCGCCAGATCAATGGAACGGCGGCGTCATCCTCATATTCAAGCCGTCGTCGAGGAACAAGATGAAGACGAACACACCGGGTCACTAAGGTTTCGCGAAAGCAGGTATATACGCAGACGATGTTATAGTACTTTTACAGTATGCAATATATGCTAGGGTTTATGACTAGGGATGCCTCGCCGTGTCCTGCCTCGCCGCACTTCACCTCAGCCGTGTCCTCCTGCCTTGCCGCGCTTCACACCGGCCGTCTTGCCTGGTCGCATGGCTGCGCCTCTCGTCGTCCATGGCCGTGTACTTGGCCTCCTCCTCGGCGCCGCTGAGCCTGATGCCCTACAACGGCTCTTGCAGATAGTCGTTCATACACAGCAGCACACCAAGGAAGTCCGTATCGCTGCTGGATACGCGAGGTTTCTTGGAGAATTTGATTTGGGAAATCAGTTTGGGGAATGCGTGTGCTACTGCTATACTCGGCATGGCCGACCGGCATGCAGGCTCTTGCAGGCACCTGCATGTAGATAGGTCTCCTTGTTTATTACTGCAAAGCCTAACAGGAGGTGGCGATTAGTTTATAGTCAATGGATGAACCTAGGTCTGGAGAATATTTCAGCAATATACTCAATATACTCCTAGGTCTAGAGAATATTTTAGCAATTTGTTTCATATATATAGTCAATGGATGAACCTGAGTCTGGAGACCCAAACATACTATACTCAGTATACTGCAGGTACGACCAGGTACTTGGTAGGAAAATTTAGGATTGTTTTGGATATTTTTTTTAGTTTTGTTACTTGCTTCTTATTTCTGAACCTCATGCACTACATCGGCAGTCATGATGAAATTGAGTAGGAAATGCTACATTCAACATTTGAAGGCTTTATTGATTTGTAACTACATGTAATATGAACCTTTTTATTACTGCGATATATCTGCTTTATTGATTTGTAACTACATGTATATACATGCAGTGCACCAAAGATTGGAGAGGTTTGGACAATATATTTCCAATGCAAGGGGAAGGATCCAGAAAACGAAAGCTGATGTCACATATTTTAACTTGGCATCTTTTAAAGAACAGCTTGGGTACGGACCTAGGGACTTCATGTACTACAAGATGCATTGTGGCCGGGATGTAGCAAAACTTGAAGCCATGGGTTATATACGAGATGCAGATACAGTGCTACGTATGAATGAGGCTGAGAGGGAAATCAGGTTGGTACTGTCGAAGGAGCAGGAACATGAGGTAGATGTCGCCATAACACCGATTAAGCGACCAAGGGAGAAGGGAAACAATGATGACTCAAGTATGCTTGAAGACATTGATGCCTACAAGTTGTGGCTAACAAAGCTGCAATCCAAGGATCCAGACACTGGTAAGATTGTTCGATGATTCACTCATGCAAATTGTTATAACAAAGTTTGCTCTGATAAGTGGTATTGTATAATCATCATCACTCGCAGATTTAAGGGATGCCTTCAGGGATGAAACAATCGAAACATACAAGGAATGGCTAAGGCATACAGGCCGTCGTCAACACATGCGTAATTAAATATCTTTACTCATTTAAACATGTTTACTGTTCTGCAAACAATAAAATAATTATTAACATGTGTTGGTTGCATTCTTTTTGTAGTATCATTATTGGAAGAAAATACAAATGATGATGACATAACTGAAGGGGAGGAAAATGATAGGCCAAGTCATGCTAGGAAACCAAAAAATCTAGGAGATGGTATGTGCTGCTCCTTCCATTTTATATTTTATATTAAAAACTCTTTTGCTGATCATGGATGTTCCATTATTTCTTAATGTTCAAATAGGAGAAAATTCCAAAACACGTGGAAGAGGATGTCTCAAAGGTCTGACAGTAACCAACAAGAGAATTAGGAATCGGACTCAGAAATTAAAAATCGAATTTAATCCTAGGCTGGGTGGTCCCATTGGTGAGAACCGTCGGTCGTTCGTGGATGAGGTGGTAACGTTTACCAGGAAAAAGGCTCCAGTTATAGGAGTGAAAACGTGGAAGGGTGTGCATCCAAAAGTCAAAATGTCAATAGCAGATGACATACTGGTATGACACTATCTTTTTTGTCCATATGTCTTGTTGTCACTAGCTAAAATTTTGTATTCTATTTGTCTTTGCATTGGAACAGCTTAACTGGGACTTACAGAATGTTGAAGAACCTAAAGAAAAGATATGGGACATTGCCAAGGAGAGGTACAAAGGATGGCGTGCTGCATTTAGTGCTACATACAGGGCTTACCGCACTGACGCTGAAAGAATGAAACATAAGCCTGAAGATTTAGACAATGTTGAGTGGTACTACTTGATCCAGTACTTTGGAAGTGAGAGCTTCCAGGTTTGTAAAATGGTTAAATATCCTTTTCTTTTTACAAATGATCAAATCAGTGTTTTAATCACATCATTTGTAAACCATTTACAGAAGAAGAGCACCAAGAACACTGAAAACCGTAAGAAGCAAAAGACACAGCATCTCATGGGATCCAAACCATTTTCCCAAATAAGCTATGATCAGGTAATGACAAGCTTTACTGACCTAGTTATTTTTTACAACAGTCAATACCTCATACTACATGTGTTGCCATCTCAGAGAGACCCGACAACTGGTAAGGAGCCTACTGATTTGGATCTTTGGATGGTTACTCACACCAAGGGCGGGCAATGGTCAAACCCAGATACACTGGAAGTATATGTGAGTGCTAAATATATATATATATTGTTCTGACTTTATAATTGGTTCATGCTTCATAAAATTTTGGAACACTTCTAATTTTAATCCTTCTAATGTGTTAATTATGTTTCGCTTAGGAAAATGCTCTCGTCAAAATTGCTGAGGCAGAATTATCGAAAGATAAACAATGTCTTACGGTTGAAGAAGAAAATGCACTTTTCCAGAAATACTACAAAGAAACCATAGGAACCAAAATGTACAGATGTCATGGTCATGGATATATGGCGAAATATCCAACACGAACGACTCTATTGAATGAGAGAGAAGAGAATTTAGCCCGTAGCTCAGCTGCAGCCCTACAACACCGAGAGGAGGTTGAAGATTTAAAACAAAAACTTGCAAATGAAGTTGCTGCAAGGGAAAGAGATAAGGAAGAAAGTATCCGACAAATGCAGGAACTTAGAGAAGAGCTTCGTTTGCAAGTTGCACTGCTACAGGTAGTAAATATATTATATGCTTGTCTTTTGTCGATTTTTCCCCCTAATGTTGCTTGCCTTTTATATGGTGCAGGCTAACCCAGGAAACACCACCTGTTCACAGCCTCCAAATAGCGCAACTGTGGGCATGAATGACATCACACCACCACGTATAGAAGATGAAGAACAAGAGGTAATAAAAATGCAGCATGTCGACATACGAAATGCATTTGTACACATGTGTATAATGCACAGTGTTGTTATTTTGTTTGTTGGCAGATTCAACCAGCAAGCGTGATGACCACAGTAAAAGAAGTTGATCCACCTACTCGCACCACGGCTACAACTAATACTACTGTAACAAGAAATCTTTTCCCAACAGACAACAATGACCAACCAGCAGATTCAAATTCTTCACAGCAACAGATAAGGCCTGCTGCAAAAACTCGTAATCAAAAGAAAAAGCTACAGGTATGAATGCCTATATGTGAATTTTGTTTGTTCATTTCAATCAAATTATGTGCCGCATATTGCAAACGGTGGGTGAGTCATATATGCTATGTTGTAAGCATTACTATTGACTTGATTTCATTGCCGAATTATGTTCCTACTGTACATTGCCTACTATACATTGACTACTGTACATTGTCGAATTTCATTGCCTACTGTACATTGACTAATTATGTTCCTGCTTATAAAATGCAGGAAAGCATGGTGAGGCAAAATAATTAAAGTACTATGGAATATGCGTGCGAGCGTGTGCTGATGGAACATCATGAGATGAATAAGTGAAGCAATACTTCGAGTGAATGAAGAACAATTTCTTTTTTATTGCAAACATAGTTCAAGACTTGTAGTTTGAGAGGATATTTTTGTTATTGCAAACATATTTATTCTGGCTCAGACATAATTTTCCAGTTATTGAAGGATTGATTTCATATATGTGTGTTGATGATTGAATTTTTTCTTTAATTCTATTGTATCTATGTTGCAACAATAAATTAATATACAAATATCGAACGAAATAGGCGTACACGACGAAAATCTCCTCGTCGCAATAAATTGAAATGCATCAATTGTTGTTTGTCGCAATAAACAATATTGCAACGTAGGTTGTGCAATGCCATAAGACTTAGTAACCACAACCAATGTGTCGTTGCAATACCACTTACGTGCAACCAAAAAATTTACGTGGCAACATAAGTTATTGCAATGAAACATTGTGCGTCGCAATTACGGATATAACCACCAAATGATTTTCGTTGCAGAACTTTTTATTGCAATGGAACATAGTCCGTGGCAATTAGTTCTATTCCCACGTAGCAATGGCATTGCAATATTGGCTCGTTCTTGCAACACAATGTTTGATGGCAATATAGTCTATTGCCACAACGTGTGTCGTGGCAACAATTACTAATGCAACGATGCTATTGGTTGCAATATCTCCTATTGCGACCATATCGTGCGTGGCATTTGCTTTTTGTGCTCGTTGCGAAAGTCAAAGTATCGCAACACATCAAAATTGAGTCGCAATAACCTATTGCAACATATTTAAATGCCATGATTCACAACGAAACCGACTTCGAAGCATTTGTTACATATTGCAACCAAAATGCCCATATTGCAACCATTCTTAGGCGTGGCTTTAGGTTAAAATCCTTGTAGTGGAGGCTTCCTGGAAGGTGCACGAGGGATGTTTTGGTGAATACGCAAAGCTGCACTAAAAGAAGTGGATTGTGGATAAAGCGCCATGAGTTGTTGAGAACTAATGGGTAAAGTGGTTTGTAAACCCATTAGTGGAGGCTATAAATAGAGAGGTGCTCTCTAGTGCTAGGTGCAGATTTTAGAGAGAAGAGAAATGGCTTGAGAGAGAGGTTGTTAGGGTTTTAGAATTTGTTTTGGCTTTGCCTTTCTTGCTTGGGTTGTTTCTTCTTGATTTGTAACTGCGTATGGGGTAGTTTTGAGTGCGTGTTCTTATTTTGGGTGGTGGCTATAAGAAAGATCATGTGTAATCATTCATCTCTCTGTCTCAATATGAGAAATCATGTTTTGAGATGAACCGGGTATTTAGTTACTCTCTATGATCCCTTTTTGAGTGCTCTTCTCGGTGAAGCTTTGCCCTCATTTTTCTTTTCAGTCTCTCATTCTGGCTCTTGATTTTTGCTCTTGGATGATGTTTTTTGCTTGAGGAGACTCAGTACTTGTCTTGCTCTGGATGTGAAAAAGTTTCATGGTCAAATGATCATTTAATTCCCAAAGAGCAAAATGATTAGTACTTCCAGTTTAATTCTCTGCAGTTCATTGCTCCTTTTTAGTTTTCGGCCAGACCATTTTATTTTCGGGTGTGGACAGAGCATTGAAATCTCCTGTCGGTTTGCTTCCCGAGCTAGCTGCAGTTCATTGATTTTCTTTTGTCCCTGCTAGTTTTCAAGTTTCCTTCATCTCTAGCTGCAGTTAGTTGTTGATTTTTGGTCCCTTTTGTTGTCAGCCGAACTAAGTAAGGTGAAGTCCTATCTCTTTGCCGATTATTTTCCTTTTTTTAGTCTTTCTTCCTTTTATTTTCTGTTGGTTTTCTGCAAAGAAGCTTTGTTCTTTTCAGCCAGGAAACAGCATGTCAACAGAAGATATCAAGCAATGCAGTCTTTTGGATTTTTTTGATTTGCTTTTTCTTTTCGGGCAACAGCTTGTAGTATGCTATGTCCTCTGATTTTCTGCGGAAAAACTGCACTTTAATCTCAGTGCTTGACTCGGTTTGGTCTCTTTTTGTACCGACAACAGGTACAGCTTTAAGTGCTGATTTCTTTTGTTGTTTGTCTCTCTCGGCAGTGCAGTCTCTATAGCTTGGAAGTCCTTCTTTCTCAGTTTTGTAGCCTTGGTTTATGTCTCCAAAATCGATTTTTCTTCTCATGACCAAACCAGCAAAAAGACTATATGTTATTTTGGTTGATTTCTAGCAGTTTTCAGTTTTGGCTAAGATCATTGAGTCCTATCTTTTGTTCTTCCTTGTCAAGTTGGTTTTCAATCTGCTTAGAACAGTGAAAGGTTTCGGTCAAGTCTAGGCAAGTTCAGTCTCTTTTGTCGGTCTGTTGTTTGGGTCCAAGTGTGCGAACTTTATCTTTCTTCATAGCTCAGGTAGCTATCGGAGAGGAAAATCGAGTGGATACTTGGGGCGAATTTTTGTAAGCAACATTCACCCCCCCTCTGTTGCCGTTTTCGATCCAACAGACAGCAATCAATCAAGAATGGATATCTTCGATGGATTAGGTCAATTATGGTAATCGCTGTGTGGAGTTTAGACAGCATTAACAACCCTATGGTTAGAAATAATGTTACTAAAGGCAATTTTTGGCAAATAAAATAACCCGAGCCTCTCCTTTGATAAGCCATGCATACTATATAATTGCATCCTGTGTATTGGCTTGCGGAGTACGGTGGTTTGTGCTCACACTCGCTTTCACAACAAATCCAGAATCAAGAATCAGATCACTACACCTCAGCAACACGATTGGACAAGATGGTAGAGAAAATGAAGATGTCAAGGGCTAGGTCACGAACCTACAGTTGGCTGCCTGTGGGCATGTCCTGAAGGTTCCACCTGTGTGCTTCGTTCTTCCGCTGCTGCAATTTAATGATTTCGGCCTAATCGGCCTATGAGTAAGTCTACTATTATATTTACGTTTCCGCATGATATGTACTGATCCAGGGAATAGTGTGGTGGAATCACAAAGGAATCCGGATTGTAAAATCTGGGTGCCTGACAAAATACGAGGCGGAGAGTAGTAGTGTAGTATTACAAGGTGCCGAGGGGGGTTTATATAGCCTTGGGGGTGAGGCATGGTAGGCTAATTGCTCATCGGAATCACGATGATGAAATTTGAGGAGGCAAGCGTATGGAAAGGGGGAGGGGTGCAAAGGGAAACATAGCGCGAAAATTCAGGGATTCAAGTTCAGGCGGTGCATGCGGTGAAGCGATTCCAAAAACAGAGGTGGCATGGCATAGAAAGGAAAGACTGAATTCGAGCCAAAGATGGTGGCATGGCTAGAGAAAGAAGAAGGAAAGGGGGAGAAGAGGACTAACAGGCGGGGCCGCATGGTAGGGAGAGGGGGTGACACGTGAGGATGAGGCAGGCTAAGCGCACGTGAGGGCCGTGTGGGCCAAGGTCATGCGTGGGAGGAGAACTAGGCCGGGGTGGAAGGAAAAGAGAAATGGGCCATGAATGGAAAAGGTTTCGACTTGAGGGAAATTTTGAAATTTATTTTTGATTTAAATAAAGGTTGGCAATACAAAGAGCACTTAGAAAATAGCAAATAAGGGCAAAAAATTCCAAAAAATTCTGAAAATAATACAATGCAAGGGCAACTTAGAGAAAATGAAATCAACTCCACTTGGCTCTAAAACAAGCAAATAAGGCTTTTTCTTTATCCAGGCTCAACTAAAAGAAAAAGGAAAAAAATCCAAAAAACTTAAATAAAGCCAAATAAATAAAAGCTAAAATTTTAGGATGTCACAACTATCCAGCTTCTCGTCATGATAGAGCATGAGAACCACCAACGGGATCATGATCGACGATTGCCCCTGCAACCTCCACTTCCTACAGGAACACGACATTTGGACAAATTAAGAAACCAACCAAGAAAAAGGCGATGAAAGAAGTGACGGCGAGTGTGCGCGTACCTGGTGTTGGAGTCGGCACTGCTGCCAACGGCGAAATATGGCCATCTCTTGTGGTGTGACTCACGGACCGGGGTGTCCTTAATGACGATCACCATGAGGAGGATCCCTCCCAGCTAGCGCAGACACCGACTGAAACTGAGGGCTAATCATGCCGCTGCCGTCGTCCACTGAGTGCACAACAGCGACTGTGAGGGATCCTCGGTGCGGTAAGAGGGTGGTGCGTTAGTCTCGTCAGTATCGGCGTTGGCGGTGCGGGCGTTAAGAAATGCGCGACGGAGGCCCGATGCCGACAATGCGGGTGCCAAGGAAAGTGTGACGGAAACGGTAGCAGGCTTGTATGCTAAATGAGCTACCTTTGACCTATCATGCTACACATATTTCTACTGACACTGTTACCTTATTAGGCTATGGGCCTGTTTGGAAGAGCTCCACCAGCTCCAGATCCACGAAAAATAGCTCCACTCCACGAAATTTTACCCAAACGCTCCAGCTCCGCGAAATCTAGATCCACCAAAATCCTGGATCTGAGAGCCAGATCCATAGATTTCATGGAGCTCCTCAAGGGGTGCTCCACCGTGGAGTTGGGTGATAATTATCCACCAATGTCACTAGTTACACACCCCATCCCACCAAAAGTGGTTATTCCCACCAAAACCTCAATTTCGTGGATCTGGAGCTGCTGTACAAGCCAAATACTCCATGGTGGAATCTCAGATCTACGGTGGAGCTGCTGCTCCAGATCCACGTTTTCAATGGTGGGGCCAAACTGGCCTGTATTTGGATCCAAGATTGAGCCAATGTGGGACAGCACGTCATAGGCCCTCTTTCGCTCCTCGCGCATGTCCCATATTTCTCATTCGGCAACACCAAAACACCCATCTTTCTCTCTCATCAATTTTAGCGGCGACGCCGACGCCTCGCGAGCTCTTCGCCCCTCTCTGGCCGCCCCCGCCGGTGCCCGATCCGAACCCGTGAGGTGAGATCCGTCGCTCCCCTCTGACCCTACCCCTCGTCCTCCCCCTCCCGCGCCGTTAGATCCGCGGTCCGAGCTGGTCCGGCTCGCCCCGATTGCCGCGGTCCGGCGCTCCCGCTCGTCGATACCGGGGGAACGGCTGCCGTCCGGTTTTGGGGGACGTTTTTTTTTGTGGCGCCGTTGTTCCCCTGCCCAGATCTGGGCCATTTCGGTGGGGCTGCGCCGGTCTCGACGCGATTGGGGGTGGTTTTGGGGATTCTCTTTTGGGGGCGTATATGTTGTAACCGTGTAGGTGCTTGTACACTATATGTTTGTGGCTTGTTTGAATCGTTGCTTGTTGTGCGCTGTAGGTGGTGATAGACACTCGGTTCGATTTGCTTCTTATATTCATCTCGATAAATCACTAGTAGAAGAGTGGAGATGAGCGTATGGTGCCTTCGTAGATGGCGTATTTGTGCCAGGATGAAATTTACTCTTTTTTATTAGAGTTGTAAATGCGAAACTGTGGAGTCGAATCATGTGGTTCTAGATTACAGGGGCTGCAGTATTTCGTTTTGAGATTTTTGTGCAACATATGGTGTCTAATATGTTAGAAAGGCAAAAGTTTCGAATTCGAGAAATTGAAAGCCATAGAAAAGTTGAGGGGTGTCTTGGATCTTGTTGAAATTCGGTTAATTTGTATCAGCTGCTTTCATCCACCAGCAGAAGCTCTATGTTCTTAGTGTTGGGTGTAGATCTGTCGATGGCAAAAGAAGTTCTTTTCTGGAGTTGTCTTTGATGCAGTTCTTGAGAATGCTGAAAGTATGGGAATTGTTTTCCCCTGAAACCATGTGTAGCAAGGTTGTCACGGCGCTCTGGCAAGTCGAGGCGAGGTCGAAGCGCCTGGACGCCTAGTCGACTAGGCGCCCGCCATGGCGACAGTTAGACGATAGTAGTTAGACGACAAATAATACCTTATATGACTAAAAATTAAATAACCATGCATTATAATAACACAAATTATCCAAATAATCATGTCTCAGGAGGTCTAAATTAGAAGAAATTCATTAAAAGGAGGGATCTGTTCGTAATTTTTAGGAATTCTGAGGACTTAATCGCAAAAAGATACTTCTTAACCGGCAGCTACCCGACCGACTCCTCTCTCACTCTCGCGACTCCTCACTCTCTCGCTTCTCGCTCTCCGACTCCTCTCCTCCCCTCTCCCGCCGCCTCCTCTCCCCGCCAGACGCCTCCCCGGCTCCCCCGCCGCCTACCCTCCCCGTCGCCTCCTCCCCCCGTCGCCTCCCATCCCCGCCGCCTCCTCCCCTCGCCCGGCGCCTCCCCCCATCGCCTCCCCTCGCCCGGCGCCTCCCCTCCCCGCCGCCTCCTCCCCTCGCCCGGCGCCTCCCCCTGTCGCCTCCCCTCCCCGCCGCCTCCTCGCCCCGCCCGGCGCCTCCCCCCGTCTCTTCCATGCCAAGAACCATCAGATCGGTCAGATCCGTAGACGACCGATGCATCTGGGGGTGAGGTACGTCTCGGGAAGAGGATGGAGGAGGCTGCGGCTCCAGATCCGACCGATGTGGCTTGGGAAGAGGCGGTGCGGCTTCAGATCCGGCCGACGGTGGCTTCAGATGGAGGAGCGATGGGACTCGGGGCCGCGAGCGTGGCGGCTGCTGCTGTGTGAGACATCGGCGTCGATCTTCTACCTCAGTAAGTTGGGCGATAGACCTTGGCGTCGGGCTCTGGGCGACTGGACGCCTAGTCGTCGCCTTGGCGACGACTAGGCGACGCCGTAACAACCTTGATGTGTAGACAGTAAATGGCATCTTGTTTGACAGTTCAAGAAAGTCAACAAATAATTATTATTACGAAAACAAATATATTGACCGTTTGGGTTGATTGGAGCGTATATTAATTTAATGAGGTAGTTTAGCCTTGCTTTCTAAGTTTTGTGCATTGAACGCCTGACCTTTTAAATTATTTGTGCGATGAAACATGGATTTGTTTCTCTCATGGGGATCATGTATAACATGATAATGATTACACACTTATGTTGTTCATGCACCTCAAACTAGGCACACCTTTGGTTACACAAAATAGATGTTGTTTTAGAGTGTGTGCAGTCTAACATTTTAAATTTGACTACTAATATACATAAATGTTTCTATGTTTGTCATGTGAAAATAATATTGGTTGATTTTCATCAAAAGTACTCCCAAAGTATTACTTTTTTATATTTGTATTTTTTATCAACATATTACTATAAAAACTAATGGTCGGATGTGTATATTGGAGCTCTATTGATGCCTAAATCTACATATATATTGAAATGAAGGTATTAGTAGTTGATATATCTAGAAATGGGAGGAGATCTGGCCGATGTATTGTGGATTGAAACTCCACTTGGCCTTTTCTAACTTTTGCTCTTGGCTTTGATTATGCAACAAACTTTGTATTAAAGGACCCCCTCCTCCCTCCCTCTCAACAGAAGTACCATGTTTGTCCGAATGGCCACATTGCCTAAATGTTCTTTCATGATTTACAGTTGTAGGAATCCTTGATAAGCCTGATGGCTATGATCGATGAGCCTCTGTATCCAATTGCTGTACTGATAGATGAGCTTAAAAATGAAGATATTCAGTTGCGGCTGAACTCCATCAGAAGACTTTCCACAATTGCAAGGGCACTTGGGGAAGAAAGAACTAGGAAGGAACTGATTCCTTTTCTCAGTGAAAACAATGACGATGAAGATGAGGTGCTTCTTGCAATGGCTGAAGAATTGGGTGTGTTTATTCCTTATGTTGGGGGTGTAGATCACGCTCATGTTTTGCTCCCACCATTGGAGACATTGTGTACGGTAGAGGAAACTTGTGTCCGAGACAAGGCAGTTGAGTCACTGTGTCGTATTGGAGCACAGATGAAGGAAAGTGACATTGTCGACTGGTTCATTCCAGTAGTAAAGGTAAGAGATTTATTAATAGTTAAATATTCTACTTTTTTTCTAAACGGTACAAAATTTAACAAGTATGGTGTCAATATATACTGTATCTGATTTTTTGTGGGTGCTTTCTTTGGCTTTAGCATTATATTTATTGATAATATATATAATTGCATGGTATTTGTACTAATGCTTGCCCATCAACTACATTTGTATCATATTATTCAACATAGGCCAGCATTACACAATTGTTCACTAGAAATACTGCTGTGGTCAGATGAATATGGCAGTATAATGTCATTTTCCTTTGTCTTGTTCCTTTTAGCATCACCAGTCATGAATATTTAATTGTGTTTTTGCAGATTATTTTCTACTGGTATCCTTATGTCCATTCAGTTAACCGTGCTTTAATCTTTTCAGAGGCTAGCAGCTGGTGAGTGGTTTACAGCTCGAGTATCATCCTGTGGTCTTTTCCATATAGCCTATCCAAGTGCCCACGATCAATTAAAAGCAGAATTGAGGACCATTTACGGCCAGTTATGCCAAGATGACATGCCTATGGTCAGAAGGGCAGCTGCATCGAATCTTGGGAAGTTTGCTGCGACAGTTGAACAGAGCCATTTGAAGACAGAAATCATGTCGATATTTGATGATTTAACACAAGATGGTACTTTCTTATACATGTTTGACATTATTGTGTTATTTCATGCATCTTTTGCATTGGTAACGAAATAGTTGTTTGTGATGGATAAGTCTCTGTGTCAAGGACAGCATCTCTGTGTCAAGGACAACATCTTGAGCTTTAGGATAGCTTTAGACTAGCATCTTAGACTAGCTTTAGGGCAGCTTTTGACTAGCATCTTAGACTAGCTTTAGGGCAGCTTTTGACTAGCATCTTAGACTAGCTTTAGAACAGCATCTTAGCATATGCTTGGCTGGTTAGCAGCCTATAAATTTGTATCCCCAACTCCTCAGGTTGGCATGGCATTGTGTGAGAAATAAACAAGAAAAAATTGCCCCATCCCCAAGTGTCATCCTCTCGATGAGAGTAAGGATCTTGCTATCACCAACAGCAAGACTCCAGCGAGTAACAAGTGGTATCAGAGCCGTACTATCCTGTAGCCTGAGCATCTCCTGCTCAATCCCTTCTCCAGCCTCGCTTCCAGCAGCAGCAGCTCTGGCTGCCTCTGCTCACCTCTCCCCCCTTGTTTAGATGAGCAGCAGCTCATCAGAGGCAGCTCTCTCTCCACGCAGCAGTTCCCCGGTGGCGCGCCATGTCCGCAGGACAGTCTCAGCGCTCGGTCGCCTCGAGCACGCGGCGGCGGCAGGAAGCCGACCTCGCTGTGGCAGAGGAACGCGAGCGAGCGGCGGCACAGGCCGCTGCGGCGGCGGAAAGGGCGTCAAGGCTGGCAGCGGCGGAGCTGGCAGCAGCCAGAGCGGAGGTGGAAGCAGCAGCGGCGGCAGATGCGGCGCGTGCGGCAGCAGCGGAGGTCGAGGTTCTGCGCGGCAGCAACAGCAGCTCCATCTCTGCTGATGACAGCGCCGATGCGGACCTTGAGCCGCTGGAGAGGGAGGCAGCGCGAGGGCGATCGGCGCAGTGGGCAGCCGCGCACGCCCACGAGCGCGGCGGCAGCCCAGACAGGCGCGGACGCGCCGGTGACGCTCCTGGAGGAGGCGCGCACGGCGGCGGCGTACGGGTCGACGGAGAGCGCGGCCTTCACAGGCGACGCGGCTCTCTCTCCCTGGTTCGGTACCGTGGTCACCACGAGTACCAGGCTGTCGTCAGGGACGTCGGCCCCGGCGGCGGGTGGCCTACCCTCACCAAGACCAACTACGTCGAGTGGGCTGTGGTGATGAGGGTAAAGCTCCAGGTGCGGCATATGTGGGATGCAGTCCGGTACGGCGACGTCGACTACGACCAGGATCGACGGGCGCTGGATGCTCCCATCGCTGCAGTCCCGCCCGAGATGCAGTTCTCGCTTACCAACAAGCGGACTGCCAAAGAGGCTTGGGACGCCATCGCTGCAGCACGCATCGGCAGCGACCGCGCCCGCAAGTCTACATTGCAGGCACTACCTCCAGCGGCACCGGCGGCTTCTTCCACGACAGGCGGCCACAAGTGTGGCAAGCGCGGCAAGCCGCGCAAAGACGCCCAGGCAGGGGTGCGAGGACGTGCCGAGGGTGATGACCGTGGAGGCGCCCAGGGCGGCGCTGCTGGCAAGCAAAAGCCGGCACGAGACGACTCTTGCCACAACTGCGGCAAGCTTGGTCATTGGGCCTGGGATTGTCGACAGCCACGTCGCGCAGGCAGAGGAGGAGCAGCCGGCCCTGTTCATTGCTCATGCGAGCATCAAACTACCTCCAGCGGCACCGGCCGCAGCGGCTCTCCTCCACCTTGACGAGCCAAAAGCACACGCCCTCCTCGGCGACAGTTTCGGCAACGGCAAGACCAACGGGTGGTGCCTCGACACCGGCGCCACCCATCACATGACCGGGCGGCGGGAGTTCTTCTCCGAGCTCGACTCAGGCGTTCGAGGCACCGTCAAGTTCGGCGACGCCTCCGCCGTGGAGATCAAGGGCGTCGGCTCTGTCGTCTTCGTCGCAAGACTGGCGAGCACCGGCTGCTCACCGGTGTCTACTACATCCCCGCGTTGAGGAACTCTATCATCAGCTTGGGACAGCTGGATGAGAACGGATCGCGCGTGGAGATCGAGCACGGGGTGCTGCGCATCTGGGATCATCGCCGTCGGCTCCTCGTCAAGGTCAACAGGAGCAACCGCCTCTACGTCCTTCACGCGCAGGTGGCGCAACCTCTGTGTCTTGCAGCCCGGCGCGACGACGACGCTTGGAGGTGGCACGAGCGCTTTGGGCACCTCAACTTTGAGGCCCTGAGGCAGCTCGGCAGCAAGGAGATGGTGCGGGGCATGCCGCACGTCGACCACGTGGAGCAGTTCTGCGACACCTGCGTCCTCACCAAGCTACGGCGGCTCCCCTTCCCTCTCCAGGCGAGCTTCCGCGCCAAGGAGAAGCTGGAGCTCGTACATGGTGACCTCTGTGGCCCCGTGACACCGGCTACACCTGGAGGCCGGCGCTACTTCCTCCTCGTCGACGACGTGTCCCGCTACATGTGGGCTGTCCTGCTCGACATCAAGGCAGCCGCGGCGGACGCCATCAAGCGTCTTCAAGCTGCTGCGGAGGCGGAGTGCGGCCGCAAGCTTCGGGTCCTACGCACGGACAACGGCGGTGAGTTCACGGCGGCCGAGTTCGCGGCGTACTGCGCCGACGAGGGGATCCATCGTCACTTCTCCGCGCCGTACACCCCGCAGCAGAACGGCGTCGTCGAGCGCCGCAACCAGACGGTGGTGGCCACCGCCCGCGCCCTCCTCAAGCAGAGAGGGATGCCGGCATTCTACTGGGGTGAGGCGGTGATGACTGCCGTCCACTTGCTCAACCGCTCCCCCACCAAGGCCCTCGACGGCAAGACGCCATACGAGGCCCTCGACGGCAAGCCCGCGGTGAGCCACCTCCGTGTCTTCGGCTGCCTGGCCTTCGTCAAGGAGCTCAACCACGTCGGCAAGCTCGACGACCGGAGCACGCCAGGGGTCTTCATCGGCTACGCGGAGGGCGCCAAGGCCTACCGCGTCCTCGACCCTGTGACACGGCGCGTGCGCATCACGCGTGACGTCGTGTTTGACGAAGGGCGAGGCTGGACGTGGGGCAAGAGGTGGATGACGGCTCGACTCCGACGACCAGCGATTTCGTCGTCGACTACGCCCACTTCGAGGAGGCGGGGGGAGCCAACAGCTCGTCTTCACCGAGCTCGCCTACCCCACCAACTCGTTCGCCACCACCTCCGGCGAGTCCACCGCCAGCACCGCCGGCCACGCCTCGCTCTCCTACACCGGCGCCTACTCCTTCAGGCTCGGCACCGGCAGCTTCGGCCCACGACGAGCAGCGCACGGTGGAGTTCGCCACTCCGCTGTCCAACGACGAGGATCGCATCGACGCCTACCACGGCGGCGAGCCTCTGCGCTACCGTACCGTGGACGACCTCCTCGGCGAGCAGCCGGTCCCTGAACTGGCGCAGCGCGACTTTGCGGCGGAGCTGCACCTCGCACAGGACGACGGCGAGCCTCGTTCTGTCGCCGAGGTGGAGAGAGACGCGGCATGGCGTGCCGCGATGCAGGAGATGGACGCCGTCAAGCGAAACAAGACGTGGGAGCTGGCCGATCTTCCAGCCGGCCACCACGCCATCTCTCTTAAGTGGGTCTTCAAGCTCAAGAAAGACGAGGCTGGAGAGGTGATCAAGCACAAGGCGCGTCTCGTGGCACGTGGCTTCGTCCAGCAGGAGGGAGTCGACTTCGACGATGCCTTCACGCCTGTTGCACGGATGGAGTCTGTGCGTCTCCTCGCCCTCGCAGCCCAGGAGGGCTGGTGCGTCCATCACATGGACGTCAAGTCTGCCTTCCTCAACGGCGACTTGGAGGAGGTCTACGTCCGCCAGCCGCCGGGATTCATCATCCCCGGCAAGGAGAGCAAGGTCCTCCGCCTGCGCAAGGCCCTCTACGGCTTGCGGCAGGCACCGCGAGCTTGGAACGCCAAGCTGGACTCCACCCTCAAGCAAATGGGATTCCAGCAGAGCGCTCACGAGGCCGCGGTCTACCGGCGGGGCAAGGGAGGCAATGCCCTGCTGATAGGCGTCTACGTCGACGACCTTGTGATCACCGGTACCAAGGAGGAGGAGATCGAGGCATTCAAGGCGGAGATGAAGGCCACCTTCCAGATGAGCGACCTCGGGCTCCTCTCCTTCTACCTCGGGATCGAGGTCCACCAGGACAGCTCCGGCATCTCTCTTCGCCAGACTGCCTACGCCAAGCGCATCGTGGAGCTGGGCGGCCTCACCGACTGCAGCCCAGCCCACACTCCTATGGAGAGGCTGAAGCTGAGTCGTGAGAGTACGGCGGAGGAGGTGGACGCGACGCAGTACCGGTGCATTGTGGGCAGCCTTCGCTACCTTGTCCACACGCGACCGGACTTGGCGTTCGCCGTCGGCTACGTCAGCCGGTTCATGCAGCGACCGACGACGGAGCACCAGCAGGCCGTGAAAAGGCTCCTCCGCTACGTCGCGGGCACCTCCGACCACGGCTTGCACTACCCAACGTGCCCCGGCACGGCGCACTTCATCGGGTACAGCGACCACGCCGGCGACATCGACACGAGCAAGAGCACCAGCGGGATACTGTACTTCCTCGGCAAGTGTCCGATCAGCTGGCAGTCGGTCAAGCAGCAGGTGGTGGCTTTGTCTAGCTGCGAGGCAGAGTACATTGCAGCCACTACCGCTTCTACTCAGGCTCTGTGGCTGGCTCGGCTGCTTGGCGATCTCCTTGGCAGAGACGCGGAGGCAGTGGAGCTCAGGGTGGACAGCAAGTCCGCCTTGGCCTTGGCGAAGAACCCTGTCTTCCATGAGCGCAGCAAGCACATCCAGGTGAGGTATCACTTCATCAGAAGTTGCCTGGATGAAGGGAGTGTCCGGGCCAACCACATCAACACCCAAGACCAGCTCGCCGACTTCCTGACCAAGTCTCTCGGGTGGATCAAGTTCCAGGAGCTTCGCGCCAGGATCGGGATGGCTCAGATTCCTCACAAGGAGACACAAGACTTAGGGGGAGAATGATGGATAAGTCTCTGTGTCAAGGACAGCATCTCTGTGTCAAGGACAACATCTTGAGCTTTAGGACAGCTTTAGACTAGCATCTTAGACTAGCTTTAGGGCAGCTTTTGACTAGCATCTTAGACTAGCTTTAGGGCAGCTTTTGACTAGCATCTTAGACTAGCTTTAGGACAGCATCTTAGCATATGCTTGGCTGGTTAGCAGCCTATAAATTTGTATCCCCAACCCCTCAGGTTGGCATGGCATTGTGTGAGAAATAAACAAGAAAAAATTGCCCCATCCCCAAGTGTCATCCTCTCGATGAGAGTAAGGATCTTGCTATCACCAACAGCAAGACTCTAGCGAGTAACAGTTTGCTATCAATCCATGCACTAACTATTCCAAAAGGGAAATAAAAAACATATACTGTAACTGCTGATTTTGCTATCAAACAGTTGCTTTGTTGCTTCAATGAGCTTGTCTGTAACCATGGGGTGTCTTCCTTAATTTGTTCTTGAAATGATTCTACAATTGTTAGTTTCAATTTGCAATTAGTTGTGTGACATGATCGCTCAGGTTCTACTAGTTCGCATCATTGTGGTGTTGGATAGTTGTTCAGGACCCATATTTTACCTCCTGTGGAGCACAGTTGTCATCTTCAGCTTCTACAAATGAAGATTCCTGTCATTTTGGTTTGTGAACTATGCTAACATCACTCTTAAAATAATATACTGGAAATGTCTTTTTTCCTACATTATAATGGAGTGCTATTCATAACATTGAGGAAAAGCATTTTTAATAAAACCTAGCTTTATATTATTGATTGAACTAAATTCGATGGCTATAATCGTTGACTGTTGTTTGCAACTTTACATGTTGGCTTTGAGCTGATATGACTGATTTCTTAGATCTAAGATCAGATAAACATGTCTCTTGCTTCTTAGTGCTTACTGGTGTAACATCTGCTTCATGTAGCTTTTCCCCAACTATCATCACAATTACTAATTTGACATATTTTTTTATAGTACATGAGAGTAGTTTTGCCTATTTTGTGGTAACTTATGTTGCAAATCCTTAACTTTTGCTCTATCATTGATATCAATTTCATATAGGAGCATACAGTCCTGCACGCCAGCATAGTGGCTCACGATCTTCTCTCACTTTGCTTGGAGATAACTGTTTGTGTGTATTCATTGTTCTTTTCATAAGGTTGCTTACACTTCTGTGAAGAATCCTTGAGGCCTTGAATCCAAATTAATCTGCATTATATTACCTTTCGCTGTAAACATGATATTATTTTTCTTTTATGCTAAACTCTTTAAAACTCAAAAGCCATTCTTTTATGCTTGGAAGTGTAAAAAGAGCATATTCTTTTTTGTTTCGGTTTATGGTTTATGGCTGCGGCTTATGGATTTTAAGCTGTTTGTGAGAGAGTATGGAATAACAGAAACTCGCATGCGGTTTTGACTGATATAAATGAAGTTGCTATAGTATGTACTACAATCAATTTGTAGACCTCGCCTTGAAATGATACTTTATTTGAAAGCTAATTACTATAGAAAAGCTGAAAAACTTATTTTAGAAGTTGAAAAGAAGAGGCCCAAAATCAATAAACCCTAAAAATGGTCTTCTGGACTTCTGTTGTGGAACAATTCATGCAAGGCCAAACCAATTGAGACATTGATTACATATTGTCACACACATTTTGCACATTATCAACATTTGTGTCTAACAGTACAGCTGGCCTTTCTTTGCAGATCAAGATTCAGTGCGCTTATTGGCAGTTGAAGGCTGCGCCGCTCTTGGAAAATTGTTGGAACCCCAAGATTGTGTAGCACATATTCTTCCAGTCATTGTCAATTTCTCCCAGGTACGTTACTCTCATGTGCCATATTGTCATTGATTTACGTAGTCTTGATAGGTTATTGGAATATATTTTTGTAATTGCTAGATGTTCAGGATTACTCAGAACTGCTGCTTAATTTGTAATTAGTTGTAGTTGTATAAGTGCAGTACCATGGCTGTGCTACTACTTAATGCTCCTTTTATATAACTCTTTGAATAGGATAAATCTTGGCGTGTTCGTTATATGGTTGCCAATCAATTGTATGAGCTTTGCGAGGCTGTTGGCCCTGAGCCTACAAGGTAAGTGCCCTCTTTCATCAATTGTTACATACCACCTGGCTTTATCATATCAGTACATGATACTTAGATATAAGTCGGGCAAGTTAATGTATATGTAAATACGTAAATTTTAATCTGATCAATTCATTATATGTTCATATATTTTGGTAATAGAGTGGATCTGGTGCCCGCATATGTTCGTCTCCTTCGTGATAATGAGGCTGAAGTGCGGATAGCAGCTGCTGGAAAGGTTACTAAGTTCTGTAGGATATTAAGTCCGCAGCTTGCAATTCAGCATATTCTTCCGTGTGTTAAGGTGGGGGCAAAGCAGTTACTAAACATTATTTGTGGGTTTGCCACTGTTATTTATTCTCAACAAACTAACTCATGCCAACTGCATCTGCAGGAATTATCATCGGATTCGTCTCAGCATGTTCGTTCAGCTTTGGCTTCAGTCATTATGGGAATGGCCCCTGTCTTGGGGAAGGTGCGAGCAATGATACAAATGCAACCATATTTTTTTTTGAATTCCTTTAATGTTGCAAGCATGTTTACAGAAACAAATCAATGTGCTATACATATGAATGAATATCCATGTCTTGGTTTAAAGAGCTGCAGACGTATTATGTTTCACAAAATATCATAAAAAAGTCTGTTTCATTGCCATACAGTTGCCACTGTACTCTTGAGTCAGCATACCATTATTTTGTTTGTACAATAGTCATGATTCATAATATATACTGCAACTTGATTGGGACTTGGCTTGATCACTGTCTATCTGAATAGTTCTCCTAGACCAGCATATCTGAAGCTATTCCAACATATAATAGCTCCACTCAGCATGTCGGCTTGAACAATGGAGAGGGGGGTTTCTGTAGGAAATTTGAATGTTCTTTTGAGTAATTTTGTTAAGTGTTTCATGCACAGGTCCATTTGCTAATTACCTGTAGATATTTTGAGACAATCTGTTGTTGGACACTACACAGAGCACTTTAACTGCATTGCCTTTACTCTTGTAACGCTACTAATCCAATTTATTAATTTCATAAATCTGTATGATACTGCAATTATTTGTTGGCAATAGCTTTCTCTCTTACTATTGGCAATTCAGCACCCTTGGAAACCTGATATACTCATTTATGGTTTTCTGCAGGATGCGACCTTTGCTCAACTTCTTCCTATTTTTCTTTCTTTGCTTAAGGATGAATTTCCTGATGTTCGACTCAACATAATCAGCAAACTTGATCAAGTTAATCAGGTCAGTGCCATTTTTTCCTTGTTGGAGTTATTTGTTTTCTCTTCCAATTCCTGAATTTTATATTAGCTTGTTTTTTGTCAAATTTTTTTATTAGGCCTCATTCTGGTCGGGACAACCCACCAACCCATCATTTTTTTTGCTTTATCACTAATGTAAGGGCCATGTGCAAACGGACTCCTAATTTAAGCCATTAATTAAGTGGGATGGATCTAGTCATTTTGCTTTACCACTAATGCAAGAGATCTCCTGATTCAATGGCCATGTGCAGAAAGTGAGCCACTAACTTTAAGTGGGAGGGATGGGTCATGGGCTGGCCCACTTGCATCCCGCTAACCTTTACCAGTATTGGGCTTTACTTCCCTGAATATTAAATAAAAGCTCTCCTCCTCAATCAAGTTTATTTCTCTTACCAACTGATATATCAAGTGCTTTGCCTTTCTCATTTCAAATTTACTGACTCTGTAGTGATCTTTCAGGTTATTGGAATAGACTTGCTGTCACAATCACTATTACCGGCCATTGTAGAACTTGCAGAGGATAGGCACTGGAGGGTTCGACTTGCAATAATCGAGTACATCCCTCTGTTGGCGAGTCAGTTAGGTGTTGGGTTTTTTGATGACAAGCTGGGGGCACTTTGCATGCAATGGTTGGAAGATAAGGTACATACTATCTGATTACCAATGAGAAGATGGTTTCTTTGGAAAAACAAAGCAGTACATCCATGCGGTTTTATCATATCATCTTAAATATCTTGTGCCGGCCATTAAGTTTAAATAGGACGTTTGATGTTAATTAACTTATCTTAGGGCACCGTCTTTTTTTACCAGTTCAGTTCTGGTATCACAATTTGCAAGAACTAAGAAAGTCACATTAACATTTCATGCATGTCTAAATAAAAAAATTACATTGGCTTGTATATGTCTGCGTCAGTTGTTATAGAATTGTTATAGCAGTTACATTGCATGTTGTAGACATTGTACTACAGTGTTACCAATGTTAAACTGACTAAAAGTGGCATTAACAATGTTAACACTGGCTCAGAGAGAAGTTTATAAGTTCTTTGTATTTATTGCAACAACTGTAATAGAAGTTGGTGCACTAGTCTGATGTAGGAGTTGCTTTAGTATAACAAAAGAAGTTGCATATAACATATGTCAACAGGATTTCTACATTTCTTACTAAAAAGCCGCTGCTATCAATGAAAAATATTGTGACTATGGCAAAGCATATATGCCACATTAGACACACATATGGTAGTCATTTCTTCAGTTGTTTTATCTCTTGTTTAAGATGTCTAGTGTTATCAAAATATTACAGTACCTGTTTATATGAACATAAACCAAAAAAGGTTGCCAATGCTTCCTAAAGAAAGATTTGTCATTTACTATTCCAGTTTGCGCTCTGGCCATCCAAATTTGATTAACTGATATTGGAGTTCACATTCTTCTATTTCGAGGGTAGTTTCTACTAGGTGCATTTCCAAATTACTTGTTTACTTAATCATGAGTATGGAAACAATATGGTTTGGCTTATGATTAGTTAGTGCATTCGTGGATTATTAAATGGCATTCTTGTGTTGAATGAATAAGTGATGTTGAGGGCCAGTTAAGTACGATTGGTTAACCAGACTTTGAATTTCAGGTTTTCTCTATCAGAGATGCTGCTGCCAACAACTTGAAGCGCCTAGCAGAGGAATTCGGTCCAGAATGGGCAATGCAGCATATAATTCCTCAGGTCCTTTATTACTATCACTAGACATGATATTTGCATATACTAAAGCCTATTCACCAAAACTAAGCAGGTTTTCTGGTTGTGGGGTTTTAATAGTTAAGCACTGAGTAGTTTTGATTGTTTCCTAGTGAAAGTATTAGATCATCATTTTTGCATGAATTATGTTAGGTTTTGGACACAGGCTAGAAAATGTGTACTTCGACTTTCTGTAGAGGCGAACAAATATGCTTACTTTTCTGTGGGCCTGCTGAGAACTCGTTAAGCATGTTGTTGATAGGTGTAGGTAATTTACACATGGTATAACTTTAAATGTTAATTGAGTTTGATCGGTGTGGAAAGTACAGAATGAGATGAATTTATTGTTCCAGATAGAGGTATCCATTCTTCCAAATTTTATATTGCCTGAATCCATCTATGCCTAACGAATTGAGTGTAGTATTACTATGTGCACATTCTCCTTGCTGTGATGGCTTGGAATTTCTGCTAGCCTTGAAAGCTTACATGTTTCATTTTCTAGGTGCTGGAGAAGATAAACAACCCACATTATCTGTATCGCATGACCATCCTGCAAGCTATATCATTGTTGGCCCCTGTCATGGGTGCAGAAATCACATGTCAAAAGCTGCTCCCTGTCATCGTTAATTCCTCGAAGGACAGGTGCGTGACAAGAACATATATACAGAAACAAAACTCATTTGTTCAAGTCCTCACTAACTTATGCGTCTGAAATTTTCAGGGTGCCGAACATCAAGTTCAATGTTGCAAAAGTTCTGCAGTCGCTTATACCAATCCTTGATCAATCTGTGAGTTCCTCAGTTTTTTTCGCATGCTCCTATTTTTTAGTGCTATAGTTCAATTACGGGTTATTGGGGAATATCATGAATACTTACATTCCAGGTTGTCGAGAAGACTGTGAAACCATGCCTTGTCGAGCTCAGTGAGGACCCTGATGTGGATGTAAGATACTATGCAAATCAGGCCCTTCAGGCATGTGATCAAATCATGATGTCAAGCTAACTAGCATCTGTCCAGTAGTTAGAACTTGATTCTTCTTAGTCCAATTTTGGGATACATGTAATTTGCCCTTTAGATTGGAGAGTTCCTTCTAGCCCCAGTAACCGACCAACGCTTCCATGCTGATAATGGATGGGTCCGTTCCCGTGTTCTGTGTTATTAATGGTGTAATTGAGCAAGACAGGACATATTTATTACTATGGTGTGTTTACATGGTAGCTTGGCACTTTGGTTTTTGCTATTGGATGTCATGTGCCTGATGTGATTTTACTGTATGCAACCGTTGCCCGTTGGTTTTGATTTTCCTCGGTTAGTGTGAGTGGCTACAACTTGCATCTCATGCTAGTTGTTTCTCGATGCCATCGCGTGACCCCACGTGCAATTCCGGCGAAACATAATAATGTATTGTTTGCTTATAGCTGCTTTTGTGCCATCACGAGCTACCTTTTAACATTGTGAACGCTGGCTTGTTCATCGTCGTCTGGCTGCCTGTGCTCCAATGTAAATAGTCCAAAGGGTGACAAACTTAAGCGTATCCTATGGCTGACACGTTTTACTCCAATGTATCGCACTTCCTGTGCCCCCACAAAGAGAGGTTCATAAATTTGCTGAGGAACCGTCACTGACGATCAGTCTGATTGATTTTTCTGCTTATACAAAAACCAGATTAATCATAAAAGACAAAAATAGTATATTAAAAACACATAGAAATAGAAAGAACTACTGGTCTTTTTTATTGCTTTCTTTCTAATTTCGTATATAAAATAGCCGATAATACTCCCTATTTATAGTCTAGTGGTGAGGTGTCCACCATGAGTCAAGGCTTCAGCTCAGGCCCAGGTTTCCTAACACTCCCCTTTGGGACTCATCCCACACATTCATACCTCGTCAAAACTCTATAAAACCCAGTGGGAAAAATTTAGAGAAAGTACATGATATTTGTTATGCTGCGTTGCACAAATTGCCTCATTAAAAACCTTGGTCGAAAAACTTCAGGAAAACTTGTCAAAGGAACAAGAGTACAATTCACCCAATTTCATTCAATCTTCAGAACTTATTTTTTTGGTTACTCGATCTTCATGATCAAGGTTTAATAATGGGCTTAAGAAAATTCTCCCCCTGAATTCTACACTTCTCTAAGTCTCATCATTCTAATTTTTCGTACGCATCTTTCAAAGCTAGATGTGGAAGTGACTTAGTAAATAAATCTGCAAGATTCTCACATAACTTGGTATGCAGTACCTTAATGTCATCCATCTTTTGCAATTCATAAGTATATAAGAACTTAGGGTTGATGTGCTTTGTGAGATGACTCTTCACATAGCCCGTCTGCACTTGTGCAACGCAAGCTGCATTATCTTCATAGATACTTGTGGGAGCTGGCATAATATTCATCCCACATGACTGCTGGATGCGGTGATCATTCGTCGGAGCCAAGTACATTCTCGTGCGGCTTCATATAATGCTATGATTTATAAGTGGTTCGTCGAAGTCGTTACAAGACTTTACTTTGATGATTTCCAGGAAATTGCAGTTCCATCACACAGGAATACATAGCCCGTTTGTGACCTTGCGGTATGCGGTTCCGATAGGTGCCTAGCATCTGCAGAGCCAATCAAGTTCAAATCTTGATTCTTTCTGTAGAATAATTCGTTGTCCTTGCTTTCTTGGAAGTATGTGAAGATGTCTTTTATTCCCTACCAATGCCTTTTGGTGGGTTCTGCACTATGCCTTGCTAACAGGTATACGGCAAATGCAATGTCCGGTCTAGTGTAGTTTGCTAAATACATAAGTGCTCCCACTGCACTTAAGTATTGGAATTCCGGTCCCAGGACTTCCTCCCCCTCTTCCCTAGATCGGTATGGATCTTTTTCTTGCTGTAAAGACCTTCCGATCATTGGTACTTTCGATGGGTATACCTTCTCAAAGCTGAACCTTTCTAACACCTTCTACGCGTAGGGTGACTGATGTACTAATATTCCTTCAGGGACATGCTCGAGCTGCAGGCCTAAGCAGTATTTGGTTTTACCCAAATCTTTCATTTCAAATTCTGACTCCAGGTAAGAACTTGCTTCTTTTATGTCTTCCATTGTCTCGATGATATTCAAATCATTTACATATATTGAGATCATACAAAATCCAATCTGGGATCGTCGTATAAATACACAGGGACAATCTTCATTGTTCGTGTAGCCTTTCTTGCATAGAAAGTCGCTTAAGCCATTATACCACATCATGCCTGAATGCTTGAGTCCGTACAATGATTTCCTGAGTTTCACACTGTACAGATTTATATTTGCTCTGTCTTGGTTCGGGACAGGGATACCTTCAGGTGCCTTCATATAAATCTCCGAATCCAAGTTTCCATAAAAGTATGCAGTTACCACATCCATCAATTTCATTTCTAGATTCAAGTTTACTGCAATTGAGATTAAATATCTAAAGGTAATTCCACTCATGACTGGGGAGTAGATTTCTTCATAATCAACCTGGATGTTGAGTGAAACCTTGTGCTACCATTCTTGCTTTATATCTTACAACTTCATTTCTTTCATTTTTCTTTCGAACAAATACCCACTTGTGTCCCACAGGGTGCATATGTGGAAGTGTGTGGCTTACGGGTCCAAACACCTCTTTTTTATTTAGAGATAATAATTCAGTTTCTATTGCCTTCTTCCAACCTTTCTAATATGATCTTTTCTTACATTCAGCGAGCGATGCAGGCTCTGGATCAAGATCTATGATTGTGAAAATTTTCTTTGCAAAGTAGATATCAACATTGGCTGTTATCCTATTCATGGACTTTCCCGTGTGCACATAATTTATAGCTATTTCTTCATGAGTTGCTTCTTCTAGAGCTTTTCCTTGCTCATTGCTTCTTCCAGTTGCGGTGGCAAGTACCTTTAATTTTTTTGGCCCCGATGTGTGCGCGCACATCCTTACCGATTTCTTCTTCCATGGGGATGCTCAGATCCGGTATGCCCTTTTCTGAAGGTGTCATACTGATGCCAGGTCTCAACTGGCTCCACTTCTGGTTCTGGGGAACTTCAGTGATCGGCTGTGTCAAGTCTTTTTTATCCTTTTTCACCAAGCGTCCCCAGTTACTTAGGATTCGAGGGACCAGAGTTCTCGTTCTTTTATTATGAGGCCTCTAGACAGGATTAGGGATACCTTCAACTTTCTTTGGTATTTCAACCCTCTCTGGTGCATTGCATGCAGGCACATGCGACTTGATCACGCTATTCAAATCCCTAAAGTGGACAGGCAGTTGGTTTGCTAATGCTTGCAAATCAATGATCTTCTGAACTTCTCTATTTGCTTCACTAGTGCGCGGGTCATGTGCTTGGATTCCCGTGGCTTGCCACGTAATTTCTCGACATTTTTCATCAAGGGGTTTGTTGTAGGGGTGGCTCCCACCTAAGCCCAGCTGGCCTGTTAGAAGGTTGTAAAGCCCAAAATGGGACATGTATAATGACTTATATACCCTTGTGAAGGGTTCTTAAATGTAAGGGCATAATTGTAAAATACTCCCTATGTGAATATATATATGGCTGCCCTGGACATGGGGAAGCCCCAAGCATTGCTCATTTATTATCTCCACTACTATACTCTCATCTCACTATTTGGTCTGTAACCACTATAGTTGGAGCCGTCCGTGGGGAAGACTGAGCAAGCTCTAAGATCTGAAGAAGGATGGCATCAAAGAGAGCTACATCATTGGCAGCAAAGAAGAAGAGGAGCACGACGGCGATGCTCGTCAGCGCCAGGGCGTCGGCATCGGCTTCGGGTGCGAACGACAACGCCAGCGCTGCGGCTCCCAGCGTCGACGCTCGTGGCACGACGGTCGACCCCACCCCTGGCGCGGCGGTCGGCACTGGCAGTACCGATCGGGTCGTCGAGAGCAGTGATGCCGATGCCCACGCTGGCACGACCACTGCCCCCGCACCTGGCAACGTCTGCATCTTCACCGACTCCGGAGTCCATCGCACTAGCGCGCCGGGCAGCTCCGGAGCGCAAGCTGTGGTCGTTGCCGACCGGACGGTGCATGCCGGCGCTCAGGCCGGCGCAACCATGTTGACGGTGGAGAACGCCCTTCTGACGGCCCTCGGCACGCTGCAACGGGAGCTGGCGGATCTCCGCGGAGCCGTGCGGGAGATGAGGCTCAGAGCCAGCAAATCCCGCCGGCGGCTGATGAGGACACGACCCCTATGGATACAACCATATTTGCCATGCTTGTTGTTCCAATTATAAGAGCTCCTACGCATCACTTAAATTACAAGAACTTATGATATTACATAATGAGAGTTTGTTGCCTTTGTTATTATGTATCGAGATTTATGATGAAGATCATGCAATACGTGAGGCTACACATATGCTAAAACCGAGGACAGTTTTCTTTCAAGAAGGGGAGGATGATGTGACCACGCCACCAACACATACGACCATAGCGCCCAATATCAAGATTGAACTAAAGGTGACTTCGTTTCTTTAATTTCAACATATTTTAAATGAGAATATGATGCTACCTAATGATGAAAATATATATTTTTGTAGCACCACATCACTTTTGCACCAATTCAAGCAAGAGTTCAACTTGAACACGTTTTGGAATCCAATTCGGCCTCCAGATCAGTTCGGATTCAGCCTGACGGCCCAACTTCAAATGTGCATAACTTTCACATACAGAGTCCGTTTGAGGTCCACGAGTACTCGATGGAAAACTTTTCTTGTTTTGTTTCCAATGGATCTAGCCTCATCTCCAAATTCCTACTGTGCTTGCCACAATCACTCAAAGAAGATGTTGTATCACCTGTTTGGGTCAAATTGGGCCTTGTAATGTTTGGGCCCAAAGGGGAGGTGCCCCCCTCCTAGGCCCATACTGTTCACGGGGTTACTGTTCACGTGAACAGTACCATGAATAGTACCACCACTTTTTCCTTAGTTTTGTGCGGCTTTCCCACCCCTATTTAAGGAGGCTGCATCCTTCTAGTTTTCTTGGATTTTGTTTGATGAGTTTTTCCATGGTGAAAACTTTTGTTCTTCGCTTGTGTCGGCTAGACTAACCGTAAAGAACCTCTACGGAATCCCACCTTTTGAGCTCAATATAAATATTTATAATTTCAGATTGCTTGTTATCTTGTTCTTGCATGTTCTTCGGTTGCTTGCAGGAATAGACCTTCGTGGTCAGGTCAACTGCGTTCTTGGCACGGTTGTACGGTTGTAGTCGGGTCGCAAGAATCACCTCCGCAAAAATCGAAGTTATCATCCTATCGGAAGATCGGGACCCCATCGTCTCATCAGTTGGTATCAGAGCTTTAGTTGACCGGTAGGAATTTTTTGTATCCCTAGTTACTAGATTGATTTTTATTTCCCATAGTCCAAAAAAATTGCCTCACAAAAAGATTTAATTTCCGCTGTCCAAACCCCGTTGTGTCTTTCAATCTGTTAGTTTTGGTTTGCTAAATTGAATTTGTGTCCGTCTTAGCATTGTCTAGTTGCTGGTCATATATTTATTTCTATAAAAATCCAAACAAAAAATCCCCAATCACAAACCCTAATTCCAATTCGGCTGATTTTTCCTCTCTCTGCAGCCGCCACCAAAAAAGCCATAACTTTTGATTCCATGATCCTTTTTGAGTGAGACCACTGCCATTATATTCATAACTTCATTATCTATCATTCTATAAAATTTCGTTTCAATCCAGTATGGCAGTAAAAAGATATCAGAGGTGCAAGTTGACCTAATATTCCAGATTGAATCTGCAACAGTCGGCACTTGTGAATTTTGTGCGGATGTTTTGGTGGGTTTCCAGAACTTGGCCCCAAAACAAACGTTGTATAAAACATCGTCATAAAATGGAGAAAAAAATAATTATTGAAAAAGAGGCAACTGAAAAAAGTTACGGCCAAAACACCGACGTGCTGTCCAGTGGACAGAAATCTTCGGTTTTCAAGTTTGGGGACAATTCTTGTGTTCTTCAATTCTAGATTGCGTTCGATTGAATTATCTTGTATTTACCACTCCCATACATTGCCGTACACTATTTTAGCCTTCTTCCATCCTTGGTTGATCAGCAACATATGCTAAGTGCTAGATACGAACTATAATTCAATTCTGTGCAACTTCTGAAATTAATTGATTGTTTTCCTTTGCTATAAAATACATAGCCTATCCAAGCTCCACTTTTTCTATTAACCGAACAGGTCTCGCTGTACCTTGCAATCGCTTTACTCATCACTTGAGTTAGTTTTATCACGAACCAGCCACCGGTTGCACCACCTGTTTGCTTTGGTAAGAAGTTGCAAGAATTTGGTAAGAGCTTGAGAGATGCGTGACTTGATTTGAGCCTCCATATCCTAGTAGTTGATAGGAATATTTACTTGTGATTTGTTTCCTTGTTTTCTACTAACAATGGTAGATTATGATGTCATCGTGGGCAGATTTGAACTCGAAAGGAAACAATTACCGGTATATATCTTGCCACTCATCGCTTAGAGTACGTCGTCGGACTACTTCATGTGGTTTACTATGTTGGATAGCTACTTTGAAAAACAGGATCTTGATCCTGTTGAGAAGATGAGCATGGCAAGGATGACGCTGATTGGTGATGTTCAACATTGGTGGTCAAATCTCGAGTTCCACTATATATACACATGGGAGGAGATGAAAAAAAAGTTGCGACATCGTTTTGTACCTCCAGCACCCACGGTCACAAGCGAGGTGCAACCTGAGGTAACTGAAAATGTTGATATTGTTTTGGTTCCTACTCCATCTACAGATATCACCGAGATACTTGAAGAGGTGAAGGATGATCTGGTGCATCTTATGCCATTAGAGGAGAAGTTTGAGATGCCTACAGTATCTGATGAGGACGATAATAACAAAGGTACTGATTTGGTGCTACAACAAGACATAGAGCAACGTTGTGAGTATATACTTGCTGTAGTGCAATGTTTTAATATTCCTTGTGTTCACTTGAACGAACCATGTGCTGATCTAAATTCTCATAATTTTGCACATGTCGAATTAATTACACATAAAGAAGTTTTGACTAGAATTTCTCCTGCTAATTCATTGTGTTACATCATGTTGGATCTACCTATGAAATTGTCACATGCTATGGAGAAAGTTTTTGAACTTGCATGTTCGAAATTCTTGTTTAGTGCCTACACCCCTGGGTATAAGTTTAATTTGATTGGAGATTATGGTGTAGAAAATCAATTTCTTGTGTATCGAATATGCATAACTTGCGATCACATGGATGAATTGAAACTTGCTGTTTGGGACAACAATTCTTGTATGTGAATCATGTTCAATGTGAGAGGAAAGTAAAATTTAGTATTCATCCAATGCCTATGTGTTCATCTCTTTTTGCATCATCTAGTATGGACAATCTGAATAAAGATGATGAATTATGGAAGAACATACAAATCTCTCACTACAAGAAATTTGAGCATCGGTGATGATACGTATTTGTCACAAAATCATGGATTTTTGTCATAAAATCATAATAGTGACGATTTTTGTGCGTCACGCGTATCGTCACAGATTCTGCGTCATAGAATGTTAGTAGTGACGATAATTGGGAAATCGTCATAAAATAGTACACATTTATGACGAATAAGATATCGTCATACAATAATATTTATGACGATTTACTAAGCGTCATAAAATATTTTCTATGACAATCGCTTTCGTCATGACATGTGGTCCAGGACGTGTAATTTATGTGGTCCAGGACGTGTAATTTATGACGAAATTATTCATCATGAATATATTTGCAACGTCACAAAATTTAATCCAGAATCCAGACATACATGAATGACAAAAAAACATCATGAACAATAGCATAATTCTCCAGATAATCCCCATAGAATTGTTCCATCAAAGCATATAGTCACAGTTCCATTACAATACTATATTAGCATAGTCCCAGTTCCATTACAATACCATATTAGCATATAGTCCCCATAGAATTATCCAATACATGCCATTACAACCATTGGTTCAACATAAAAGTGATCACCATACTTCAAAATAAGTCTAGCAACTACACACTGTGACTACAAAGATGATCAAACTATTGATGATTGGCCCAGAAGACGCAAAACAAGGGAATCCGTTTTTTCTTGCATTTCCTTGAAAATGGCCATTTGGTCTTCAATACTCTTGTTTGACTCTTTTGCTTCTTCAACTTGCCTCTTCAAAGCCATGATTTCTCCCTGCTGAGAGCTAACAGTAGCACGCAACTCTTGCTCATTTCGACTAGCATTCTCGATCTGCAATGTTTGTCCTTGAACCATTTCTTCAAGTTCTCTTATGCGTGCAGTAGAAGTGTGAGTGGTAGATTGGCTTGAAGAGGCTGAAACACCCATATTCACCAAAAACTTGCTTGATTGACTGAACTCGGATAGAACTCCACCCACAACATCATCTATAGATTTGGGTTCTTCACCTTCCTGTGGAGTTTCTTCCATTGCGGTTTCCATGGCATCCTAGCATTGAATAGAGACAATATAAACATGCAAGATAATGCTATGCTCCATTTGTAACATAAACAGATTGGATAATGCTTATCTTTGAATGTTGAAGACACAGCAAAGAAAAATTTTTGTATACACCTATAATATGTATTCAGCTCATTCTTTAATAAGTAATAACAGAACATTGTGTTGCATGGTTGTAGAAAAATGAAAAAAAATGAATATGACATACTTAAACAACAATTCAGTTTAGTTTTCCTTTACAAAAACACCTTAGTGTACATATCAACATAGCATTCAAATATATGTGTCACACACACACATTTCAATATTTGGCAATTAATATACTTACAATTGCTTCCTGTGCAATATCACTATAACCCTTTTTCCTGCTAAAATGGCTTGCCTTGAAAAGATCCATTGAATTAGGTTCTTCCCCATTATCTTGGACTTTCTACATTAATGGTACAAATATTTCAGAATAGCTAGCTATGCAGTGTAATGAATTAGTCAACAATTTAGCTTACCATAGAGTATCTCTTAGCAACATAAGATTGAGAACCTGTGGTTTGGTGCAGCCTAACCTTTTCTCTATTTTGTTTATTCTTTTCACATGTTCCTACAAATAGTAAGCCCATGTAATAAACTGTCAATCCTATGTATATTACTAACTTTTCCAAAAAAAAAAGCTACATATATATCTATGATACCTTGTGCTTAGGATCACTCCACTTCTGCACAAGACTTGCCCAATCTTCTTGAGAAACATCTGGTGGTTTTCTTGAGAGTACTTCATTCTCAGGAACACCATCAAAATATTTTCGTTTCAGCTTATAGCGCTGTTGGCGTACCCCATCCTTGAGGAGAGCAGAACAAACTTTTTTGGTTGAATTATCAGATACATCCATATCAAAGCGAATCTGTTTAAGTTAGATAATAGTGTAAGATCAATGCACTTAAAATGGCACAAATTATCAGATTATTCTGCTCATAACAAGTTACTATGTACTGGTCTTGTGCACTCAATACTCATAAGAAGTATTTTTTCTATAAATAAAATAGTGCAGCAAGAATAAAAAGACAGAAGCATGAGCAATTGTTCCTAACAAAGGTGGCTGAGGGTTGCACAAGCAATTCAGTATTAATCAAGCTGACATATTTAGTACTACAAAAAAAATTTACTTGAGGAAAAAGTTTAAACTTACAGCTAGATAACTCATGTGATCTTTTAGGATATCTCTATCATTGTTCTTCTTGTAATCCTCCCAATGCGGGTAGATAGGCATATGGTCCCTCACCAGTATGCCAGACTCCGAAGCTAGCTTTGCTGCTTGCAATGGCTGTTCATGTCGTTTCTTCCCTTCGACAAATGTGAGAGGCATTTTAGAACCCATAGCTTTAGTAAGCTTGTTAAGCCCTCTTCCCCAAGTTGGCTTCCGATGTCCCTTGGCGGTTGGTGCTGCAACTCACAACATGTTTGCAAGGTACAAAGTAGATAAGAAATATAATGGATTAGAACTATGTTTGCAAGATACAAAGTGGAATGAAAATATGTTGCAATTTCTTACCTTCATCAAACTGTCCAGCATTATCAATTGAATTCATGCTAGAAGTTCCCTCATTTCCATCAGTAATTAGCTGAATTGTCCTCAAAAGCATTGCCTTGTTGACTTCTCTTGGCTCAGATTCAGAATGTGACATAAGCCCTTCTTCCATTCTATTTTGGTTCCTTTCTTGAGCATAAGTGTTAGCTGATGGTTCTGATCCTGACCATGTTGACTTAGAACATGGTCCACCACCTAGGGAAATCCTTGATGCCTTTGGATTTCTTGATCCAGGAGCCATTTGAGAATACTTTGAAACCTACATAACACACAAAAATAAAGAGAATAAATTTTCTACCATCAACAATATCAAAAGCAAAAGCAAAAGAATCCCGTAGAAATAAAATCAGTGAGCTAAAATAAAATCAGTGAGCTGTACTAGATGTAGAAAATATATTTTAAGTGAAGACCCTACACATAAGCTAAAGTTTACAAGAATAAGTGACAACCTTGAACCTAGATGATATGTTCGCTGTCACCGGCATTTCATCTTCCTCTCCTAAACTGTCATCACTTTCATCTGATTGATTGGTGTCATCCTCAAGAGGGTCGTAGTCTGATGTGGATTCTTCAGAGTTATTTTTCTTGCTTGGCACTGTTCTGTAATCATCTTTTTTCCCTCTGCCCATCTCATCCAAAATGTTTTTTACATGATCTATGCCAAGTGATCCCATTCGTGCTATGTTTCTCTTGATATTGTTACGTCTCTCCTCCTCATATTTATTGATCGGCATTGCTTTACATGGTCCAATAAGGATAGTGTTAAATAAAAGCATACAAACTAACCGTAGCTACAAATGATGTTATATTTGGTTCTTTATAAGTGAAAAATAGTAATTGAAGCCAACAACTCACATATCAATTATTAGATAATGAAGCATTGAAAAAGCATAGGCAGGAGACAATTCGAATAGACTTACCTAGGACACCTGAGTTCACTGGAAAGAGATTTCGTCCAGCAAAATAAACTCTACTCCTTATGTCAACAGGTTCTGACAAATAGATCAACAACAAGGGATCAATTAAACCAAAAAGATACAACAAAATTGTCTAACATTACCTTAACATGCAGAGTCATCGCTCTGCAACCTCCATAACCATGCTCATGACTGCTGCATTTTCTACAGATGGAGGATACGAGCTAGGGTTTAGAGATTGTGTAACATCCTGAATTTTGAATGTTTGGAATTTGAGTAAATTAAAATTTTTATTTACATCTTACAAGCATTTGCAAATTTTGGTCAAAATCTTATTTGGATTTTCTTGAGATTTGTGCCGATCCAAATAATAATTGGAAATCAAATTAACTAAACACAGGAAAGAAATGACCGCACCAACATCAGAAGCTCGCCTCTAAAACAATTAAACTAAGAATTCAAAGGCTTGAAAAATCATGGAAAAATCAAAATAAAAAATAGGGGAATATTAAATTTGCATTTAGATATTTGAACCAATCTTTAAATTAAAAATCCAAATTCAAGAATTAATAAAGTTCTCACTTTTCTCTTATTCTTTTTCCCCTCCTTTTTCCGTCCTGCCACTGGCCCCGGTCTCTCTTTCTTTTCTCCTTCTCTCTGCGCCAAAGCGCCCGTTTCTTCTCCTCTGTCTCACGGCCAATCTTGCTCCACGTCGCTCTCCTCCCCTCCCTCTTTTCTTCCTCCTCCGCCCTTCGTTTCCTGTGGTCGAGCTCCTTCCGCGTCGCTTCCTCCCTCTTTTTCCGTTGCTCTCTGCTCTGCGCGCCTGCTCTGCCCCTTCGTCGCTCGTCCCGTCCCCTCCGCGCGCCTGCCGTCTAGCTGCCCTGCACGCCTCCCGCGCCGAGCCCCGCGCCGGTCCATACCCGGTGGACCTCTCCGCCGCCCGGTCCTCGCGCCCACGCCCCGGCTCTACTCCCTCCTGGCGCGCATAAGAGGCCCGAGCAGCCTCCTTCCATTCCCCTTGCCCCGCGCCATTTCCTCCTCCTCCCCCATCTTTTCCCCTTCCTCCCCGAAAGCAGCCGCCTCCGCCAGTCTCGCCGCCGTCGCCCCCCTCCCCTCCGGTGCTTAGCTCCTCGATTCCGGCCACCAGGAGCACCCCCACGACGCCCTCAATCTTCCCCAACCAACGCTCGGCCTCCTCGACGCCCGAGCTGCCCCCTCCACGTGCGCCACCCTCCGCCGCCCCTGGCTTCCGACGCCAGCCCTGCATGCTCTGCTATAAGCACAGCCGAGGCCACCATAGCCCTTCCCACACTCCCTTCCCCCTTTGCTAGCAAACAATTGAACTCCCGTGCCCCCACAGGCTCGCCAGGGCACCTTCTTCCCCGCGGCCGGTCACCAAGCTCACCGGCGATTCAAGCCGAACTAGCTCAATTCCTCCTTACCGAACCATCCTCGGGGCGTCGTGAAGATATTCCCGATCTCCTCCGAGCTCCACAGTGCCCGTACCTCGCCGTCGACGCGCGCCTCCCTGAGCTCACCTCCGCCGCTCGCCGCCGGCCCGCTCCGAAGCACCCCGGGCTCCGCCAAGGCTTCCACCAGTTTCCCCTGCCCGCGAGCAACCCATTTCCGCAGTCGCCCACTTTCCTCCGGTCATCCTCCGTCGGTGACACCGCCGCCCGTACGCCGCCCGGAGCTTCTCTGCTTCGGCCCCCCTTACAGACCCGGCTTATGTTCTACTCCTTCCCCATCTAAGTCAGGTAATACCAAGAGCTTGGCTGGCCGGTGGAGTGCACAACCATTTCGGCCACCGAGTTCGAACCCCCTCCCCACAGCACATTAGAGTATTAGGATTTTATTCTTTTTGTTTTATTGCTAAGCCAAATACAGCTAGGAAAAGTTAGTAATAATCAGGAACTAATCCACGAATGATGTTAAAATTTATCTAAAGTATAAATGAGTTTAATAAAATATTTAACCATGGATCAAACATTTCAAGTTAATTAGTGGCTAATGCGACTTTTAACCTTTATATAACAGCTTAATTCCTAAATTAAGGCCTGGTGAGACTTTGATTAGAAATGTTTATAGGTATAGGCTTATAATGGGATGACAACTTAAAATAAAGTATAAAACCTCGCATAATAGTAAATGTTATAAAATTAACCTCTGTAAAGTTAAACCATAACCCATTGTTTCTATGCCCTTGCAATTGGGAGATTCCTATTTGACTATTGCCTGATTGGAACATTAAGCCAACAAATTTTATCGGAATGTAAATAAGATTGTTTACAGATTTAACATCTGATCAACTACTACATGTGAGCAATTGAGGTAGTTAAAGTACTCATCTAGACATCTAAATGTCAATTAAGGGCATTAATAAGAAGAAGTGGACTTGGATAAATGTCTATACTTAATGAAAATGGCTCGTAATTAGCATGTAAACATATATGCTCAATATTAGTCATGCTACCATTAAACAAACCCTAATAACATATTTTAATATAATAGCCCTAGGTCGTCGAGGTTCAAAGTAGTCTCACAAACTTAAATATTCCAAATTGAACATGTAACAACTAACATGGGTAATTAAGGACACATAAAATAATACAAACCAAGCCTTGTTAAGATAGCTTGACGTAGACTAAGATTTGAAATGAGATTAAGACTAATAGTAGCCAAAATATAAGCGAGAGAATAATGGTACCATTAAATAAATCCTAATACTAGATTTAGTAATTAATAGTGATGAGCATGAAATGGTAAGATCCAAACACCCGAATCCTAATTCAAGTTAAAATAGGCTTAGCGAATCTAATGCCACATAAAATGTCATCACATAAAATGCTATGCACTTAGACTCTAAAATTTATCCGATAAGCCAAAATGCCCAGGAAAGTAACGCTTGACAAAATTGTACCTACTCATACGTCCATCCTAACTCATGGGACTTCCTTGATAAATATAAAAATAAATAAAGGAAACTGTTGGTAAAAGATCGAGGTATCGTTTTCTACCACCGGCCTTGCCTCAAATCACCCAAATTACCTAATAACTCATAACAAAGCAAAAGATGAGTTTATTCGGATTTATTTGGATCTTTTGAGTTATTTGCTTTTATTTGAATTCAGTCGTTCGTCGCGTAATTAGAAACTGGGGTCCTGGAGATTCTATGGATCAAACGAGACCAAGGTTGATGAAGCCCAGGAATTAAAAGTCATCGCATGAGACAACTTTGTGTGAGCTCAAGACCGCGGTAAACCGCGCCAGGCGAGTCAATACTTTGATCATGTTGAACCTACACTTTCTGCAAAATTAATTTTGTTTAAATTATCAAATTGCATGCTGTTATTTTATATGCAAATACATGTTAAATTGATTCTAGTTATATGCCCAATTGCTTGTCTTGAATAATATTACACCTCATTTGGATTACTTGATTATGTGAACTTTGTCGCCCTAGCAAAATTACAATAGTAACCTTTCAAAGATAAGTCCGTAATTATATGCCATGCTTAGTATTGTTTAGATACTCATGGGCGCGAGAGCGCCCAAGCATCACTTTTAATCCTGAGAAAAATTGGTTGGGCAGTCAGGGTGGTAATGACTGGTGTATGTTGGATATGGCTATTTTATATTCCTAAAAACCTCAAATTGCTTATTTATCTGGGCGGATGGTTCGGGGGTGTGGTGCAGGGGTGCACGAGAGTGTGGTTTGTGGTAGAACCGCCCAGATACCCTAAGGACTGAATCTTGTCATGATCTCCCCTGTAAAACAAGTACAACCACAAGCTGGCAAAGTGTAGGCAGGGCTAACTAATTTGCATCGACTTAGTAAGAGTTGCGCCGGTGTGAACACGGGCGGGTAGAGGATGGCCACATCCTCCGACGTGACGGCGCAAGAGGGGGCTTCTGGAAGGGTGGTCGTACCCGGAGGAAGTGGAAACCTTAGCGGACGTAACTCTGCTAAGAAAAATGCATTGTAAAGGTCCTGTGATAGTCTACTCAACCGCATGGCTAAGGAATCATGTGGGGCAACGAGTGGATCTATCTCTTGTGGGTAAAGTGTACAAACTCTGCAGAGTCTAAAACTATTCGAATAGCCGTGCCCACGGTCAAGGGCAGACATGGGAACTTAACCAGATATAGTTCTATTTCAAAATACTTTGTGGGTGGGAATGGAAAAAGTGAAAGGGCGATGGACTGCCCTAGTTTGGAATTGTCCTGGGTGTCGTCCCAGTGGTAAGTTAAGCGGCTATAACGCTGAAGAATTGCTATATGGTGCAGATGCCATGTAACGGTGGATGGAATCTGAATCACTATTAATATTGCATGTTCCTGAACATTATGCTTTTGTTCAAAATGCTAGGTCTTAGGAATTTTTATATAATTATATTCAAAAGCACTCTTCGCAAAAACAAAATAAACCTAAGCCATCCTTTGATTAGCCATACATGTTATATCTTGCATTCTGTGTGTTGGCTCGCTGAGCACGGGGTCGGAGTGCTCACGCTCGCTTTTGCGACAAAATTCAGAGTCAAGAGTCACATCACCGCGCCTCAGCAACAAGGTTGGACAAGATGGCAGAGAAGATGAAGATGTCAAGAACTAGGCCGCGAACCTCCAGTTAGCTGCCTGTGGGCATGTCCTGAAGGTCCCACCTGTGTGCTCCGTCCTTCCGCTGCTGCAATTTATTGATTTCGGCCTAATCGGCCCATGAAGTAAGTCTATTATTATATTTACATTTTCGCATGATATGTACTTTGATATTCAGAACTGTAACTGTGTGCACTATCTACTGATCCAGGGAATAGTGCAGTTAAACACAGTAGATTCCGGATTATAAAATCTGGGTCTGACAGCTTTGGTATCAGAGCATATTGACTGCAGGTCGTGACCTAGTTAGTCTGGCCGTTAGTTCATAATTAGAACTACTTCCTCAATATCTATTTTCACAAATATCAGTTATAATGCTCATTCTTATCTCTCCTAGACGATTCCCCCTCATCTATATGCTACCCCAGCCATTTTACTTCTAAAGCTCCCTTACCCCCGAAGTTCAAAACGTGATAAAAATCTAGTACTCCTCTTGTAAATGTTCTATGAAAACACACTTGGGCCAAGAATCATGATGCTTACCCTTGAAACTTAATTGTTTTATTCTTGGAGGAAACAATAGTGTGAATTTTGGGGTAAATGAATTGGTGGAGCTTAAATGAATAGATTAAACAGACAGGTGAATTAAGTAATTCCTGGAGAAATAGGAAGTATGAAACTAATTAAAGGATTGCAACACTGATAAATTGTGTAATTCCTGGAAAGATTTTTACAATAATGGAAAAAAAAGGGTAGGATCGATTGCCAAATGAATTAATAGAGTTTTAAGAAATTGGAGATATGATAACAGCTATCGGAGTACAGGCTTGATTACTAACATTATTCCTGGAAGATGTTAATGATAATGAATTAATTCGGAGGTTGTCACTGAAGATTTAGGCGATTACTAGAGGAGCAACTATGATCTTGAATACCATCTTGGATTATTAGGAAGTCCTGATACACATGACACTGGTGGATTTAAAAGTAATAATGTTGAATAATCATTAGAAATCAGAAATAAAGAATAGATAGGTAGTAAAGATTTAGCTTGACCATTGGGGAGCAAACTATGGATTTGAATCAATGACACCAGACTAGATTATTAGGATGTCACAATATGAAAGTTATCGATGGATCTAAATAATGAATACTAGATCTTCGTTGGATTGGAAAGCTGATTAAATTGGAAATTGACGAACCTGAGATTGGATCTATAAAGATGTGGTGGACATTCAGATTCATATAAGAATTAGGTGATTCCGATTGGACAAAAATTTGGGAGATGCAATAAAAATTAATTGATTGGTGGGTTTAGAGTAAGGGTATTGGATTTTCAATAGACTGTAAAGATGAAAAGTTTACCAATAATGAATCCAAGATTGGGATTATACATACATAGTGAAATACGAGATTTAATTCACAAATTTATGTTGGAAGTACAGAGTTAGGCGAGAATTAGATAACCATGGCTGAATTAATGAAATGGTGAATGACACAATGCAAAAGAGTATGGTCGGTGGAACAAATAAATGATGACACTTGCTGACTGGAGTTTTAGACAGCAATAATACCGTGACTAAATAATAATAATAATAATAAAAAGGAGGATAGTCTAGGTGCACTGTGTGAAAGTGGAGGTTAAACTATTAAGGCCGTTGGATTCTAAGCCTTATGTATAAAAGTCGTATGGGAGTGAGTCAATTCATTGATTTGAACATTGGAAGAGATTAGCATACTTTGACAAAAAGGGGTATTATAAGGTTTTGTATTACAGAACAAAAAAAAAAAATATAATACAAGAATGAGTACTGATATATATCAAATTACCTCTGAGTACTTTTCTATCTTTCAATCGATTTCAAAAAAAAAAAAAAAAGAAAGAAAATTTTGGTTTCCCTTCTCTTACCATTGCTCCAAAAATTTAAGGTTAGGTACGTCAAAGATGTTCATGAAGATAAGCTGGTTTCGTTTTAAACGAACTATGCAGATGAACCCTGTTCCCCTTATGTGTGTCCCCCGCATAGACGTTGTAATGTTGCAAGATTCTATTTGGCCCTGTGCACTGCCTTTTGCCCTCGGGCGTCCTATTTCGCAGTCACGGGAAAAGCTTGCTTTTGAAAAACTTGTGTGGTTTTGTATCAGCTCGGCCCTTTGGGTGTGCTCTTTTAAAATTTGCATGGGTTAGATCACCTTATCCCCACGACTCCATTCTTACCTCATGCTATTGCCTCTCACCTTTTGCTGAAAACCCCATTGGATCTACAGAAGTGAAAATAACGGATAACCCAAACTAGGGCAATCACGAGAAGTAAAGACTCTGCAACCTTCCAGTACTTAAGGAAAACAACATCACTATGAAGAAGACCACCGTCAGGAGAGTGTCCACTGAGCGAGGTCTCCTATTCCTGCGAAGAACAAGACTCTTACCCAAAGGATCGCTCCTTGAATCTATTGCTGACAAAAGCAACCAAAGTACAACTGGTAAGACACCAAATCGCCGCAAGATCCATCATGCCTGGAACTAGAAGAGAAGAATAAGGACTAGTGACATTTATTTTAAGGGGGGTAGTACTAAGAGACAGAACTGCCAAAGAACTACTACGAAGTATATCCTTGGAACTGCAACAACCTGGACTTAGAGCTAATCAGACTAGTACAAGAAGATATGTAGGGCCAGAAATCTTGGAATGATAAGGACAAAAGACCACCAAATAGATGTGTCCATCCTCATATCGACATTCCTTAGACCATCTATTCATTAGGGCATAGGGCAATACTACCATCCATTAATATGGATCCTATGACCGTCATACGCCCAAGAGACAATGCGACCACTCCACTCTACGATGATGTGAAGACAACAATGTCGAAGAGCAAGTAATTGGAAGTCTACGACCTATCCAGGAGAACAAGGTTTCACTTTTCCCTTTTTACTTCTCCAAGTGCTAACCCTTGTTGTGCAGATTTTCATCGCTCCGTGGAGCTAAAGAACTATACGTCAAGCAACACCTCGAAAACCATTGCTAGCCAATATAACCCACCTCCATTCTTTCTGCTCTATCGGAATCTCGGGGTCGAGATTCATTTAAGGGGGGTAGATTTGTAACATCCTGAATTTTGAATGTTTGGAATTTGAGTAAATTAAAATTTTTATTTACATCTTACAAGCATTTGCAAATTTTGGTCAAAATCTTATTTGGATTTTCTTGAGATTTGTGCCGATCCAAATAATAATTGGAAATCAAATTAACTAAACACAGGAAAGAAATGACCGCACCAACATCAGAAGCTCGCCTCTAAAACAATTAAACTAAGAATTCAAAGGCTTGAAAAATCATGGAAAAATCAAAATAAAAAATAGGGGAATATTAAATTTGCATTTAGATATTTGAACCAATCTTTAAATTAAAAATCCAAATTCAAGAATTAATAAAGTTCTCACTTTTCTCTTATTCTTTTTCCCCTCCTTTTTCCGTCCTGCCACTGGCCCCGGTCTCTCTTTCTTTTCTCCTTCTCTCTGCGCCAAAGCGCCCGTTTCTTCTCCTCTGTCTCACGGCCAATCTTGCTCCACGTCGCTCTCCTCCCCTCCCTCTTTTCTTCCTCCTCCGCCCTTCGTTTCCTGTGGTCGAGCTCCTTCCGCGTCGCTTCCTCCCTCTTTTTCCGTTGCTCTCTGCTCTGCGCGCCTGCTCTGCCCCTTCGTCGCTCGTCCCGTCCCCTCCGCGCGCCTGCCGTCTAGCTGCCCTGCACGCCTCCCGCGCCGAGCCCCGCGCCGGTCCATACCCGGTGGACCTCTCCGCCGCCCGGTCCTCGCGCCCACGCCCCGGCTCTACTCCCTCCTGGCGCGCATAAGAGGCCCGAGCAGCCTCCTTCCATTCCCCTTGCCCCGCGCCATTTCCTCCTCCTCCCCCATCTTTTCCCCTTCCTCCCCGAAAGCAGCCGCCTCCGCCAGTCTCGCCGCCGTCGCCCCCCTCCCCTCCGGTGCTTAGCTCCTCGATTCCGGCCACCAGGAGCACCCCCACGACGCCCTCAATCTTCCCCAACCAACGCTCGGCCTCCTCGACGCCCGAGCTGCCCCCTCCACGTGCGCCACCCTCCGCCGCCCCTGGCTTCCGACGCCAGCCCTGCATGCTCTGCTATAAGCACAGCCGAGGCCACCATAGCCCTTCCCACACTCCCTTCCCCCTTTGCTAGCAAACAATTGAACTCCCGTGCCCCCACAGGCTCGCCAGGGCACCTTCTTCCCCGCGGCCGGTCACCAAGCTCACCGGCGATTCAAGCCGAACTAGCTCAATTCCTCCTTACCGAACCATCCTCGGGGCGTCGTGAAGATATTCCCGATCTCCTCCGAGCTCCACAGTGCCCGTACCTCGCCGTCGACGCGCGCCTCCCTGAGCTCACCTCCGCCGCTCGCCGCCGGCCCGCTCCGAAGCACCCCGGGCTCCGCCAAGGCTTCCACCAGTTTCCCCTGCCCGCGAGCAACCCATTTCCGCAGTCGCCCACTTTCCTCCGGTCATCCTCCGTCGGTGACACCGCCGCCCGTACGCCGCCCGGAGCTTCTCTGCTTCGGCCCCCCTTACAGACCCGGCTTATGTTCTACTCCTTCCCCATCTAAGTCAGGTAATACCAAGAGCTTGGCTGGCCGGTGGAGTGCACAACCATTTCGGCCACCGAGTTCGAACCCCCTCCCCACAGCACATTAGAGTATTAGGATTTTATTCTTTTTGTTTTATTGCTAAGCCAAATACAGCTAGGAAAAGTTAGTAATAATCAGGAACTAATCCACGAATGATGTTAAAATTTATCTAAAGTATAAATGAGTTTAATAAAATATTTAACCATGGATCAAACATTTCAAGTTAATTAGTGGCTAATGCGACTTTTAACCTTTATATAACAGCTTAATTCCTAAATTAAGGCCTGGTGAGACTTTGATTAGAAATGTTTATAGGTATAGGCTTATAATGGGATGACAACTTAAAATAAAGTATAAAACCTCGCATAATAGTAAATGTTATAAAATTAACCTCTGTAAAGTTAAACCATAACCCATTGTTTCTATGCCCTTGCAATTGGGAGATTCCTATTTGACTATTGCCTGATTGGAACATTAAGCCAACAAATTTTATCGGAATGTAAATAAGATTGTTTACAGATTTAACATCTGATCAACTACTACATGTGAGCAATTGAGGTAGTTAAAGTACTCATCTAGACATCTAAATGTCAATTAAGGGCATTAATAAGAAGAAGTGGACTTGGATAAATGTCTATACTTAATGAAAATGGCTCGTAATTAGCATGTAAACATATATGCTCAATATTAGTCATGCTACCATTAAACAAACCCTAATAACATATTTTAATATAATAGCCCTAGGTCGTCGAGGTTCAAAGTAGTCTCACAAACTTAAATATTCCAAATTGAACATGTAACAACTAACATGGGTAATTAAGGACACATAAAATAATACAAACCAAGCCTTGTTAAGATAGCTTGATGTAGACTAAGATTTGAAATGAGATTAAGACTAATAGTAGCCAAAATATAAGCGAGAGAATAATGGTACCATTAAATAAATCCTAATACTAGATTTAGTAATTAATAGTGATGAGCATGAAATGGTAAGATCCAAACACCCGAATCCTAATTCAAGTTAAAATAGGCTTAGCGAATCTAATGCCACATAAAATGTCATCACATAAAATGCTATGCACTTAGACTCTAAAATTTATCCGATAAGCCAAAATGCCCAGGAAAGTAACGCTTGACAAAATTGTACCTACTCATACGTCCATCCTAACTCATGGGACTTCCTTGATAAATATAAAAATAAATAAAGGAAACTGTTGGTAAAAGATCGAGGTATCGTTTTCTACCACCGGCCTTGCCTCAAATCACCCAAATTACCTAATAACTCATAACAAAGCAAAAGATGAGTTTATTCGGATTTATTTGGATCTTTTGAGTTATTTGCTTTTATTTGAATTCAGTCGTTCGTCGCGTAATTAGAAACTGGGGTCCTGGAGATTCTATGGATCAAACGAGACCAAGGTTGATGAAGCCCAGGAATTAAAAGTCATCGCATGAGACAACTTTGTGTGAGCTCAAGACCGCGGTAAACCGCGCCAGGCGAGTCAATACTTTGATCATGTTGAACCTACACTTTCTGCAAAATTAATTTTGTTTAAATTATCAAATTGCATGCTGTTATTTTATATGCAAATACATGTTAAATTGATTCTAGTTATATGCCCAATTGCTTGTCTTGAATAATATTACACCTCATTTGGATTACTTGATTATGTGAACTTTGTCGCCCTAGCAAAATTACAATAGTAACCTTTCAAAGATAAGTCCGTAATTATATGCCATGCTTAGTATTGTTTAGATACTCATGGGCGCGAGAGCGCCCAAGCATCACTTTTAATCCTGAGAAAAATTGGTTGGGCAGTCAGGGTGGTAATGACTGGTGTATGTTGGATATGGCTATTTTATATTCCTAAAAACCTCAAATTGCTTATTTATCTGGGCGGATGGTTCGGGGGTGTGGTGCAGGGGTGCACGAGAGTGTGGTTTGTGGTAGAACCGCCCAGATACCCTAAGGACTGAATCTTGTCATGATCTCCCCTGTAAAACAAGTACAACCACAAGCTGGCAAAGTGTAGGCAGGGCTAACTAATTTGCATCGACTTAGTAAGAGTTGCGCCGGTGTGAACACGGGCGGGTAGAGGATGGCCACATCCTCCGACGTGACGGCGCAAGAGGGGGCTTCTGGAAGGGTGGTCGTACCCGGAGGAAGTGGAAACCTTAGCGGACGTAACTCTGCTAAGAAAAATGCATTGTAAAGGTCCTGTGATAGTCTACTCAACCGCATGGCTAAGGAATCATGTGGGGCAACGAGTGGATCTATCTCTTGTGGGTAAAGTGTACAAACTCTGCAGAGTCTAAAACTATTTGAATAGCCGTGCCCACGGTCAAGGGCAGACATGGGAACTTAACCAGATATAGTTCTATTTCAAAATACTTTGTGGGTGGGAATGGAAAAAGTGAAAGGGCGATGGACTGCCCTAGTTTGGAATTGTCCTGGGTGTCGTCCCAGTGGTAAGTTAAGCGGCTATAACGCTGAAGAATTGCTATATGGTGCAGATGCCATGTAACGGTGGATGGAATCTGAATCACTATTAATATTGCATGTTCCTGAACATTATGCTTTTGTTCAAAATGCTAGGTCTTAGGAATTTTTATATAATTATATTCAAAAGCACTCTTCGCAAAAACAAAATAAACCTAAGCCATCCTTTGATTAGCCATACATGTTATATCTTGCATTCTGTGTGTTGGCTCGCTGAGCACGGGGTCGGAGTGCTCACGCTCGCTTTTGCGACAAAATTCAGAGTCAAGAGTCACATCACCGCGCCTCAGCAACAAGGTTGGACAAGATGGCAGAGAAGATGAAGATGTCAAGAACTAGGCCGCGAACCTCCAGTTGGCTGCCTGTGGGCATGTCCTGAAGGTCCCACCTGTGTGCTCCGTCCTTCCGCTGCTGCAATTTATTGATTTCGGCCTAATCGGCCCATGAAGTAAGTCTATTATTATATTTACATTTTCGCATGATATGTACTTTGATATTCAGAACTGTAACTGTGTGCACTATCTACTGATCCAGGGAATAGTGCAGTTAAACACAGTAGATTCCGGATTATAAAATCTGGGTCTGACAGATTGGGAGGGGGTCGGCACGAGCTAGGGTTTAGAGATTGGGAGGGGGTGGCCACGAGCTAGGGTTTAGAGAGGGGGCGATCTGGGGAGGGAGGGGGGCGATCTGGGGAGGAGAGGAGGGCGATCTGGGGAGGGAGGAGAGGAGGGCGATCTGGGGAAGGAGGGAGAGGGGGGCGATGGAGGGAGGAGAGAGTGAGGGGCGACGGAGGGGGGCGACCTGGACTGGGCGGGAGGGAGGGATCTGGGGAGGGAGGAGAGGAGGGCGATGGAGGGAGGAGAGAGTGAGGGGCGACGGAGGGGGGCGACCTGGACTGGGAGGGAGGGGGGCGATTTGGGGAGGGAGGAGAGGAGGGCGATCTGGGGAGGGAGAGGGGGTCGATGGGAGGGAGGAGAGAGTGAGGGGCAACCCGCGACGGCGCGACCTGGACTGGAGCCTGGTCGCTTGGAGGGATTGTTGCGCGCCAGTCTGGGATTTCATGCCCAGCCGCGCGAAAGTTTGGCGCGCATGAAAATTTTCGTGAAAAATTTCAAGAATCGTGACATTTTGCGTGAATTATGTTAAATTGCAGTACTAGCTGATATTTAAACCAGGACAATTCTACATTTTTGCCAGTACGATTACAAGGTTATACATATATATTTTTGATGGGGTAGCAACAATGCTTCTACAAAAAGCCCCTAGAGCAATGCAAGATTTTACATACAAATCTATTCATCAGTTTCATCATCATCAGTTTTATCATCATCAGTTTCATTTGCTGGGCTTTGTGGACAGTCACTATCATCAGAAGTATCATCAGTGCTATTTCTAATATTAGCAACTATTTCAGCATCAATTGTACAGCCATCCTCATCAATACGATGCAAATTCTCCATATGTTGATCAATATCACTCAAAATATGCTCTGTACTGGAGGAAATATCATCCTGAAGTGCAACATCAGGAGTATGATCTTCAGTTTCAGTCACATCATAGAGATGCCTATGCTCAAATTTTTGCACCACTTTCCACCCTTTACCAAGCTTTGTGTCATTCAAATAAAATACCTGTGCTGCTTGAGTGGCTAAAATATAAGGGTCATTTTTATACCAATAACGCTCTACATTGATGCTTCTAAAGTACCCATCATCTTTCATGGCTGTCTTTTTCGCCAAGGATGATTTATTGGAAGGAAACGGCGATGACCGAAATAACCAATTTTGTTCCTTAGAGCCTGCGATAGAGGATCTTCATCACAATGAACACAAGCAAAGTAACCTTTTGTGCTACGCCCAGACAATGTACCCAAGGCTGGATAATCGTGGATACACCAAAGAACTGCAGCATGTAAACTAAACATTTCACCAGTAAATGCTTCATATGTCTGAATTCCTTTCCATAGTTCAAGCAAATCCTCTATTAATGGCTGGAAGAATACATCAAAATCCTTTCCTGGAGCATTTGGACCTGGGATAAGCAAGGTCATCATAAAATTAGATTGATTCATGCATGCCCATGGTGGCAAATTGTACGGGATTACAAACACTGGCCACATGCTATAGGAGTTACTCATGTTACCAAATGGGTTAAAACCATCAGTGGCGAGACCAAGTCGGAGATTTCTAGCATCTTGTGCAAACCATTCATACTTTCTATCAAAATCTTTCCATGCCTCACCATCAGCAGGATGCCTCATTTCATTCTCAACAATCTGTCGCTTCAACTTGTGCCACTGAGTGTTCTCTGCTGTCTCTTTAGACATGAACAATCTCTGAAGTCTTGGCTTCAAAGGAAAATAGCGTAGTACCTTCTGAGCAACTCGCTTTTTCCCATTTGGATCTTTCCACCTTGACTCTTTACATACTGGGCAATGATCATGTTTGGCATACTTCCAAAATAGGACACAATTATTCACACATACATGAATTGACTCATACCCAAGCCCCAGTTCGCGAAGAAGAGTTTTTGCTTCATTATATGATTTGGGTAGTGCATTGTGAGCTGGAAATGCCAAGGACAGCAACTGGAGAAGTGCATCAAAGGCAACATTGGTGATCCGATAATATGACTTGAGATGAAGTAGCTTAATAAGAAAAGAGAATTTTGTAAATTTGGCACACCCAGGGTAAAGTTCACACTTGGCATCTTCTAAAATCTTTCCAAATATTGACTGACTCTTATCCTTATTTGCGCTTGTGTACAAGTCACCTAGTAGTTCTGGAATTCCATCATCGTCATCATCATCTTGGTAGTCATGTGGAGCAATCTCATCAAGATAATCAGTGACCATTTGATTAGGAACCTGAACTTCATGCCCAACATCTTCATTGCTTTCAGCAATAAGTGGTTCCCCATGATATATCCACCTAGTGTATGTACTGCACATGCCATAAATATATATGTGGTCTTCCACTTGAGCTAGATGTCCATACTTTCTATTATTGCATTCTGAACATGGGCAATGTATTTGAGAATTCACATCGCACCGTTCCCGAACAAAGCGCATGAAGGTCTTCACACCCTTAATATATGCAGCGGAAAATTGCCTATCATTTATCCAAGACTTATCCATCTGAAAAATATAAGAGATACATTAAGTTTTTCAAACACATAGGAGAATTAACATGTAGGGTTGAACTCAGCTTTTTCTTAATTATAGTATTCACCACAAATATTTTACGAATATTTTTGAACTACCATCCTACAACAACCATTTTGCAACGGTTATTTTAAAAAGGTTGTATATGATCTGACCAACAAAAACAAATTTAGCCAATCAACTAATCTGATATTTTGAGATATAATTTCAATATCTAGCACAAGCATGCAATTTTATCAAGCTGTTCTACATAATTTGCACTTTCAATCCAGGTGATTTTCAGTTCCAACAAGATGTCAATATTTCAGTAACAAAATTGACAGAACTACATCTACAAAACTAGCAATTTTGCATAGGATCAAATATGTATACAACAATCAAACAATAAAATTGCATTCCTCAACTGCATAGCATCAATAATCTACATATACACACATTAATATTCTCCATCTAGCCTCCTGCCAGCCTTTTCATTGTGCACAGGAATCATACATATTTGAGGCGGCGCTGGCTTGGGGGAGACGGTGAGGCGGTGGCGACCTTGCTGGGGACGCAAGGAGCGGCGGTTCGCCTTGCCGGCGCAGGGAAGTAGGCCGGCGGGCCGTCCGGGGAAGATGGGAGCAGAGCCGGCGGCAGAGAGGCGATGAGGAGGAGGAGCCGCCGGCTCGTGGGAGGTGATGAGGCGGCGGCGACCTAGCCGGGGGGCAAGGGGGCGCGGCGACCTAGCCGGAGGGCAAGGAGGCAGCATCCGGCGGCGCTGGCTTGGGGGAGACGGTGAGGCGGCGGCGACCTTGCTGGGGACGCAAGGAGCGGCGGTTCGCCTTGCCGGAGCGGGGAAGTAGGCCGGCGGGCCTTCCGGGGAAGATGGGAGCAGAGCCGGAGGCGGAGAGGCGAGGAGGAGGAGGAGCCGCCGGCTCGTGGGAGGTGATGAGGCGGCGGCGACCTACCCGGGGGGCAAGGGGGCGAATGCGCGATGTCCTTGACTGCGCGGGAGGCGGCTGCCGTTGGGTCATGGCTAGTACTTCACAATGGCCCCATTCGCCCAAACTTTTTTTTGACAAAACTGTTTTCGTCATCCAATAAATCGTCACAGATAATAATGTATTTTATGATGAATATAAACAATCATGATGGTTTTCTATATATTCTGTGACAAATATTTTTTTCGTCACAAAACTAGGCGTCGAAGGTACCGTCCCGCATATTAATGACGAAATCACTTGAATCGTCACGGAATGGTAGCTAATCTATGACATGTTCGTTTCTCATCATAACTATATTCGTCACTGATACTCAAATTTCTTGTAGTGTCTTCACCCTTGCTGGATAAATTTGCTATTGCTCCATTGAGATATGATTATATGGATGAACCTTGCTTAATTCCAAAGGTTGTAGCTTTGCCCATATGTGCCACCACAAAAAGTTTACAACTTCAGATATTTCAATTGCATAAATGTTTCACTTACATTTGCAAATCTAGTTGCAATAATTGCTGTGTGAGAAATTTTAACTTGGTCATTGACATATATGACTACTATTGGGTTAATTATACGATGAGCTTCTATGATTGCTGCTATTTTATAATATTAGTTGTGCAAAAACGAAAAATTGTTAAAACGGATGACATATACATATACCATGCATACACCTTGGCTTCTTTGTTACCATACTTTCAACTTATCAAAAGCCGAGGACGGCTTTGTTTTCAAGAAGGGGAGGATGATGAGGACACGACCCCTATGGATACAACCATATTTGCTATGCTTGTTGTTCCAATTACAAGAGCTCCTACGCATCACATAAATTATAAGGTGAGCTTAAAAGGTTTTACTTTGTTTGATAAAGAACTTATGATATTACATAATGAGATTTTGTTGCGTTTGTTATTATGTACCGAGATTTATGATGAAGACCATGCAATACGTGAGGCTACACATACGCTAAAACCGAGGACAATTTTCTATCAAGAAGGGGAGGATGATGTGACTACGCCACCAACACATACGACCATAGCGCCCAATATCAAGATTGAACTAAAGGTGAATTCGTCTGTTCAGTTTCTTCAGTTGCACCAATTCAAGCAAGAGTTCAACTTGGACACGTTTTGGAATCCAATTCGGCCTCCAGATCAGTTCGGATTCAGCCTGACGGCCCAACTTGAAATGTGCATAACTTTCACATACGCAGTCCGTTTGAGGTCCACGAGTACTCGATGGAAAACTTTTCTCATCCTCTTTCCAATGGATCTAGCCTCATCTCCAAATTCCTACCGTGCTTACCACAATCACTCAAAGAAGGTGCTGCGTCACCTGTTTGGGTCAAATTGGCCTTGTAATGTTTGGGCCCAAAGGGGAGGTGCCCCCCTCCTAGGCCCATATTGTTCATGGGGTTACTGTTCATGTGAACAGTATCATGAATAGTACCACCACTTTTTCCTTAGTTTTGTGCGGCTTTCCCACCCCTATTTAAGGAGGCTGCACCCTTCTAGTTTTCTTGGATTTCGTTTGATTAGTTTTTCCATGGTGAAAACTTTTGTTCTTCGCATGTGTCAGCTAGACCAACCATAAAGGACCTCTACGGAATCCCACCTTTTGAGCTCAATGTAAATATTTGCAATTTTAGATTGCTTGTTATCTTGTTCTTGCGTGTTCTTCAGTTGCTTGCAGGAATAGACCTTCGTGGTCAGGTCAACCGCGTTCTTGGCACGGTTGATAACGACTTGGAGTGTGGTTCAGCAATTGCTAAGGTGCAAGCGACGTCGTACGGTTGTAGTCGGGTCGCAAGAGTCACCTCCGCCAAAATTGAAGTTGTCATCCTATCGGAAGATCGGGACCCCATTGCCTCATCAGCGGCAGTGGCGGAGCCTGCGCCAGAGCGGGCGGATAGCCGCGACGCCCCTACATCCAGTCGCGTCCAACTTCGGCAATCGGCGTGGCCGGAGGACTTCAAGTTCCCCAACACCATCGAGCCGTACAAGGGCGACACAGATCCTTAGGAGTTCGTGCACATGTACGAGACCGCCATCGAAGCCGCGGGTGGGGACGACTCCACCAAAGCGAAGGGTCTTCCCCTTGCATTGCAGGTGGTGCTCTTGTGGTTTTTCACCATAGAGCCGAACTCCATCTATGCGTGGGTGCAGATCCACAACTTCCAAGGGAATTATGTCGAGCGCGTCGATGCGGATCAGCTCTTCGCCTTCAAGCAAAAACCCTCGGAGAGGCTTCGAGAGTACTTCAAGCGCTTCGCTAAGTTCCGTTGCCAGGTCAAGGACGTCAACGAGACCACCACCATCAACACAGAGATACATGGCCTCCGCCCAAGGCCGTTGGCTGAGTACAATGCGCACAAGCCAATCAAGATGGTCGCAAAGCTCTTCGACAAGATGGAAGAATACGCAAGGGCGGAGGAAGACGCGCGGCAGCGCAAAGGCGATGACTCCGACACTAACCAAGCGAAGGACTCGTCGAAGAACGAGGACTCATCAAAGAAGGAGGACTCGCCGAAGAGCGCCGCCAAGCGCAAGCAAGAGTCTTCGAAGGACGCCCCCGAGCACAAGGACGCCTCCAAGCGTAAGCAGGACTCATCGAGTGACAAGCCCAAGAGCAACCAGCATAGATCCTAGAGGGCCTGCTATGTCTTCGACATCGAAGGAGGCTCTAAGGACAGCGCCCCCGCCGGCCGCGGACGAGGTCGCAGAGGCAGGGGGCGAGGGCGCGGCTGGGGTCGTAATGATAGAGCCCGTGCAGAGCAAGAAGACCAACACTATGGCATGTGGTGCGAGGTGCATGGCCGAGGTGATCACTACACGCAGGCATGCACCGCCATTGCGGCGCTATGTCAAAGCGTCGCAAGGGATAGAGCCCTGGAAGCAGGGCCATCGGTGGTGGCCCACGTGCAGCAGCCCCAGGAGGGCCCCCTGCGGATACAGGCCCAGAGGGACTTCTGAGTGTAGGTCGATGAGAGACCATGTGGAGGTATCCCCATGTCAGTGATAAGTAATCGACGGTTGGTTTAGAGAGTTTAAGTTTGTTTTGGGTATTCTAGGATTGAGTACCTTTTATATGTCATATTGTTGATATGTTATTTCGTGCGGTGCTATGTGACGGTTTGCTTGTCTGTGTGACTGTAGGACTTCGGAGCTAGGTCATGGTGAGGCGAGGAGGACCGGGACTAGGCACAGGAGCTGTTGAGGTTCAGACGGTCGGTGATGCTGAAGATGATCGAGGCTGGTGAGGTGGTTGTGAGTCGGGAGACGAGGAACCGGAGCTGGAGCTACCGGTGATGGACACGACGGGCGACGACGAAAGAACCAGGATTAGGCTTAGGGAGGAGTCGGAGGTCCAGAACGGTTGGAGGTCAGTTGTGGTCGTGCGCGACGGAACAGACCAAAACTAGACTCAGGTGGAGTCGGAGGTCTCGGTCGGTGTCGGGTGGACACGACGGGCAGTGGCGAGTGGATCGGGACTAGGCTTAGGGAGGAGTCGGAGGTCCAAACGGTCAGGATGCCGGGTGCGGTTGGTGCAGCGAAGCGGATAGGGACTAGACTCAGGGAGGAGTCGAGGTCCAGAAGGTCAAGATACTGGACGCGGGAAGCTTTCGGGAAGGCGCTTGAGGGGCAAATTGGAGATTTGACTCAAGTGGCTGGTTTTCCCTCCAAAATTGTGTTGACTTTGACCCTTTCCCCATGTGGATGAGAGGTATGGAGTGGGAGAGGTATGACAATTCTTGATTTGCTAATTGAGGAGTTGAGGACCTTCTATTTAGCAAAGGGTGCAGCTAGAGGGAGCTCATTCATTCCTTGTGAGAGCATTCAGGAGAGTGTTAGGAGTGAGTCCCTGTGTGTACGTGAGTTTCCACTCTCAAGCATGTAGTGAGTTGGTTTCTCTTTTATCCAACTGCGTATGGGGACGTAGTGAGTGAGTTGTAATCCTTTGTGTAATCATTCATCTCTACTCAATGCAAGAACCTGTATGGATGAAGTGCTTTGTTATTCTTTTGTCTCTATTTTGGCTCTTCTGGTTGCTCTCTGTGTTCTTGTGTCTTTTGGTTTGATTCTTGACAAGAAGTTGCAATTTGAATTGTTCTATGATGGGAAAAACCTCACGATCATTTGGTCATTCAATCCCCAAGAACAAAAGCTAGAATCAATGAATACTTTCTTTTCTGAGCCAAGCTTGAAATTTCCTCTGTTCTAGATTCCCTAGGGTTTCATGTCAGGGGAACCTTGCCTCTCTTGATTTCCCTTGATAAGATGGCTCAAGATTTGTGTTTTCAAGTCCCCTTTTCATTGCTTAGCTGATTGCAAAAGATTGTAAACAAGGGATGGAAGAATCATGAGAAATCTGAGAATTGGACTCATTTCCATTTCATTTTTCAGATTTTGCTCAAATCTTGATTCCCTGCCTCTTTGATGAATGCCTTTGAATCTTTTTGTCTTTCTGCTGTTTAGAACAAAGTCCTGCCCTCTTGGCCTGAGTAGCACAACAGAAATTTATTAATTTGGCCAAAAATCTGCATTTTCAGTAAACCTGTGCAGAAGTTCAGACTGCTGGTCAGTTTTTCGGGGGAATCGGTCAGACCGCTAAACCCTAGCGGTCAGACCGCACATTAGCCGCCGGTCAGACCAGTCGGGCAATGGCGGTCTGACCGGCGCATGCCGAGCGGTCAGACCGGGCACCTTCTTGCGGTCAGACCGGTTAGGGGCGGTCAGACCGGCCCAAGGCTGGCGGTCAGACCGGCTTCAAGCCGGCGGTTTGACCGGCCCCAGGCCTGCGGTCTGACCGGCCATGTTTGAGCTGTCTCTCTGTTTTCCAGCTACTGTTCTCCATTGTTGTGCTGTGCACCTTGGCTGCTTCTCTGTTGTTTTAGGCATCTGCTGTCTCTTCTGTATGTTTGAGATGCCAATGAATGTGAACGCCTTTTCTTTTCACAGCTTCTAATAGCTATTGGAGAGAAATTTGTAGTGGATACTTTTGGGGGCTAATTTTTAAAGAGGCACCATTCACCCGCCTCTGTTGCCATATCCGATCCTACAGTCGACTGATGTACCAAGATTCCTTCAGGGACATGCTCAAGCTGCAGGCCTAAGCAAAACTTGGTCTTGCCCAAATCTTTCATTTCAAATTCTGACTCCAAGTAGGAGCTTGCTTCTTTTATGTCTTCGGCTCTCCCGATGATATTCAGATCATCTACATATACAGAGATTATACAGAATCCATTCTGGGATCACCGTATAAATACACAAGGACAGTCTTCATTGTTTGTGTAGCCTTTCTTGCAAAGAAATTCGCTTAAGCGATTATACCACATTCTTCCAGATTGTTTCAGTCCATACAGTGACTTTCTGAGTTTCACACTGTACAGATTTCTATTTGCTCTGTCTTGGTTCGGGAGAGGGATTCCTTCAGGGACTTTCATATAGATCTCCGAATCCAAGTTACCGTAAAGCTATGCAGTCACAACATCCATCAATTTCATTTCTACGTTCAAGTTCACTGCCATTGAGATCAAATATCTAAAGGTAATTCCACTCATGACTAGGGAGTAGGTTTCTTCATAATCAACTCAAGGACGTTGAGTGAAACCTTGTGCTATTAGCCTTGCTTTGTATCTTACTATTTCATTTCTTTCATTTCTCTTTCGAACAAATACCCACTTGTGCTCAACAGGGTGCACATGGGGAGGCGTGCGGCATGCGGGCCCAAATACCTTTCTTTTGTTCAAAGATAGCAATTTAGTTGCTATTGCCTTCTTCCAATCTTCCCAATCTGATCTTTTCTTACATTCAGCGAGCGATGCAGGCTCGGGATCAAGATCAATGATTGTGGTAATTTTCTTTGCGAAGTAGATATCGATATTGGCTGTTGTCCTATTCAGGGACTCTCCCGTGTGCACATAATTTATAGCTATTTCTTCATGAGTTGCTTCTTCTGGAGCTTCACCTTGTGCATCGCTTCTTTCAATTACGGTGGCAAGTCCCTTTAGTTTTTTGGCTCCAATGTGTGCGCACACATCCATGCCGATGGGGATATTCAGATCCGGTATGCACTTTTCTGAAGGTGTCATACTTGTGCCAGGTCTCAACTGGCTCACCTTCTCATTCTGGGGTACTTCAGTGATCGGCTGTGATAAGTCCTTCTTATTCTTTTTCACTGGGCGTCCCCGGTTACTTTGGACTCGAGGAGCCGGAGTTCTCGTGCTTTTGTTCTGAGGCCTCTGGATGGGATTAGGGATACCTTCAATTTTCTTTGGTATTTCAACCCTCTCCGGTGCATTGCGTGCAGGCACATGCGACTTAGTCATGCTCTTCAAATCACTAAAGTGATCAGGCAGTTGGTTTGCTAATGCTTGCAAGTCGATGATCTTTTGGACCTCTTTCTCAGTTTCACTAGTGCGTGGGTCATGTGCATGAATTCCCATAGCTTCCCACGTAATTTTCCAACATTTTTCATCAAGGGGTTGATTTCCTCCCCCTAATGATGGGAAATTATCCTCATCAAAAATGCAATCAGCGAAGCGGGCAGTATGAAAATCTCCCGTCATGGGTTCCAAATACCTGATTATGGATGCAGTCTCATAACCAACGTATATCCCAATCTTGCGGAGAGGGCCCATTGCAGTACGCTGCGGAGGAGGTATAGGTACATAAACCTTGCATCCAACCTCCTGAGATGAGAAATTTTCGGTGGTGACCCTTGCCCTAGTTGCATATGTGAATGGATGTTGTAGGCCGAAGGTCTAAGGTTGAAGAGATTCGCTGCATGAAGGACCGCGTGTCCCCAACATGTAGCTGGCAAATTACTTTTGTGCAAGAGGGGTCGGGCAATAAATTTAATTCTCTTAATTAAAGCCTCTGTCAAACCATTCTGGGTATGGACATGTGGTACCGAGTGCTCAACTGCAATTCCCATCGCCATGCAATAATCATCAAATGCCTTTGAAGTAAATTCTCCGGCGTTGTCCATTCTAATGGACTTGATGTGATGATCAGGAAACACATTTCTGATGCGAATGATCTGCGAAATCAATTTTGCAAAGGCGTGGATTCTTGTGGACAACAAACCCACATATGACCACTTTGATGAAGCGTCAATAAGCACCATGAAATACTTAAATGGCCCTGAGATGGGCTGAATGGGACCGCAAATGTCTCCCTGGATGTGTTCCAGAAATGCAGGGACTTCATCCTTCACTTTCAGAGTGGAGGGTCTAGTATTAGTTTCCCGGTGGCACATGCAGAGCACACAAAATCTTCATGATTCGGGAAATTCTTCACATTAATGTTATACCCATGTGAATTATTTATTATGTTTCTCATCATCCTAAGATCTGGGTGGCCTAGTCTATGATGCCAGAGACAGAAGAGTTCAGAGCTTCTAAATACTGTCTTCATAATAGTGTAGGCTGCAGGTGCCTTAATGTTGGTATAATATAGCCCAGTTTCTAGTGAAGGAAGTTTTTCAAATACCCTTTTGCCATTCTCTTCGCGCTTCGTGATGAGCAGGTATTCCTTACCGTACTCTTCGTCAGTCTCAACGTGGAAACCATTGGCGCGAATATCCTTAAAACTTAGGAGAGTTCTAGTCGATTCTGGGTACAATAAGGCTTCTTCAATGACGAAAGTTGTGCCCACTGGGAGTATAATTGTGGCTCTTTCGGAAGCAATTATACATGCATCACTTCCGGCGATTGTCGTAAGGCTGCCAGTGCTCTTACGGATTGACTGGAAATACTTAGTCTCTCTTAAGATGGTATTCGTTGTGCCGCTGTCGGCAAGGCATACTTCCTCCATAGGGCGCCACACGTGTTCTAATATAACGTATTTAATTAACATGTATTTGAAGGCATTCAACACATAAATAAAATACGGCAATATTAGAACATATCATGCCATCATAAACTGAATAAATGGATGCATTATTCCAAAATCATCCAACCATTACGAGAAAACAAATCCTAAAGCACCATCCATGCAAGTTCTAAACTTGTCCATTTAACACAAAATAAATGACAATTAACGTCTAATGCATTCTGTGCATCAGACGGAATCAACTAGAAAATCATCGACTTCTTCGGCTATCTTTTCAGGAGTGATGTTCTCTTCAAAAGAGATTATGGTTGTGGCTGCCTCTAAGTCATAAGAGGGTGCTGTTGCTGGGGTGGGTTCAACATCCATCAACTCAGGTAGCTGCTCAGGATGCTCCTCCTCGACTGCTGCAAAATGCGCTTCAGGCTGCCCTTTGCCATTTTTCTTCTGAGCTTGGTGGACATCAATGACATGTTGCGGTTCTTTGCATATCCGCGACCAATGCCCCCATTTGCCACACTTGTAGCAACCTTGGTTCTGCTGGCCATAGGTCTTGCCACTCTTCTTAGCCTTTTTGTCACTTGGAGCATCTGACTTGCCTTTCTAGGCAACAATCTTACCCTTCTTCCCCCTTCTCTAAATCAAGGGCTTTCGCACCTTGTAGCTGCTAGCGTTGGCTTCATGGCCAGCAGAGCTGCCTGGTAGCTGAGTGATGTAATTCTTGCGGAGAAGTTCGTCCTGAGCCTCCGCAACCTGCATCATATCAATCAATTCGGCGTACTCCTTGTAGCCGTCTTAACGATAGTTGTGGGCGGTTTGTACAGCACTGGGATGAAAGGTGGACAAGGTCTTCTCGATCTTCTGCTCATCTGTGATCTGCTTGCCACAGAGTTGAAGATTAGTACAAATCCTGTGCAGGACAGAATTGTACTCCCCGACCGTCTTAAAGTCGGCAAACCTCATTCTGATCCACTCCGCTCTGCTTGAGGAAGATGGTGTACTTGAGCCTCTCAAACCGCTTCTTGAGTGCGGTCCAGAGTGCTAGCGCGCTTTTCTCCGCCATATACTCATTCTTGAGAGTAGGGCAGAGGTGGTGCCTGAGAAAATGAAGTGCCTGATCATTCTCCTCAGGTGTGGGTCGGGCGTCATTCTGTCCGCTTAACCCAATAGCCGCACGGAGCTTCCGGCCCCCAAGCACAATCTCGACATCGGATGCCCATGTCAGATAGTTTCGGCCATGCTGGGCCAGCTTCTCGAACTCATGGTTCGTGATGCCAGTTGTTGTGGTTACAAACCAAACAGAGAGAGAGAGAGTATGGTAGTGGAGAGTTAGGTGAGTAATGGCTTAGGGTTTCTCCCCATGGCCTGTATCATATATATATATACACACATGGGGGTGCTTTTACAGTTGTACCCTTATACATATACATACACATATACATCCCCTTCAGGGGTATTCCAGTCATTACACATGCCCCATTTTGGGCCTTATATTCCTCTAACAGGCCTACTGGGCTTAGGTGGGGGCCACCCCTACAACAGGAGCCTCTCATGGTGACGGGCTTCACGGGCCGAAGCCATGTCGCCGAGCCCTTTGGCCCCCTCCGTCCCTGCGGCCTGTGAGCTTTTTCAACGTTTGTCAGAGCCTTGCTGCTTGGTGTAGTGTTTGCCCTGTCGCGAAGGTATGGCTCCGGGTGGCCTGGCGAAGCCGTCGTTGTCCACCCGGTCCTGCTGCGGTGGGGTCGGCAGTTGACCCAGCCGGGTCGGAGGTGTTGGTGGAGTCGGATGCCGAGGTGCGCGGACTCCGGCGTCGAGTGCTCTTGACGGCACGTGACTGCTTTCCTCTGGCTGACCGCGTGGTGGAACCACTTGGCGCGGCATGGGTCTTGAAGCATCACGGCTGTGGGATGCGGCAATGCTCCTTCGCCGGTTGGACTTTCCTCCCGTTGGTTGGACTCCTGCCGCTTGGATTTCCGCCGGTTGGACATCTGCCGGTTGGGCTGCCCCGCTGATGGGGTATACATACCGTGCTGGTGCGGCATTGTACCGGCAACTGGTCACTCTTCCTGCTTTCATGCTGCGTTGCTGCGTATGGCTACAAGGTCTGCCCATGTGTGAGGGATGCCGACGGGCGAGTCCTTGCACACGGGTCTGCTCCTCGAAGTCTGTGGCCCAAGTTGGTGTAAAGGTCGAAGGCGGAGTCGGAGTCGGAGTCGGAGCCGGAGTGGGGGCATACTTCGCGCTCCAAACTCCGCCCCGGGCAGTCTGATAGTGCGCTTTGGTTCCGCCGCAGGGCTCTGTGATGGTATAGCGGGGTACCCCCTGCGGGGGCTTGCTATTGTCGAAGACGGGGTATCTCCTTCGGGGCGTCGATGTTGATGTCATTTGCCGCTGGGGTTGATTGACTTGTGGCTTTGTGCTGACGCATCCCGGTGTGGTCATAGGGCCGGGCCGGAACCGAGCTATCTCCGGGCAAAATTGGGTTGAACGGTCGGAGTCTCCCTGCTAGAGCGGGGGCTTGCCCATCTGGAGTCGCGCGGGCCCGAAGAGGCTTGCCGGTTGGTGGTCCTGATGGGACGGGGTGTAGGTCGGGATCTCTGTTGGCTGTCCGTATTCCCGCGGGCACGGGCGTGTGGCGAGGTGGCCTTTCTCGGAGCCATAGTGGCTTCCGGCGCCTTCATGGCGATGTCGCTTCGCGTGGGTGCGGCCAGAGTCGGGGTCGGGGCCTCACTGCTAGGGCAAAGGCTCCGTTTGGACTGTTGCAGTTGACCGGCCCCAAGAACCGGTTGATGGGCCCAGGGAACCAGTTGATGGGCCCCGAGAACTCCGCTGACACACGTCGGAAGCTATATCAGGTCGTGCGACCTGCATTTATTCCCTGCGTTGGCCAACACATGGTGGGATGCTACTGGTGCGTCGTGCGATGTTAGGCCCCTGTGCGACTGCGGTCGCCTGTGGCATACGTGTGCCATCGCGACGCTTCGGCTTCGGCCAAAGGGAGGTGAGCGGTTGTCGTCCACCGGTTGTGCTTACCGGTGGTGGGAGGCGAGGGGTCTTTAAATACCCCCGTGGTACCATGTCCGCGCCTCCTTCACACGCTTTGTGATCATTCACGCCGTCTCCTATACCTGCTTTCCTTGCCCGTGCGCTCCTTTTCCCCGTGGAGTAGTCCGTGGACACCAATGGCGACTTGCGGTGAGCGTTCTCGGGTGGCCGGCGACTATGCCATCCGTCGGTGGTCCTCGCCGCTAGAGGTGAAATACGCCCTCGAGGAGCGCGATCCAACGGCGGTGGACAAGTGGTGGGCGGCGACGAAGAAGAAGGAGGGGCCGTATTCCAGCGACTTAGGCCGCACGCTCGTGACGGAGGAGACGATCCGGACACTGCTGCGCGATGGGAGGCTATCGGACCGCCAAGCGGTGCGGCTACCCGCCGACAACAAGACGGAGCCACGCCCTGAGAAGTCGGAGGCGATCGTCTTCGTCGCCTACTTCGAAGCCGGACTCCGCATCCTGGCCGCGGCAGTCATTGGTGACGTGCTGTGGACTTCAAGCTGGAGTTGGCACAACTGACTCCGAACGCAGTAGCCCGCCTTGCCGTATACAGCTGGGCTTTGCGCTCGGAAGCATGTTGGCCCAACGCCTCAATGTTCGCATACCTGCACGAAGCACGGTGCCAGCTCTTCATTTTACGGGCGTCATGCTGGAAGCTCCTCCCCGCGAACTCGATGCGAGGGAAATGGGAGTCCAACTGGACATGACGGTGGTTCTACCACCGTGTGGCCAGTGGAAGCGGCCTTGAATGCACGGGCCGGCCGATTGCATTCAAAACCACACCCGGCCTAACACTCGACCACGAGGATAGGCGGAGGGTGCGAAGGCTTGTGGGGGTGACCGCCCGCTTCAACATGCGTGACCTCACCGAGGAATACATAATGTACGGTGTGGCGCCGCTCGCCCGTGATTGGCCCCTTACCGCCGGAAAACTTCGGGACGACAAGCCTACCGGAGCCAACTGGTCTTCGTAAGACTCGACCGCACCCTCCTTTTCGCTAGTACGTACTGCGCTACGTCTGATCGTGCTCTTTGCCCTGTGCAGGAACTCTCCTGGAGGACGCGGAGCGTGCAGCGTGTGTTTTCCTCGGGCCATACACCGCCAGGGAGCACGAGCAACGCACCGCCGCGACTGCGAAGGCGGGGTTGGGGCGGATGAACTGCGTGTGCGAGGTCCTGGGCCTTCCCGTGCCAGACCGCGCCCCTCCGGCCCCGCAACACCAAGACGACGGTGCCGCAGGGGCAAGAGCGCCATCCCGCAAGAGGACCCGGACTTCGGCGACCACGCCCGGTACAGCGGCCGTCGCTGCCCCTGCCGGTGAGGCGAGGACGGAGTCGGATTCGGTGAAGTATGCCGACTCAGACTTGGAGAGCGCCGGTACTGAGGGCGAAGGTGCCAAGGGCGGAGAGCGCGCCGCGGGTTACCAAGAGATGGAAGTCTCTCCACCCACGACGGCGGCCCCGACCGCTCCGGGGCTGCCCTCCGCAGGGGTAGGTGGAGCGCGGTCTTCACTAACAGCGGCGGCCGATGCGGAGGTGCCCCTCGCAGAAGTTACGAGGGCGGAGTCCCCGCCAGCCGATGTTGTAGCTGCGGAGGCCCCTTGTGCGAGTTTTGCTGCTGCGGGGGCTCCTTCTGCAGTGGTTACCGAGGCGGGGCCCTCACCACAGGTGAAGCGGCCACGTCTGCAATCCTCCCTTCACCGGACTTCGAGGGGGTTCGCCGTGGCAACCTCCGTTGGGAGTTTGTGGGACTGCGCCTCGTACACCGTGGTTCCCTTGTCCCGCACGCTCCCAGCTCCTTAGACCGCAGTGGCCGTGGCGCACGAATGGTTGGCGCTGGGTCCCATCCCGGAGGTCCCTCGCTCCTGCGGGCCGGCGCTGTCCGCAGGGGCCGGTGTCGTTGCTACCCCGCCCGAGGTTAGGGAGGCGTCCCAACGAAGTCTGCCATCCGCCATTGAGGGTAGGCTACGATGGCATACCTTCGGTGTAGTTCCCCCGTGTCCTGTAGGACTCTGACCGGTACCTTCTCCTGCAGCGGCACTTATCCCAGAAGAAGAGGCATCTCCTGAACGCGGGGGTCCTGACACTGGTGAAGCAGCCGCCGTGCGCCCGAGCTCAGCAGACTTCGTCCCTCCATCGGATGCGCTGAGGGTGTGGCGCGGGATTGCGGACGACGCGGCCGCCAGGATTGGGCAGCAAGCGCTGCAGACCTATGGGACGGGGCGCCTTGGGGACGCATTAGAGGTGTCGGGAGTAAGGGTAAACACCTGTCCCTAGAACCACTCATGGCCGTGCAACACTTGCTAACTCCTTTGCCGCGCAGACACTCGTGTTGGCCCAGGCCCTGCGGGTGGCTTACGTGCGTGAGCAAGGGGCGCTACAGGGCAGGCTGTAGGCCGCCGAAGGGGGGCTGCGCGAAGCTGTGGGGGCGCGCTCCGCCCAGGATGCCCATATCCACCGCTTGGAGGCGGAGTGCGCAAGGACGAATGCGCGCACCGAGGAGCTTGTCGCCGTAGCACGGGAGTCGGCCGCAGAAGTGGCGCGGCGGAGCGAGACAGCCTATTGCAGCAAATTGCTGCGCTGGAAAAGGAGAAAGGCGAGCTTGCCTTGTCCCTAGCAGAGCGGGACCGGGCTCGGGGCGACGCTTCGGTGGCTGCGTGGGATGCCATGCTTGCCCTGGAGGACACTCTCCGAGGGCTCATCGCCACAGTGCCAGACCACTCCTTCAGGCCAGAGGAGCTATCCCGTACACTCCGGTGGATCGGAGACACAGCCAACATTGCACGCGACGCAGCGACGACCTTCGGCAACCATTGCTCGTACGTGACCTCATGCTTGATCTGTGCGCTCCTGTGACACCAGGGCTGTCAGCACGTCAGTGGGCTGGCTGATCCACAATTGGAGATGCCGCCCGGGGCCGGGGTGATGTCCGGCGCCGTCCGCACCGTTCGCCGCCCTGTGCGGTTCTTCCACGAGTGGATTTGGGAATATATCGGGGCGGATGCGGCGAGGGTCGAGCTTCAGAACAACCTGTACGGCGAGGGCAACCTTGGCCAGTGGCTAGACGAAGTGCCGCGGCGCGAAGAGGGCGGCCTCACGAGCTCGGGGGCGACGCAAATCCACAGGTGTGATGGCGTGGCCTTCGCGCGTTGGTGTGCATTGTAACATGAGCCCTCTTGCCTTATTAATAAAGTACAAGTTGCCTCACCCATATTCTGACTTGCGTGTCCCCGTGTCTCGAGCAGCTATGCGACCGGCTGTTAGTTTTCGACCTTGTGACCCGACGACGCCTGCAGCGCTGGCAGAGGGCCGAGGAATTGCTAGACTTCTGGGCAAGCCGTACTTCTTTGGGTGAAGCCGTGGCGCGAATGCAGGTTAAGGAGGAGCCCACCGAGTAGCGGCTCCAAACACTCAAGAATGCCTGTACACTTATTACGTTTCCTTGTAAACATCTTTTGATGCATATAGACGAAAGACAGGTGTTGTTCATGCTTCCGTCCTCGTTTACGATTACACGGTCCCCCGGTAGATTGGCGAGGCTACAGCACGCCCGCCGTAGCAGACACTTGACCCGAGGTAGATACACGGGCGCTGAGCTGGCACCTAGGTCGAGGTAGACGCGCGAGCGCTCCACCCCCTACCCTTCGAAGTGGTGGCGGCGGAGCTGGCGCCTAGGTCGAGGTAGACGCGCGAGCGCTCTGTCCCCTACCCTTCAAAGTGGTGGCAGCGGAGCTGGCGCCTAGGTCGAGGTAGGCGCACGAGCGCTCCGTCCCCTACCCTTCGAAGTGGTGGCAGCAGAGCTGGCGCCTAGATTGAGGTAGACACGCGAGCGCTCCGTCCCCTACCCTGCGAAGTGGTGGCAGCGGAGCTGGCGCTTCGATCGAGGTAGACGCGTGAGCGCTCCGTCCCCTATCCTTCGAAGTGGCGACAGCGGAGCTGGCGCTTAGATCGAGGTAGACGCGCGAGCGCTCCGTCCCCTACCCTTCGAAGTGGCGGCAGCGGAGCTGGCGCCTAGATCGAGGTAGACGCGCGAGCGCTCCGTGGAGGCCAGCCTCTAGTGCGCCTTGTCAAGACTTACGACGTAGGAATTCTAGACTATCTTGCTTATACTGCGTAGAGCGCGTGGGACCATGAATCACGCCTTATTTATACTCCGTAGAGTACGCATAGAGATAATACCCATGCGTGCGGGGGAGCGCCCGCGTCCTGTTTATACTCAGTAGAGTGCGCGGGGACAACATCCGCGTCTTATTTATACTCTGTGGAGTGCGTGCGGAGGCGGACCTCAATGCTACGTCATATTTAGAGTCTGAGGACTGCGCGCGGAGGCGAGCCTCCGTGCGTTGCGGGCGGTGAAGGTGTGTGCGGAGGCGGACCTCGACGCTACGTCTTATTTATACTCCGTGGAGTGCGTGCGGAGGTAGACCTCAATGCTACGTCTTATTTAGAGTCCGGGGACTGCGCGCGGAGGCGAGCCTTTGCGCATTGCGGGCGGTGAAAATGCGTGCGGAGGCGAACCTCGACGCTACGTCTTACTTATACTCCGTGGAGTGCGTGCGGAGGCGGACCTCAACACTACGTCTTATTTAGAGTTCGGGGACTGCGTGCGGAGGCGAGCCTCCGCGCGTTGCGGGTGGTGAAAATGCGTGTGGAGGCGGACCTCGACGCTACGTCTTATTTATACTCCGTGGAGTGCGTGCAGAGGTGGACCTCAACGCTACGTCTTATTTAGAGTCCGGGGACTGCGCGCGGAGGCGAGCCTCCACGTGTTGCGGGCGGTGAAAATGTGTGCGGAGGCGTACCTCGACGCTACATCTTATTTATACTCCGTGGAGTACATGCGAAGGCGTCTCCCCACGCGTCTTTGTTTATACCCATGCCCGTGTTTTTCACAGAGAGTGCGCGCGCGAACGCGTGTCTTTGTTTATACTCATGCCCGTGTTTTTCACAAAGAGTGCGCGCGCGAATGCGCGTCTTTGTTTATACTCATGCCCGCGTTTTTTCACAGAGAGTGCGCGCGTGAACGCGTGTCTTTTTGCGAGAAACGAGAAAATTTATGCAAACGGTGAACTTTATTAAATTCCCATTTGCGCGGGTGAGCGGTTACAAAAGGTGGGATATCGACCACTGACCGCTTAAGGACGGGTACGGCCACCGCTGTCGTCACCCGGTGATGAGGTGGGGCACGGCGGGAGCCTCTGCTGCTGGGACAACTTGTCCGCGGTGAGTGCCGGGCGCTCTCGGTGGCCGCCCGGGGTCTCCGCACCCGCACGCCCGACCTAGGTGCGTTGGCGATCCTCGCAGCACGGACCCCTGGTGCCGAGCTCTATGCGCCGAGCCATATCCTGGTTGCCATGGACGGTGACGATGGCTCGCGATCCAGGGAGCTTCATGCATAGGAAGCTGTGGTGCGGAACTGCCCCGAGAGAGTTTAAGGTTGGCCGCCCTAATATGGCGTTGTAGGGGTATGAAATGTCGACGACGTCAAAGGTGGCATCCTCACTCCTCACGTTGTCGTGCTGGCCGAAGGATACTTGGAGGCATATCTGGCCCAATGCCCGCAGGGGTTGCCCTCCGAAGCCCTGCAACGGGATGGCTGAAGGGCCCAACCGACTCCGGGGGATCCCCATCTGGTCGAAGGCCGCGGCGAACAGGATATTTGCGGAGCTTCCTCCATCGACCAGGACGCGCCTGACCTCACATCCTGCAATGAGGACCCGGACGACCAGGGGATCTTGGTGGGGGAACTCCACGCCTTCCGCATCAGCGGGCGTGAACGTGATTGTTGGATCGAAATGGTCGACAGAGGGGGGGGGGTGAATGTCGCTCATTAAAATCACCCCAAAAAGTACCCAAAAATCAAAACAACCGGCGAAGAGACAGGCTGATAACAAAACACGATAGCCGAGGGAGAGCGGGAAATAAAGATCTAAAACACAGGGAGCTACTGCAAACTAAAAACGGAGACAAGAAGAGAAGAAACAATAATTATTTTCAAACTAAAAGCATGCAGCACAAGAGTTTGACTACTTTGAACAGGCAGCCAAAAGGACATTTAAAAAGGTAAAACAAACTGCCACTAACCGAAGGCTCACAACAAGGCTTAAAGAAGAAACAACCCACTGCAGAAGAACAAGGCAAACAGCAAGATCAAAAGCATCAGGAGGCCTCCAATTTGAGCTCTTTAACTCTACCAACTCACTGCTGCAAAAGCATTGTTGGAGACTGAAAAGAGTACATAGTTGTTCGGATAAAAGGAAGCACAGTGATCAGCTTCAACCGAAAATAGGGACTGCACACAGGATACAAAACCGAAGAAGTCTCTTAGCTGTCCGTGAATCACCTTGCTGCCCGAGAGAATAAAAGTCGCAAGAAATAGTAGGGGTCAACTTCTGTTGACAGAGCAAAGATACAAAAAAAAAACTGCTGGCCGAAAACTATTAAAGAGACAAAAACTCAGTCGGCAGGAGCTCCTTTTGGACAGATTTCAAATTGGAGAAATAAATGCTAGTACTACTTGGCAGTAAGAAGTAAAAACCAAGAAAAGTAGACCACGTAGCTTGCTGCTCATGCATTCACAACAAATAGCTATCCTCCCTATGAAGTAAAGAGATAGAACTTGTTTGGCAAGGCCAAAAGACAAACACAACAGAGGAAGGATCGGACTTGAAACTACCTAACCCAAAGTCATGCAGAAAATAAAACTCTACTCAGAACTCAAGAACAAAGAGCTCAAACACAAGATTTCCCAAAGAAGCAGAGAGAGGAATGATTGATAACGATGAATGATTACATGGAGTATCAACTCAATCCATGTCTACTACCCCATACATGCTTGGGAGAACAAAAACTCACACAATCTCCTCAACATAACACATGGAGAGAAACACAAACATAAAACTCTCACAACACTCTCAATTTCAGCACAACCTCTCCCTCTTCTTTTATAGCCTCCCACTAATGGGTTTGCACATGCTTTACCCAGTAGGTCACCACCTATTCGATGCTTTATCCAAACCCGCTTCCTTTAGTGCAGCTTTGCGTTTTTACCGAAACGCCCCTCGCGCACCTTCTAGGAAGCTTCCTCCTTTCTTGCCTTGCAAGCCTCGCAGCCACCTCGAGCCCTCGCCGTCTTCGACACCTCCCGACCGTTTTGACCTCAGTGCCACCTGCGCCTAGTCCGGTCCACCGTGTCTCGCCACGACTCCGCCCCGATGTCCTGCTGCCAACACAGACAAGAAACACATCAAATAGCACCGCTCGATACATGTAATCAAAATTAGCATGATAAAGCCCAAACCTATCGAATCAGAGGAATACGCGTCCTAATCCATACGACCAAGTTTGACCAAGTCCGACCGAGCCCGTTGCACTACGCAATGACATGTTCCGACCACACAAACCAAACTCGACTATCCTAAAACAATGTCAATTACTCATCACCAACAAGGGGTCATGACCACATGGTCTCTCAATCTCCCCCTTGATGAGTATATTGACAAACTCAGAAAAAGCATTAAGTAGAGTTTGATTTGAAGAGTCCAACATGGTCCAAAGGATATCCAAGGATGATGCAGGCCATGTCAATAAGCTAAGCGGAACAAAGAAGCTAATATGGAGACCAAATAAAGTGCTATGCTCAAGACTGAAACATTGGTTCAAGTACTTATTTTTTTGTGTAATTTAGCAAATTGAACACATAAAACATTGTATTTTTGAAGCTCATGGTCGTTTCCAACCCAATTTTTGTTATGTGTTAGATCTCAAGCCTTATGCGACTACTCCAAGCAAGAAGCTTAAGAAGATAGTGTAGGTCGTCCAAAACTCCCCCTGAGTTCATGCCTAGTGCAATGGCAAGCCGTCTCATGAAGTAGTATTGGTGAAATCAGTTTTTTCGCACAAAAGAGATCTTTTTGCTTTTTAAACAAGTTGTACTAACTTATGCATCATCAAGAGACGAAAATAGCTCAATCTTAGGCTCAACAAAGATTCAACGCTCAACTAAGCCTATTTGACATGGCATGAATCATAGAAGGATAGCTCAAGAAAGACTAGACTCAAATGCTAGTATGACAAGTTTTAATTCAAGTTGAGCAATTTTAATTAACTTATCATGACAAAAGCTAGTCTACACATATGAAGTCATGATAAATCTAGCATATAAGCACAAGTCATGGCAAGGTGTAAAGCATTGTAAACATGTCATAACAGGATAATAATCAAGGCTCAATGTAGTTATATTACAATGCAGAATGCTGAAATGCAAGAAAATCCAGCTCCCCCTCAACATGAGATGCAACTTTTAGTTCAAGTTGAGTTAAGTTAACATTAAGCTCCAGATGCTCCCAAATGAACTCCCCCTGAACCAAAGCAATAAAATCGAGAAGCTGGCAAAGAAAACAGCAAATAGGCAGTCCTTAAAGCATAGAAAAGATATAGAGGCAACTATGGCTCAGACTGACTCTCATCTACCCCATATGAATCTAGGACTATTAGGCAATAATCTAGCACACTAAGGGGCAAATACGTACCCTGTCTACCCAAGGGTGGCCCGACCCTTGCTAGAACCTACAAGTAGTGAGTGGGCTCAACCTAGTGAAAAAAGAGAAGCGGCTAATAGAGCAGAATCCTAGATCACAAGATGAGAGGGAAAGACTAACCAGCTAGACTAGAGAAACACTCTAACCTATGCTAGAAGGACTAAACCCGATGCACCCCAAATGCAATGCAACAGAAATGAGACAGAAGCATAATCAATATAGTAGAGCAGTAAACCCCAAAGCTCCCCCTCACTACAGTCCATAAGGACAAACCACCCCAAGCTCTCCCCGCAGAGCTGAAAACCTAGAGCTATCCAATGGCTTGGTAAAGATAGCAGCCAACTGGTGGTCACTCTCCACAAACTGGAACATAATGTCACCCTTCTCCACATGGTCTCGAAGAAAGTGATATCGGATATCAATATGCTTGGTCCGAGAGTGCTGCACTGGGTTCTTAGCAATGTTAATCGCAGAAGTGTTATCACAAAAGAGTGGAACACTATCGATAACTAACCCAAAGTCCCGCAGAGTTGAGGTCATCCAAAGCACCTGGCTACAACAACTAGCTGCAGCAACGTACTCGGCCTCTGCGGTGGACTGTGCAACACCGGACTGCTTCCTCGAGGACCAGGAAACAAGAGAAGTGCCAATGAATTGGCAGGTGCCAGAGGTGCTCTTCCTATCTATCCTACAGCCAGCAAAGTCTGCGTCCGAGAAGGCTCTCAAGGAAAGACAGTCAGAGGAAGAGTACCAGGTACCATAGTCAATGGTAGCTCTAAGGTACCGAAGAATCCGCCTCACCGCCTGACAGTGAGAAACGTGAGGACAAGCCTGAAAGCGAGCACACAGACGCACGGAGAAATGTATGTCTGGTCTCGAGGCAGTGAGGTACAAGAGGGAGCCGATCATACTCCTATACTCCTTCTGATCAACTGGCTCGCCGTCCTCATCTGGGCCGAGTGATGCTGATGTAGGCATCGGAGTGGACACCGGCTTACCATCACTCATATCAAAGCACTTCAGGAGGTCTCGAGTGTACTTGCCCTGATGCAAGAAAGTACCCTCCCGAGTCTGCTTGATTTGGAAGCCAAGGAAGAAGGTCAACTCACCCGTCATGCTCATCTCAAACTCGGTGCTCATGACATCCGAGAACTATGAAACCAGAGCATGGGAAGAGCCGCCAAAGATGATGTCATCGACATAGATCTGGACGAGCAGAAGGTCACTGCCATGCCTACGGATAAACAAGGTCTTATCTACTTTACCCATTTCAAACCCATGACTCAACAGGTAAGACTAAAGCCTCTCATACCAAGCTCTAGGGGCCTACTTAAGTCCATACAAAGCTTTGGAAAACTTGAAGACATGGTTTGGGTATTTAGGGTTTTCGAAACCTGGAGGCTGTCTGACATAGACTTCTTCCTCAATAAAGCCATTGAGGAAGGCACTCTTGACATCCATCTGGTAGAGCTTGAAACCCTTAGAACCTGCAAAGGCAAGCATGATTCTAATGGCCTCAAGTCTAGCTACAGGGGCAAATGTCTCCTCAAAATCTAGACCCTAAACTTGGGAGAACCCCTGAGCTACCAGTCTAGGCTTGTTTCGAATAACCACACCATCCTCGCTCTGCTTGTTCTTAAACACCCACTTAGTCCCAATAACATTGTGACCTCGTGGGGGCTCAACAAGCGACCAGACCTTGTTCCTCTCGAAATTCTCTAACTCCTCATGCAGGCATTGACCCAAGACTCGTCAGAGAGGGCATGACAAATGTCCTTGGGCTCAAAGGTGGCAACAAAGGCAGAATGAAGACAGAATTGAGACATGCCAGATTTTGAACGAGTGACTCGCTCAAACAGGTCTCCAATAATCTGCTCAGAAGGATGAGCTTTTTGGATATGCCGAGGAGGTCCAGGATGAGATGAAGAAGTGGCCTCTACCTCATGAGTGTAACATCCCAAAAATTTGCTTTCTGAAAAATTTAAATTCAAATTAATTATTTTAAAGTAAGCTAGGCTCGACGCTACGTCTTCTTTATAGTCCGGGGACTCGCGCGTGCGGAGCTAGGCTCGACGCTACGTCTTATTTAGAGTCCGGAGACTAGGGCGTGCGGAGTAGAGCTCGACGCTACGCCTTCTTTATAGTCCGGAGACTCGCGCGTGCGGAGCTAGGCTCGACGCTACGTCTTATTTAGAGTCCGTGGACTATTGCGTGCGAAGCTAGGCTCGACGCTACGTCTTCTTTAGAGTCCGTGGACTATTGCGTGTGGAGCTAGGCTCGACGCTACATCTTCTTTAGAGTCCGTGGACTATTGCGTGCGGAGCTAGGCTCGACGCTACGTCTTCTTTATAGTCCGGAGACTTGCGCGCGCGAGGGCGTCCCCCCGGTGCGTATTTTGTTTATACTCAGTCCCGTCACCTTGGCGACGGCGAGTGCACACGCGAACGTGCGTCTTTGGTTTATACTCAGTCCCGCCCTCCCTGGCGACGGCGAGTGCACACGCGAACGTGCGTCTTTGGTTTATACTCAGTCCCGCCCTCCCTGGCGACGGCGAGTGCACACGCGAACGTGCGTCTTTGGTTTGTACGGCGAGGGCGCGCGTGTTGGCCAAGCCAGCGCGCGCCCACACCGCGTGCTTGCATGTAACGAGGAAAAATTAACGGCAAACGGCGATCCTCATTATCTCCCCGTTTGCGCGGGTGAGCAACTACAAAAGGTGAATATACTGACCGTTTGCCCTTGGTGCGGCCACAGCCTCTAGTCGTGAGACGTCTGCAGGGCCCGCGCAGGCGCCTACGGATGACCCCACGGACCTCCGCGCTGTGACGTCGGCTCTAAGGGCGTCGCCGGGCTTCGCGACGCGGGCATCTGGTGCCTGGCTTGATGCGACGAGCCATATCCTGGTCGCCTCGGACGGTGATGATGGTCCTGGGGCCCGGGATCTTCACGAACAGATATCCATGATGTGGTACCGCGCCGAAGGAGTTGAGGATTGGGCGCCCCAGAATGGCATTGTAGGGTTACGGGAGGTCGACCACGTCGAAGGTGGCATCTTCGGTCCGCACATTGTCGTCTCGGCCGAAGGAGACTTGAAGGCCGATCTAGCCCAGCGCCCGTTGGGGCTGTCCCCCGAAGCCCTGCAGTGGGATTCCCGAGGACCCCAGGCGGCTTCGAGGGATCCCCATCTGGTCGAAGGCCGCCGCAAACAATACGTTCGCGGAACTGCCCCCGTCCACCAAGGCGCGCCCCACGTCGCATCCCGCGATGGTGACCCGGATGACCAGGGGGTCCTGATGAGGGAAGTCCACACCTTGGGCGTCATCCGGTGTGAATGTAACCTCGTGCCGGGCCCATTCCGGCGGTGCTTGCGCTGGGTATGCCGCCACATGATGTAGTCTTCGCGCGTAGGCCTTCTGCTGCCGCGCCGAGGCGAATTCTAGCGCAGAGCCTCCGGATATGACATTAATGACTCTGCGGTAGGTTGCGTCCGGGGCCTGCAATGACAGGAGGCCCTCCCGAGGCTACTGTACGTGAGCTTGGATCCGCAAGGTGCCCTCCTGGGGTTGCATTCCCTGCGCCTGTACCTGCATCCCCTGCGCCTGTACCTGCATGGGGGCCTCGTATGGGAATTGGACGTGGGCCACCGCAGGCGGGCGCGCCTCCGGGTTCCTGTCCCTAGCGACGCTGTCGCGGAGCGCCGCGATGGAGGTGCAGTTGCGGGTATCATGATTGCCGCGGGCGTGGACCAAGCACCACAGTCCTTGATGTTGGTCGTCGTAGTCTCCACGACCCCTATCGTCGCGGCCCCTGCCACGGCCGCGTCCCCGGCCACGGCGCCCCCGGCTGCCTCGGCCCGCTGGAGCACCCTCGTCGGACCCGCCTTCGATGTCGAGGACGTACCGGTTTTGCCGCGACCTTTGCTGGCCGCGCTTGGGCTTATCCGACGACTCCTTATGCGGGTTGTCCCTGCGGTCGGACGCGTTCCTGGACGACTCTTGCTTACGCTTTCCCTTCGAAGAGCCGCCCTTCGGCGGATCCTCGGTTTTTGCCGAGGCTCTGGCCTGGTTAGTGTCAGAGTCGTCACCTTGCCTTCGCCGCGCGTCTTCCTCCGCCCTGGCATATTCTTCCATCTTGTCAAAGAGCTTCGCCACCGTCTTGATTGGCTTCCGCGCATTGTATTCGGCCATCGGGCCCGGCCGAAGGCCCTGTATGGCTGCATTGACGATGGTGGTCTCGTTGACGTCCTTCACTTGACATCGAATCTTGGCGAAGCGTTTGAAGTACTCCCGGAGCTTCTCCGAGGGTTTTTGCTTCACGGCGAAGAGTTGGTCCGCCTCGACCCGGTCGACGTAGTTTCCTTGGAAGTTGTTGTGGAGGCGGACGCGGAGCTGCTCCCACGCGTAGATGGAGCCCGGCTCTATGGTAAAAAACCAAGAGAGCGCCACTCCTTGTAGCACGAGGGGGAGTCCCTTTGCCTTCGTGGTGTCGTCTCTGCCCGCGGCTTCGATCGCGGTTTCGTATACGCGCACGAACTCCCGGGGGTCCGTGTCGCCTTTATACGAGTCGATGGCGCTAGGGAACTTGAAGTCTTCGGGCCATGCCGCCTGCTGCAGCCCCGCCGAGAGCGGGGACTCTGGGTCCACGCGGCGCAGCGGCGCGCGGCTGGACGTGGGGGCTTCGCGACTGTCCGCCCTCTCCGGCGCGGGCTCGGACGCGATCGCTGGCGCGGCCGGCTGACTCCGAGCCTCTTGTATATCTCTGACGGCTCCGCGAAGGTCCCCCAGCTCCCGCTGGAACGCGTTGAGAGCCGTCAGCAGGGCACTTTCCATCGCCGGTGCAGGCGGGGTCGCCGGTACTCCCGGCGGACGGATCGGTGCGGGGACGACCACGTCGCGAGGTCCCGAGCTGCTGGTCGCTTCGTCGTGGCTACTTCGGACCACCCGGTCCGCGCCACCAGCGAGGGTTGCCGTGGGGGCAGCGAGGTCGGCTGCCGTTGCGTCGGCGGGGTCGGTTGTCGCCGCACCCGCATCGACGTCTTCGACCGCGGGGTCGGCCGCGGGGCCCGTCCCCGCGACGCCGGTAACGGGGCGGGTCGTCGCGGTGCCGGTGCCGGGGGCGGTCGTCGCGGTGCCGGTGACGAGGTTGGTCGTCACCGCGCGAACGCCGGCGTCTTCGGCCACCACGCCTGCGTCGACGCCCGCGTCCGCCGCTGCCGATGCCGAAGCCCTGGTGCTCATACGATGCTCCGGGCCGACCACCTTCTTTCCCTTCGCCGCCGCTGAAGAAGCTTTTTTCGGTGCCATCCTTTTCCTTCGGTCTTCAGGCTTGTCTCCGTCCTCCCCACGGACGGCGCCAACTGTTGTGGCTACAGACCAAACAGAGAGAGAGATGGTAGTGGAGAGTGATGAAGATAAGTGTAATGGCCTGGGTCTTCCCATGGCTCCTCATCATATATATATACACATGAGGAGTGCTTTTACAGATATACCCTTACATCTGGTTATCCCCTCTGGGGGCAGTTATGTCATTACACTTGGCCTATTCTGGGCCTTATAATCTCCTACCAGGCCTGCTGGGTTTAGGTGGGGGCCACCCCTACGACAGAGTTTTATTTGGATTTGCCCTGAATTTCTGTTTTTGAAAGCTGGATTTGAAAAGTATTTTAAGTAAAACCTAAAAATATTGTTAAATAAAAAGATATTTTGAATTTCTATAAAAATCCTAATTCAAATTAATTATTTGGAGTTATTTGGCTTTTACTTGGTTTCCTAGATTTTCTGGAGTTTAAAAATGTATTTTTGAAATTTAAAAAGTATTTCAAGTATGAAAATTAAATACCAACATTAGTTGGAAGTATTTGTATTAAGTCCAAAATGTCACCAGGAACTTCTTTGTATTTTTCTGGAATTTTTGGAAGTTATTTGGTATTTTTCTGAGCTTTATTGGTTTTTCTGGGCCTTTCTGAAAATCTGAAATTAAAATCAAAAATAAAATTCTCTCCCCTCCCCCTTCGGCCGCCACGTGGACGGCCAGGATCGGCCCATGTCGCCCGGCCGATCCCGCCTCTCCCCTTCCCCCGCTCGCCACGTGGATGGCCGATAGCCGTGCGCGTCCCCGCCCGAGCCCATCTCCACCGGCCGCAAGCCGACGGCCCAGATCGGCCACCTTCCTTCGCGCCCGCCCATCTCCGTCGCCCGCTCCTTCCCCCTCTCAACCCCGCTGACAGGCCGGGCCCGCCTGTCAGGCCTCTCTTCCCCGCGCGCCGTCTCCTTCCTTCCGCTCGGCCGCGCCTTCACCGCCGCCATTTCCGCCGCCTCCTCGGTTGCCCAGATCCCCTTCCCTTCTCCCCCTCTCTTCTCCCCCAACCCGACCCCGCCATCCCCGCGGCTGAATGCCCCTTCCCCCGCGCCGCTTTCCCCTTTTCTCCCCACAATCGCCGCCACCACTCCGCCATCTCCGGTGAGGGATCCCGCCCTCCTCCCTCTCCCATGACCCTATAAAAGGAGCTCCCGGGCATCTCCTCGCTCCGCACAATCTCCCTCCACCCACCGCCTCCCTTCCCGAGCGCCCGAGGGTCGCCGTACCGTGTGCCTCCGCCGTTGCCTTCAACTCCGGCGAGGAATTGCCGGAACCTCGGGTCGCGTCGCGCCTCGCCGACCCCACCACCTCCTTCGCCGCACCCTCGCGCACCTTGGGGACCCTTCGACCGCGCCTCCTCGTCGATGGAGCACCGCCGCGCCGTTGAGCCCGAGCCGCCGCCGCCTCTGCTCGCCGCCGGCACCACCCCGGGCGCCTCCGGTGAGCTCGCACCCCTCCCCCGCATTCCCCTCCGCGCCCTCTCGCTCCTCCACCCCTCGCAGTCGGCCGCCGGAGCTTCGTCGCTGCCGTGTCCAAGCGTCGCCCCGGCCGGCATTGCCCCGGGCGCCCACGTGGCTGCCACCTGGTGCCGCGTTAGCGCCACCGCTTGGCCACCTCGGCGCCTCCCTACCCCGTCAGCGCCTCACCCCCACCCCGCCACCTCAGCGTCTCCCCTCGGCCGTGGACCCGGTCTATAGACCTCGGGCCCACATGTCAGTCCCCTGCCCGAGAATCCCTTAGGGCTGACGTCGTTGCTGACGTCATAAGCCGATTTTCCAGTATAAAAACAATTCGGCCGAAAAAGGAAATTCAAGGCTGACGCAATAATTCCAATTTCCTTCAGAAAAATAATTCCAGAAAATCAATCTTTTTCTTTTTCTCTCTTTTCAAACTTTCCGAAGCCCGTTCTCCTTCATCGTAACTCCGTTTGAGCCCATTCAAATTTCTAAATTCATCAAAAATTCCAAACTATCCATTTCTTCCATTCTTTCAAATATTTAAAATTTATTTGATATTTCAAATATTTAAATTTCAAATTCCAATGCCTAGTTTAAATTCAAAGCCTCAGTTCCATTCCAAGTTTTCTGTGCACTTTCAAATTTCAAATTCAAATCTTGCAAAATCTCCATAAAATCCATTCTATCTTTCTTGGTCCAAATATTGTCTCAGTAATTTCTTTTCCCAACCGATCTTCCAGATATTCGTTCTCCCTCGTGTGAACCCCAAATCCGCTGAACCTTTCTCCTAAATTCGTCTAAAATCATAATCTATCCAAATATGGCCTCTATTTGAGTTTTTGAGTTTATTCGAATTTTTGTTTGTATTTATTTGCTTTGTTGCTCTGTCTTTTCGCGCGTAGAATCCAACGTTGTTGAAGACCTCTCCACTCCGCAGCAGGAAGACCTCGAGAGCCTGCAAGAAGGCAAGTCTCCTTTGATCATCTTGAACCTAAGATTTTGAAATGTTTTACTTATTTTAAATTATGTGCATTGCTATTTATATACAAGATTAGTTCAAATCTTAAGGTAATAGTTAATCCAACCTTGTTATGCCCTCACTTGAAGTTGATTGCCATGGGCCCCACCTGTCAGAAATTTCCTAATTTCTGGATTTATTCAAACTGAAAACTTCAAACAAGCATAACTTTCTCAATTTAACTCCAAATTGAGCCATTCAAATTTCTAAATTCGTCTAAAATCATGATCTATCCATCTATGGCCTCTATTTGGATTTTTGAGTTTATTTGAATTTTATTTGTATTTATTTGCTTCGTCTTTTCAAGCGTAGATTCCAACGTTGTCGACGATCACTCCACCCAACAGCAAGAAGACCCAGAGACCCTGCAGGAAGGCAAGTCTCCTTTGATCATCTTGAACCTATGGTTTTGAAATGTTTTAATTATTTCAAATTATGTGCATTGCTATTTATATAAAATATTAGTTCAAATCTTAAGCCATTAGTTATTCCAACTTTGTTATGCCCTCATTTGACATTGATTGCCATGTACCTTGTCACCCTAGAACTTCCTTTGTCTCAGTAATGAGATTAATATTAATCTTTGTGAATATTAGAATGGTAGGATAATGCATAGTCATGCTATCTAATATCTTTAGAAACTCTTGAAAATGGGAAATTGTGAATTATTGTAATACCCTTGTGTTTACAAATTTAGTGGTAATTGGAGTTACCACTGTTCTTTTAAAATAAACTAAAATGTGAAAGTTGGTTTAGATTAGGGTGGATGGTTGGTTTGGTTTGGTGCAGGAAGCACGAGATCTTGTAAAGTGTATGTTCCACCCTAGTCAATTAAGGACCGACGCTTGTGTTTGTCCAGACTGAGCATTAACCGTACAACCACAAGTCTATATGGGTACGACCTAGCTGACTAACTTATGATAGTCTAGTTTAGGTGCCACCAGTGGAAAGTGGGTGCCAGGGATGGACTGGTTATTCACAGTGAGGGACAGGGATTTACTGTACTCATATGGCGCAAGAGGGGGCTTCGGTTCGGGCAGTTAGCCTACCTGCGGTGAAACCTCAGCGGGTGGTATCTAGCTAGATTAGAGTAAGGTAAAGGCTTTGTGATATCTTATCTGGGTCTCATGCCAAAGGAAGCGTGTTGACTTTTAGGATAATTTATCTCTTGTGGGTAAAGTTGTACAACCTCTGCAGAGTGTAAAACTATTCGAGTAGCCGTGCCTACGGTCAAGGGCGGGCAAGGAATGCATTCACATGGTAGATTTTTGGTTTTGGTTTTAAAATCATAGTTGTTGTATTCCGAGAGTGGAGGGAACTCTCGGAAGGGTATCCTGGCAGTTGGAGCCAGAGAGGGTGGATGTAACCCGCAGTTCAAAACTTGATCAGTTAATCTAGTGTTGGTAGATGGAACCTTCACTAGTGAATTATTGATAGTTTCTGTTAAAACATTTACTTTATTAAATTGATGCCTTCGAAAATAATTAGAAATAATTGAATGAAAATGTTGCTTTGTGCAAAAGAACCATATAGCCTTCCTTTGTCAAGCCTTGCATCTATTGCATTTTTCCCAAGACTTGCGGAGTACTTTATGTACCACATGCTACACTCCAAAAACAATACTCAGAGGAAGTCGAAGTTCAAGAAGGTGACCACGACTACTGCTTCGCTTGTGGCTGTGATGGATTTTTCCGGGAGGACTAGGTCGCGCTTCCCCAGTCAATTGCCTGTGGCGAATTGATGGGTCGTCTTCGAGTTATCTTTTGCTTCCGTTGTGTTTCATGTGTGCGAGGTCTTAAACCTCTATTGTAATAATGAGACCCTGTGGTCAGTACACTTAATTATTGTAATAAATCATTGATGGTGATGTTTTCCATTCTGTTTAACTGTGTGCACTAGCTTTGATCTGGGACTAGTGCTGTAATACACAGAGGGTCCGGGTTTGGAAATCCGGGGGCCCGACAGAGGTGGTATCAGAGCCAATTTGACTGTAGGACGTGACCTAGACTAAGAACGGCAAACCATAAGGACTTATGTTTATAAAAAGAGTATATTAAAAATGTATAAGCTTCTTTGCTTCTACTCTCTTCTTACTTAGAATCCGGTTCTTGTCTTTAAATTCTTTTGTTAAAACCTTTTTACTAATCTTCTCTTTTTCAACTTTGTAGATGGCCGGTTCGACCTCTGCTGCCCCGTGGGACTACTACTCACATGGAGAGGATGCTGGAGTTTTCGCTAGCCTTCTCCGGCATCTGATGCAGTGCTTGGAGTATCGTCAGCCGCCCATTTTCAGGGGACGGAAGACGAGGATCCTGGATCGAAACTCTTGGACCATGGAGGTATTCCTGTATGCACGGGAAGGGGAATTCAACTCCCACACATACCCCATCAAACATCCTCGGTCCCGCTGCTTTGATGCCATCCAGGATGCAGCACGCCTGGCCATTGATGAGTTGTGCCATCTGCACAAGGATGCTGTGCATCAGTCTCCCTTCTGCTTCTTCATCAATCCTCGAGCAGGACTGAGGTACCCAGATCCCTTTGATATTCCAGCTGACGATCCTCGACTGTCGCACCAGGTGCAGCTCTCACAGGCGATGGCAATCACTTATGCTAGAGCATTGGAGGAGATTGGACAGCTCCGGATGCTTCTTACTTCCAATTATTAGCACTCCGACACTCTTCGTGCTCAGCTCCGCCAGAGTCAGGCAGCAGAGTTCGAGCTGGTACGCCTCCAAGCTACAGTGGATTACACGCCATCTTCGCCCGTACCAGCTGTCGTCCCCAACAACCAGGCACTGGCTCGACTTTCGGGACTCCGCACCAGGCTCACAGCATGCAAGAAGGTGCGACGCCCCAGTCCGCCACCCGTCATCACCCTCAAGAAGCGCAAGCCTTCTCGTTCCCGTTCGCGTTCGACTGCCTCCAGTCGTAACCGTCCCCGTGCCTCGGCCGAGTGTGATTGTTCGAGGCACCACGTGAGAGAGTGCCAGGAAGACCCGGAGGAGGATCCAGAAGAGGACCCGGAGGAGGACCCTGAAGAGCGCATCTGTGGAGAGGATTAGTAGTCTTTTGAGTCAGTAGTACCCAAATAAAATGTCCTCGTCTTTAGAACGCTTTATGCTATGTTTTGGTGTGTTAGTTGGACTGTACCAAGCCTAAGTGCACTTGTGGTACAGCCATTCATAAAACTATCTTGATTTCAATAAAGTTTTCCCTAAGTGGTTGCTGGTTTCTTCTTGTGTGTTGGCTTGGGATGTGATTTAGTTCCCCTAATCTCTAACCTTTGCTATTTCCCTCTTACCTTCTGCTAACCTAAACCACTTCAGATGGTGAACACAAGGAGCAACCCTGGCAACAGCCGTGACGCCAACAATCAGCCAGAGGACAACATTCCACCACCTCCCACTCAGGCCCCCAACTTGGAACAGATGATGGCCATGCAACTTCAGCTTCTTCAAGCCTTAGCTCAAAACCAAGTGCAGCCAGCCCCGCAGGCACCCAACCAGGCACCGCAGTCTAAGTTGGGAGAATTCATGAGGACAAGGCCTCCCACTTTTGCTGGTTCTGTAGATCCCTTGGAGGCAGATGATTGGATCAAGGATGTGGAAAGGAAATTGGTCCTAGCTCAGTGCAACGACAACGAGAAGGTGCTGTATGCTGCTCACCAGCTCAAGGGAATTGCTGCTAACTGGTGGGATAATTACCGCGCCGCCCATCAAAATACATAAACCATCACTTGGGATGAGTTTGTTGAAGCTTTCCGCACTGCCCATATTCCTACGGGAATAATGGAAATGAAGAAAAGAGAATTCTACCAACTGCAACAGGGAAACCTCAGTGTTTTCGAATACCTGAACAAGTTCACCCAACTGTCCAGGTATGCACCTGAAGAGGTCACAACGGAGGCGACCAAGATTTGGAGGTTCACGCAGGGACTTGACCCCAACCTCAAGGTGCAGCTGGTGTCCAATGATTACCCGACCTTCCAGCACCTAGTGAACAAGGCCTTTGTCCAAGAAGATGCTCAGCGTCAGCTATACGAAACTCGGAAGAGGAAGTTCCAAGCCCAGCAAGGAGCAAGCAGCTCTCGATTTCGCCCCAACACACCTCATTTTCACAAACCTTCAGAGTCAAGCGTGCCAAGGACTCCCCTTTCAGGACCCCGCCCAAATCCACAAACTCCCCGGGCAAGCAATGGTGGCCAACCCCAGCAGAACAAGACTTCAGCAGCAGGAGTGCAGTGTTTCAACTGCAAGAACATGGGGCACTATGCCAGCAACTGTCCCCAGAAACGCCCAGCAGTGACCCCAGTTCGTTTCAATCTGGGAACTACGCCAGCAAGAGCTCCGACTGCAGGTCAAGGCCGTGGGGCACCACAAACCCCAAGGACTCCGCAGGCAATGAGCAGGGGACATCTTAACCATGTCACTGCGGAGGCAGCCCAGGATGCACCCGACGTAGTTCTGGGTAAGTTTCTTGTCAACTCAGTATCTGCATCAGCATTATTTGATTCTGGTGCTTCGCATTCTTTTGTGTCGAAAGATGTGGTTGAAAGATATAATTGGGATGTGCGTAAACTACAGAACCCCATGCTAGTCCAGTCTCCTGGAAAGGAAATGAGGACTAGCACAGTTTGCCCTAACACAACTGTGGATATAAATGGAGTTAAGTTCCTATCGAACCTTATTATAATAGACTCCAAGGGTTTAGATGTAATACTTGGTATGGATTGGTTAACCAAGTATAAAGGACAAATAGATTGTGCCGATCGTGCTGTTACTATTACCAACTCGGATGGAATCCAAGTAAGGTATAAGTCAAACCCCTCCTCTCAGAATAGGTGTGGATTGAACAGTGTAAAGGGAGTAACTTTGGAAAAAGAAACTATAGTGAGTGAATACCCAGACGTGTTTCCTGAAGATTTGCCGGCAATGCCACCAGACAGAGAAATTGAATTTGTCATCAACCTAGTACCTGGTACAGCTCCGATTTCCAAGAGACCTTATCAGATGTCTGCGAATGATTTGGCTGAAGTCAAGAAGCAAATTGAAGAGTTGCAAGATAAAGGATTTGTAAGACCAAGCTCGTCACCCTAGGGAGGACCAGTATTACTAGTAAAGAAAAAAGATGGTAGTCTTCGCATGTGTGTGGACTATCGATCCTTGAATGATGTGACGATCAAGAACAAGTACCCTTTGCCCAGAATAGATGATCTGTTTGATCAGTTGAAAGGATCATGTGTCTTCTCCAAGATTGATCTTCGATCCGGTTATCACCAATTGAAAATAAGACCGGAGGACATACCAAAGACAGCATTTGCTACCCGTTATGGATTGTATGAGTATACAGTGATGTCTTTTGGTCTAACCAATGCCCCCGCATACTTCATGAATCTGATGAATAAGGTGTTCATGAAATATTTGGATAAGTTTGTGGTTGTGTTTATCGATGACATTCTGATATACTCCAAGAATGAGGAAGAGCACCACGCAGAACATTTGAGGATAGTTTTGGAAAAGCTAAGAGAAAACCAGTTGTATGCCAAGTTTAGTAAGTGTGAGTTTTGGTTGAAGAAAGTGGCTTTCTTGGGCCACGTGATTTCTGCAGGACGAGTGTCCGTGGATCCCGATAAGGTAAATGATGTGCTCAATTGGACGCAACCAAAGTCAGTATCCGAGATCCGAAGCTTTTTGGGTTTGGCTGGTTACTATCGTCGCTTTATTGAAGGATTCTCCAAGCTTGCAAGACCTCTTACTCAGTTGCTAAAGAAGGAAAAGAAGTTTGAATGGAGTAAATCGTGTGAGGATAGTTTTCAAGAGCTGAAGAAGAGGTTAACTTCTGCACCGGTGTTGACGCTCCCAGATATTAGAAAAGATTTTGAAGTCTTCTGTGATGCGTCAAGGCATGGATTGGGCTGTGTTTTGATGCAAAAGGGAAAGGTAGTAGCTTATGCCTCGAGGCAACTGCAACCCCATGAAGGAAATTACCCAACTCATGATTTAGAGCTTGCTGCCGTTGTGCATGCTCTAAAAATATGGAGGCATTATTTGATAGGTAACCGTTGTGAAATCTACACGGATCACAAGAGTTTGAAGTATATATTTACCCAACCTGATCTCAACATGAGGCAAAGGAGATGGCTTGAGCTAATAAAGGATTATGATGTGGGAATACATTACCACCCAGGAAAGGCTAATGTAGTAGCTGATGCCTTGAGCAGAAAGAGTTACTGTGCCAAGCTGTGGATTAAGGACAGTATGCCTGCCCTTCAAGCAGAATTTCAGCGGCTCAACTTGGAAGTGGTAGAGGAAGGATTCCAGGCTACTTTGGAGGTTCAACCCATGCTACAGGACCAAATCAAGGCAGCTCAAGGAGAGGATAAGTATGTTAAGGAAATTAAAGAAAACATGAAGAAAGGGAAGGCACCAGGATTCTCAGAGGATGAAGAAGGTATCCTTTGGTTTGGGAAAAGAATTATTGTGCCCGAAAAGGAGGTAAAGGAGTTAATTCTGAAAGAAGCACATGAATCTGGATATTCAATTCACCCTGGGAGTACAAAGATGTACCAAGATCTCAAGGAAAGGTATTGGTGGTCAAGTATGAAAAGAGAAATTGCAGAATATGTAGCTTTGTGCGATGTGTGCCAGCGAATTAAAGCGGAACATCAGAGACCCGCTGAGCTTCTACAACCTTTGCAGATACCCGAGTGGAAATGGAAAGAAATTGGAATGGACTTCATAACCAGATTACCGAGAACAAGATTAGGGTATGATTCGATTTGGGTTATTGTGGATCGTCTGACAAAAGTCGCCCATTTCATTCCAGTAAAGACCACCTACTCTGGAGATAGACTCGCAGAGTTGTATATGTCTAGAATCGTGTGTTTGCATGGAGTTCCAAAGAAGATTGTGTCAGATCGAGGGACTCAATTCACCTCAAGATTTTGGCATAAGTTGCATGGACTTTTGGGCACAAATCTAAATTTTAGCACAACATATCATCCCCAGACAGATGGTCAAACAGAAAGAGTAAATCAAATTTTGGAAGATATGTTGAGGGCTTGTGTTGTCGCCAACAAGGCTAATTGGGATCAGAGTTTGCCCTATGCAGAGTTCTCCTATAACAATAGTTACCAGTCCAGCTTGCAGAAGTCTCCATTTGAAGCTTTGTATGGCAGAAAATGCAGGACCCCGCTGTATTGGAAAGAAACCGGAGAAGGGCAAGTGTTTGGACCAGATGTGTTGAAGCAGGCAGAGGAACAAGTTCGCCTAATCCAGGACAGATTAAAGACGGCTCAAACCAGACAGAAGAGCTATGCGGACAATCGACGTAGAAGCTTAGAATTTGTACCTGGGGATCATGTTTATTTGAAGGTGTCACCTCTCAAAGGAATGAGACATTTTGGAGTCAGTGGAAAGCTTGCTCCTAGATTCATTGGACCCTTTCCAGTGGTAGCGAAACGAGAAGAAGTGGCTTACCAGTTGGAGCTTCCGCCTCAACTGTCAAAAGTGCATGATGTCTTTCATGTGTCCCAGCTAAGAAAGTGTCTCCGAGTGCCAGAGGAGCAAATGCCTCTAGAGGAAGTGGACTTGAAAGAGGACCTCACATATCCAGAATATCCGGTCAAGATATTGGAGGAATCAGAGCGTCGTACGCGAAACAAGGTCATCAAGTTCTGTAAAGTGCAGTGGAGCGACTTGGGAGCGTGAAGAGGATCTAAGAGAAGAGTTCCCCGACCTTTTTCCCAGTCCGTCCGAATCTCGGGGTCGAGATTCTTTCTAAGGGGGGTAGGTTTGTCACATCCCAAATTTCTCCTTTCTGGAAAAATTTAAATTCAAATTAATTATTTTAAAAGTAATTGGATTTTACTTGGCTTTTATTTGCCTTTCTGGATTTTCTGGAATTAAAACCTATTTTTTTAAATTTAAAAAGTAATTTAAAATATGAAAATTAAATATCCACAGTAGTTGGAAATAATTTTATTAAGTCCAAATTAATTCCAGGAGCTTCTGTGAATTTTTCTGGAATTTTTGGAGGTATTTTCTTATTTTTCTGAGGCCTAAATAATTTGCTAGCCTTTTCTGAAAATCAAAATCAAATTATAAAAATAAAAATCCCAATCCTCCCCTCCGGCCGCCACGTGGACGGGTGGATACCGCCCACGTCGCCGCCATCTCTGCCGCTCGTCCCATCCCGCCTTCCCCTCCTCTTTGGGCGACGCGTGTACAGCCAGCGCCATCTTGGCCGTCCCCGCTTCGCCCGCTCTCGGCCGCCCGATCCGCCTCTGGGTTGCGTGGCAGCCATCCGCGCCGCCCGCTCACTCCCTCCTCTCTCTCACTGCGCGCGGGACCCGCCTGTCGGACCCGTCGTCCCCGCGGAGCGCCTCTTTCCTTTCTTCCTTCCCTCTTTCCTTCTTTGCGCCGGCGACCGAATCCGCGCCGTACCCGACCATTCCTTACCCGGCTCTCCCCGGTTTTGGAATCCCTGGACGCCGCCGCGACCAAATCCCCTCTTCCCCGCCTCCTCCCTTCCTTCTCTGCCCCCTATTTCCTTTCCTCCTCCTTCCCTTCCTTTTCTCGGCCGCCATCTACGGCGAGCAATCCCGCGCCCGTGTCCCCTCCTCCGCCCTATAAAACCCCCCCCCCCCTCGGCTTCGCCTCTCTCTGCCCAGCACCCCGACGCGCTCCACTTCCTCTCCCGAGCCCTGTAGAGCCCTGCCACCGTACTTCCCTTCCCTCCGAGCCCCGCCGCACCTCGGCGAGCCATTCCCGCCGCCTCGGACCCTTCCAGAGCCCGCCGCCGCCACTCCGAGCATCCTCGTGCGTCGGCGAACCTCCCCGTCACCTCGGCCGCCTCTCCCCGTCGCCGGAGCGCCGTCGCACCGGAGCTCCCGAGCTGCGCCATCGCCTTCCCCGTCGCCGACCTTCTCCGCTCGTCGCCGCACCTCGTCGACCCCTCCAACCGGACCCCCTCCGCACCGGGACTTCATTTCACGCGTCACCCGAACCCCTCCGGCCTTCCCTCGCCGCCGGCAACCTCGCCTCCGACCATCTCCGCCCGGCCCTCCCGCAGGTATCCCTCAAGAGGGTTACCTACCCATTATGGGTAGGCAACGCCTCCCCGCTCACTTGGCTATCACCGCTCGTTCTCCTTTCCCCCGACTCCCTCGGCGCGCGTTCGAGCCCTCGGCTCCGCACGCTGAGGTTGAGTTTTTCTCAATTAAACCGCACTGACAAGTGGGCCCCACCCATCAGCGTCAGCTGTCCTCGTGGGCCACTGTCGACTGGGCCCCACCTCTCTGCGCTGGTCACTGACAAGTGGGCCCGGAGTCCAGTGGGTCCCACGTGTCAGAGGCTGAGCCAGTGGGCTCACTGTCCAGTGGGTCCCACATGTCAGGGACAGCTCTCTGTGGACTCACTAACCAGTGGGTCCCACCTGTCATAATCTCAGGATAAAAATAAAAGATTAAATTTAATAATTCCAGTGGGCCCCACCTGTCAGAAATTTCCTAATTTCTGGATTTATTCAAACTGAAAACTTCAAACAAGCATAACTTTCTCAATTTAACTCCAAATTGTGCCATTCAAATTTCTAAATTTGTCTAAAATCATGATCTATCCATCTATGGCCTTTATTTGGATTTTTGAGTTTATTTGAATTTTATTTGTATTTATTTGCTTCGTCTTTTCAAGCGTAGATTCCAACGTTGTCGACAATCACTCCACCCAACAGCAAGAAGACCCAGAGACCCTGCAGGAAGGCAAGTCTCCTTTGATCATCTTGAACCTATGGTTTTGAAATGTTTTAATTATTTCAAATTATGTGCATTGCTATTTATATAAAATATTAGTTCAAATCTTAAGCCATTAGTTATTCCAACTTTGTTATGCCCTCATTTGACATTGATTGCCATGTACCTTGTCACCCTAGAACTTCCTTTGTCTCAGTAATGAGATTAATATTAATCTTTGTGAATATTAGAATGGTAGGATAATGCATAGTCATGCTATCTAATATCTTTAGAAACTCTTGAAAATGGGAAATTGTGAATTATTGTAATACCCTTGTGTTTACAAATTTAGTGGTAATTGGAGTTACCACTGTTCTTTTAAAATAAACTAAAATGTGAAAGTTGGTTTAGATTAGGGTGGATGGTTGGTTTGGTTTGGTGCAGGAAGCACGAGATCTTGTAAAGTGTATGTTCCACCCTAGTCAATTAAGGACCGACGCTTGTGTTTGTCCAGACTGAGCATTAACCGTACAACCACAAGTCTATATGGGTACGACCTAGCTGACTAACTTATGATAGTCTAGTTTAGGTGCCACCAGTGGAAAGTGGGTGCCAGGGATGGACTGGTTATTCACAGTGAGGGACAGGGATTTACTGTACTCATATGGCGCAAGAGGGGGCTTCGGTTCGGGCAGTTAGCCTACCTGCGGTGAAACCTCAGCGGGTGGTATCTAGCTAGATTAGAGTAAGGTAAAGGCTTTGTGATATCTTATCTGGGTCTCATGCCAAAGGAAGCGTGTTGACTTTTAGGATAATTTATCTCTTGTGGGTAAAGTTGTACAACCTCTGCAGAGTGTAAAACTATTCGAGTAGCCGTGCCTACGGTCAAGGGCGGGCAAGGAATGCATTCACATGGTAGATTTTTGGTTTTGGTTTTAAAATCATAGTTGTTGTATTCCGAGAGTGGAGGGAACTCTCGGAAGGGTATCCTGGCAGTTGGAGCCAGAGAGGGTGGATGTAACCCGCAGTTCAAAACTTGATCAGTTAATCTAGTGTTGGTAGATGGAACCTTCACTAGTGAATTATTGATAGTTTCTGTTAAAACATTTACTTTATTAAATTGATGCCTTCGAAAATAATTAGAAATAATTGAATGAAAATGTTGCTTTGTGCAAAAGAACCATATAGCCTTCCTTTGTCAAGCCTTGCATCTATTGCATTTTTCCCAAGACTTGCGGAGTACTTTATGTACCACATGCTACACTCCAAAAATAATACTCAGAGGAAGTCGAAGTTCAAGAAGGTGACCACGACTACTGCTTCGCTTGTGGCTGTGATGGATTTTTCCGGGAGGACTAGGTCGCGCTTCCCCAGTCAATTGCCTGTGGCGAATTGATGGGTCGTCTTCGAGTTATCTTTTGCTTCCGTTGTGTTTCATGTGTGCGAGGTCTTAAACCTCTATTGTAATAATGAGACCCTGTGGTCAGTACACTTAATTATTGTAATAAATCATTGATGGTGATGTTTTCCATTCTGTTTAACTGTGTGCACTAGCTTTGATCTGGGACTAGTGCTGTAATACACAGAGGGTCCGGGTTTGGAAATCCGGGGGCCCGACAGAGGTGGTATCAGAGCCAATTTGACTGTAGGACGTGACCTAGACTAAGAACGGCAAACCATAAGGACTTATGTTTATAAAAAGAGTATATTAAAAATGTATAAGCTTCTTTGCTTCTACTCTCTTCTTACTTAGAATCCGGTTCTTGTCTTTAAATTCTTTTGTTAAAACCTTTTTACTAATCTTCTCTTTTTCAACTTTGTAGATGGCCGGTTTGACCTTTGCTGCCCCGTGGGACTACTACTCACATGGAGAGGATGCTGGAGTTTTCGCTAGCCTTCTCCGGCAGCTGATGCAGTGCTTGGAGTATCGTCAGCCGCCCATTTTCAGGGGACGGAAGACGAGGATTCTGGATCGAGACTCTTGGACCATGGAGGTGTTCCTGTATGCACGGGAAGGGGAATTCAACTCCCACACATACCCCATCAAACATCCTCGGTCCCGCTGCTTTGATGCCATCCAGGATGCAGCACGCCTGGCCATTGATGAGTTGTGCCATCTGCACAAGGATGTTGTGCATCAGTCTCCCTTCTGCTTCTTCATCAATCCTCGAGCAGGGCAGAGGTACCCAGATCCCTTTGATATTCCAGCTGACGATCCTCGACTGTCGCACCAGGTGCAGCTCTCATAGGCGATGGCAATCACTTATGCTAGAGCATTGGAGGAGATTGGATAGCTCCGGATGCTTCTTCCTTCCAGTTATCAGCACTCCGACACTCTTCGTGCTCAGCTCCGCCAGAGTCAGGCAGCAGAGTTCGAGCTGGGACGCCTCCAAGCTACAGTGGATTACACGCCATCTTCGCCCGTACCAGCTGTCGTCCCCAACAACCAGGCACCGGCTCGACTTTCGGGACTCTGCACCAGGCTCACAGCACGCAAGAAGGTGCGACGCCCCAGTCCACCACCCGTCATCACCCTCAAGAAGCGCAAGCCTTCTCGTTCCCGTTCGCGTTCGACTGCCTCCAATCGTAACCGTCCCCGTGCCTCGGCCGAGTGTGATTGTTCGAGGTACCACGTGAGAGAGCGCCAGGAAGACCCGGAGGAGGATCCAGAAGAGGACCCGGAGGAGGACCCTGAAGACCTGAAGAATCAAGAATTTTGCAATTGTTTTTCTTAAAGCTTACCTCAAAGTCGTCATCGGTAAGCTGAGAAACAGAAAGCAAATTATACTGCAGCTTACTAACCAATGCAACATCTTTCAAGATGAAAGAATCATTAACGCGCACAGTACCTTTGGCGATGACGCGCCCAGGTGAAGTATCTCCGAAGGTGATCGTCTCATCACCTGGAGCGCGGGTAAGGGTAGAAAACCAACGGGAATCTCCAGTCATGTGTCGTGAACACCCGGAGTCTACGAGCCAAACCTTTCCCTTCCCTGCCCGGCGAACATGAGTCAACAAGAGAGTAAAGTCTCAGTACTGGGGTAAATCAAGAGAGATTTTGGCACCCAATACTGAACAACACGTCGAGTAGTAGAAGTAGCCACACACGACTGACCTCTAGCTACCCTACGCTCTCTGTCACTCAAAGCAGAAGGTCTGTGAGCAGACCTGAAGCTGTTGCGGGGTCCGACCTGTAGCTATCTCGACGGGGGAAACGAGATCTACCCTCAGGACGGCGGTAGTCACGACCAGGAGCAGCACGAGGATGAAAACCAGAAAACTCGAAAAAACCAAGTCCTCGATGCTGCCCAAACCCATCAACCTGAACAGCTCTAAACCTAGTGCTGGTCTTAGGTGCACTCAGGGTCTGGGGCTGACCCTGAATACACCTAAGTGCCTCAGCACGGTCTCTACGCGCAATCTTGGCGCGTCTGAAGCACCGATCGGCTGAGTGTCCATCCTTCTGACAGAAGGTGCAGTGATACTTCACCTTCTGAGTGGTAGAAGTAGCACGAGGAGGCTTCGCCTTCTGAGATGCCGAAGCAGCAGGTGGGATCACCTTGCCGTCAGAAATCCCTTGGACAAAGCCCGCTGACTTGAATTGGACTTTCTCGGTCCTGGGCTCAGTCTCGATCACACCTGGTGCTATGGGTCTGAGCACGGCAGGTGGATGCTTCTCATATCCTCATAATAATCATATCCTAGACCCTGATTAAATCTACAAATTTTGGACTGGTCTAGAATAAGATTAAGCTTCTTCTTGCCTCCTACAAACCTCTCGAGAGTGTTCATAAGATACTGACACTCCCGAAAGAGAGAGGTGCAAGAAGAGCAGGGAGAAGAGGGAACAACAGAGGGTAAGGGAGCAGAAGAAGAACCAACAGTAGAGGAGAAAGTAGCTTGTGCACGCACAGCCGACCCTGAAAGGACAGTCCTACTACTAGCCGGTTGGTTTACCTCGCTAAGCGTCTCCACCTTACCCTTGGGCTCCTTCCCCTTCTCAGCAATCACATTACAATCTGATGGTTGCTTCTCTAGTGAGTCCTTAGTTAGCTTCACACATTTCTCTTCCAATGCAATCAAGTCAATTTTTAGTTTTTCACAATTTTTGCATGGTGAGCTAACAGGGTCCTTAGAAGCATAATTAGCCAGTTTCTTATTGTGGTCAATCATTTCTTGAAACTGCTTGGAAACAGATTCAAGTTCAGCAGTTAATTTAGGAAAGTTTAAACATGAAGCAGCTGGCTCAAGCAACCAAGAATACAACTCAGATATTTTATGATCTTCCCGTTTTAGGTTCATCTTCAAGTTATTGCAGTTTTCACAAGACTTGGGCAGATCTAACAGCATGGTGTAAAGACCTCTAAAAGCATTGTTCTTATCTTCACATGAGGTGCAAGCAATAGTCTCAATAGGAGTAGATGAGGTAGAAGCAATCCTACTCCTTTCTAGTTCAGCCAAAAGGCTAAGATTCTCCACCTTAACAATATCAAGCTCGGAGGACAAACTATCATGCGAGGTCCTTAACTTCTCTGTATCACCCAACAAAGCAGAGCATGTATCACAATCATCATTAGAGGGAGCAGATGTAAGAGCAATAATCTCTAGTGACAATCTATCTACTTCCTTCTCTAACTCAGTACACCTAGCCCTAGCTCTCGCATGAAATCCACCTAGCTTAAGAAAAGCATGATTGAGCTGGTTGTAGGTGGGGCATACCTCATCCGAGTCGGAGTACAGCTTGTTGTCGCTCAGTTCGCCCTCGAGGGCCATGAAGCACATGCCGGAGAAGTCGTCGCCGCTCTTGGGATCTTGGTCACCCGTCCCGTCGTCGTCGCTCCATCCCTCCACCTCGCTGAGGTCGAGGTCGTCGAGCGCGGTGAGGACGCGGTGGAACAGCTTCTTGGCCTTCCCGAAGTCGCGGAACTTCTTCTTGCCTTGAGGGTGCGCTGGAGTCTTCTTGTTGCGGCTCTTGTCGGTGTAGTCGTTCTTGCCCGAACCGCCGTAGTTGTTCTTGCCCTTCTCCAGCTTGGGGCAGTTTGCCCGAATGTGGTTGGGGCCACCACACTCGAAGCAAATCACGGGTCCTCCCCTCTTTCTGTCCCTCCTCCTCTTGTAAGCATGGGAAAACTTCCGAGCTAGGAGGGCCAGTTTCTCATCCTCGAGCTGCTCTAACTGATCATCAGTTACTTCACATAGAGCAGCAAGGGAGAAACCGCAAAGCGAATCAGAAGAAGGACCAGAAGAAGAAACGGGATCGGTGACCAAGGCCATCGACTGTGACTTCGACCTACGAGAGACAACGTCAATCTCGTGAGTCTTGAGGCGTGAGTACAGTGCATCAAGAGTCAAGGTCGAGAGGTCTGTCGTGTCTTTGATGGTGGTTACTTTCATCTCCCAAACACGCAGATCAAGTGCCGCGAGCATCTGACGAGCGTTGTCCGAGTCGGGCTATGTGAGACCGACCGCTCGGAGGTTGCTCAAGATCTTGTGGAAACGCGCGAAGCACTCATCGAGGGACTCACCAGCAAGCATGTCGAATTTGTTGTATTCTCGCTTGAACTGGTCTTGTCGAACCGTCTTAATCTGGGTGGTGCCCTCATGGTATGCGTCGAGGGTCACCCAGATATCATAGGCGGACGACGGGTGGTAGATGCGATCGAACTCGCTACGACTCAGGCCCTGGATAATGATGTTCCTTGCCTTAGCGTTTGCCTCAACATCATGCATATTCCCAGCATTGATTGAACTCATTGGCAGGAACAACAAACCGGACCTTGACCTTGCGCCAGATAGCGTACCCCTAAACCTGGATGTATGTCTCCATTCGGCTCTTCCAGAAAGGGTAATCGATGCCATCGAAAATGGGCGGCTTGGTCGAGTACTTGTCCGTCGCCATGGCTCTTGAGACCAGTTAAGATCTATTGAATAGAGCTAACCGGCTCTGATACCAATTGTTGGATCGAAATGGTCGACAGAGGGGGGGTGAATGTCGCACATTAAAATCACCCCAAAAAGTACCCAAAAATGAAAACAACCGGTGAAGAGATAGACTGATAACGAAAGACGATAGCCGAGGGAGAGCGGGAAATAAAGATCTAAAACACAGGGAGCTACTGCAAACTAAAAACAGAGACAAGAAGAGAAGAAACAATAATTATTTTCAAACTAAAAGCATGCAGCACAAGAGTTTGACTACTTTGAACAGGCAGCCAAAAGGACATTTAAAAAGGTAAAACAAACTGCCACCAACCGAAGGCTCACAACAAGGCTTAAAGAAGAAACAGCCCACTGCAGAAGAACAAGGCAAACAGCAAGATCAAAAGCATCAGGAGGCCTCCAATTTGAGCTCTTTAACTCTACCAACTCACTGCTGCAAAAGCATTGTTGGAGACTGAAAAGAGTACATAGTTGTTCGGATAAAAGGAAGCACAGTGATCAGCTTCAACCGAAAATAGGGACTGCACACAGGATACAAAACCGAAGAAGTCTCTTAGCTGTCCGTGAATGACCTTGCTGCCCGAGAGAATAAAAGCCGCAAGAAATAGTAGGGGTCAGCTTCTGTTGACAGAGCAAAGATACAAAAAAAATGCTGGCCGAAAACTATTAAAAAGACAAAAACTCAGTAGGCAGGAGCTCCTTTTGGACAGATTTCAAATTGGAGAAATAAATGCTAGTACTACTTGGCAGTAAGAAGTAAAAACCAAGAAAAGTAGACCACGTAGCTTGCTGCTCATGCATTCACAACAAATAGCTATCCTCCCTATGAAGTAAAGAGATAGAACTTGTTTGGCAAGGCCAAAAGACAAACACAACAGAGGAAGGATCGGACTTGAAACTACCTAACCCAAAGTCATGCAGAAAATAAAACTCTACTCAGAACTCAAGAACAAAGAGCTCAAACACAAGATTTCCCAAAGAAGCAGAGAGAGGAATGATTGATAACGATGAATAATTACATGGAGTATCAACTCAATCCATGTCTACTACCCCATACATGCTTGGGAGAACAAAAACTCACACAATCTCCTCAACATAACACATGGAGAGAAACACAAACATAAAACTCTCACAACACTCTCTCAATTTCAGCACAACCTCTCCCTCTTCTTTTATAGCTCCCACTAATGGGTTTGCACATGCTTTACCCATTAGGTCACCACCTACTCGATGCTTTATCCAAACCCGCTTCCTTTACTGCAGCTTTGCATTTTTACCGAAACGCCCCTCGCGCACCTACCAGGAAGCTTCCTCCTTTCTTGCCTTGCAAGCCTCGTAGCCACCTCGAGCCCTCACCGTCTTCGACACCTCCCGACCGTTCTGACCTCAGCGCCACCTGCGCCTAGTCCAGTCCACCGTGTCTCGCCATGACTCCGCCTCGATGTCCTGCTGCCAACACAGACAAGAAACACATCAAATAGCACCGCTCGATACATGTAATCAAAATTAGCATGATAAAGCCCAAACCTGTCGAATTAGAGGAATACGTGTCGTAATCCATACGACCAAGTTTGACCAAGTCCGACCGAGCCCGTTGCACTATGCAATGACATGGTCCGACCACACAAACCAAACTCGACTATCCTAAAACAATGTCAATTACCCATCACCAACAAGGGGTCACGACCTCATGGTCTCTCAACGTGATTTCGTGTTGTGCCCACTCCGGTGGCGCCTGCGCTGGGCATGCCGCGACGTGGTGCAGCCTCCTCACATAGGCCTTCCGCTGCCACGCCGAGGCGAACCCCAGCAAGGAGCCTCCGGAAATGATGTTTATGACCCTGCGCTGGGCTCCTTCTGGGCTTGCAGCTGCAGGAGGCCCTCCCTAGGCTGCTGCATATGGGCCTGGATCCGTAGGGGGCCTTCCTGCGGCTGTATTCCTTGGTCCTGGGGGTGTTGGACATGAGCCACGATAGGTACGCGTGCCACCGGATTTTTATCCCTGGCGACGCTTTGCCGGAGCGCTGCAATAGTGGCGCAGGCACGCGTGTCGTGGTTACCCCGGCCGTGGACTTCGCACCACTGCCCATGGTGCTGGTCGTTGTACTCTTCACGGGTTTTGTCGTCGTGACCTCGCCCGCGCCCCCGTCCCCGGCCACGGCGCCCTTTGCCGCCCCAACCAGCGGAGCTGCTGTCTTCGGGGCCACCCTCGATGTCGAAGATGTAACGAGGTTTCCTAGATTTGCGTTGGTCGTGCTTGGGCCTGTCGCCTGACGAGTCTTTGTGCTGGGTATCCTTGCGCTCGAGGGCGTCCTTCGATTGCTCCTGCTTGTGCTTGCCTGTCAAAGGACCCTGCTTCGGCGAGCCATCATTGATCTTTGCCGAGCCCTCTGCCTGATTGGTATCGGAGTCGTCGCCGTGTCACCGCCGCGCGTCCTCTTCCGCTCTGGCGTATTCTTCCATCTTGTCAAAGAGCTTCGCGACTGTCCTAATTGGTTTGCGCGCGTTGTATTCAGCCATCGGTCCCAGGCGGAGGCCTTGTATCGCTGCATTGATGACGGTTGTTTCGTTGACGTCCTTGACCTGGCAACGTACTTTCGCGAAACGTTTGAAGTAATCCCGGAGCCTCTCCTCAGGTTTTTGCTTGACCGCGAAGAGGTGGTCCGCATCAACATGCTCGACGTAGTTTCCCTGGAAATTGTTGTAGAGTCGGTTGCGGATCTGCTCCCACGCGTAGATGGACTGCGGCTCGATGGTGAAGAACCAAGAGAGCGCCACCCCTTGTAATGCGAGGGGGAGTCCTTTTGCCTTCGTGGTGTCGTCTTCGCCAGCGGCTTCGATGGCGGTCTCGTACACGCGCACGAACTCTCGTGGGTCTGTGTCACCTTTATACGCCTCGATGACACTCGGGAACGTGAAGTCCTCAGGCCATGCTGCCTGCTGTAGGCCTACGGAGAGCGGGGACTCCGGGTCCACGCGTCGCAGTGGGGCACGGCTGGACGTAAGGGCATCGCGGCTATCCGCCCTCTCCGGAGTGGGCTGCGATGCAACCACCGGTGGGGCGTGTTGGCTCCGAGCCTCTTGTATGTCTCGCATGGCCACGCGGACATCTGTCAGCTCCTGCTAGAACGCTCTGAGGGCCGCCAGCAGGGCGTTCTCCACCGTGGACGTGGTTGGGGCCGTTGGTGCGCTCGGCGGCGCGACCGGAACGGCGGCGATCACGGCCTGCGTGCCCAGGCTGCCCGTAGCACTGTCGTGGAGGACCCTGGAGCCGGTGACGAAGCCCGCGTCACCGCCAGAACCGCTCACCGCTCCCGTACCGGGTAGGAGAGTAGACGCACCCGCATTGCCACCGCCAACCACCCGGGTGGCGCTGCTGGTGATTGTTGCGGCGTCTGCTGCGGGGCTACCTACCACGCGTGGAGCGGTTTCGACGGCCGCAGCGACGGTGGCGGGGTTGGTCGTCGTGGCGGCGGTGGTGGTGGTGGCGGGGGCCGGCGGCGCGGCGATGGTGGCGGGCTTGGGCGTCGCGTCGTGAATGTCGGTGTCCACAACCATCACACCCAGGTCGCCACCCTTACCTGCTGCTACCGACGCCGAAGCCCTGGTATTGACGCGAGATTCCGTCGCTCCCCCTTTTTCTTCCTCGCCATTGATGATGAAGCTTTCTTTGGTACCATCCTCCTTCAGATTTGGAGGCTTACCCTTGTCCTCCCCACGGACGGCGCCAACTGTTGTGGTTACAGACCAAATAGAGAGAGAGTATGGTAGTGGAGAGTTAGGTGAGTAATGGCTTAGGGTTTCTCCCTATGGCCTGTATCATATATATATATATATACACATGGGGGGTGCTTTTACAGTTGTACCCTTATACATATACATACACATATACATCCCCTTCAGGGGTATTCCAGTCATTACACATGCCCCATTTTGGGTCTTACATTCCTGTAACAGGCCTACTGGGCTTAGGTGGGGGCCACCCCTACAACACTAGTCATCTATATGTGTATGAACGAAATAAAATAAGTTTATTTCAGGTAAACATGCATGGAATAATTCACTACGGGTAAATAAATGGTACAATAGGTTCTCATAAAGTTTCACAATTTTCTATGCATTTTCTATACTTTTACTGCTAATTTCAGTGATTAAAAGCAATTTAAACAATTACAATTAACCAAAAACAGTAAATAAATACAGAAAATACAGAGAATAATAATGGCAGAAATAAATAAGCTTCAAATGCTAAATATAATTCAAAATTTGGATTCCCGAGGCCCTTTTATGTAAGAATATAAATTTTCAGCGAATTCTGCAATTCTAGAGGGTTTTTACGCAAAATTTTAGTTCAGAGAAAAATTCGCACGATTTGCTGATTTACCGAGGGGTTTTCTGCAAAATTCTGGACCCGCTCGTAAATTTTAAGGGCTTATTCATAATTTTCGGAACTAAGAGGCCTTTTCTGCAAAAATTCGAGACTCATATTAAACATTAAAGGACCTATCAGTAATCTCATAAAGTATGGGGTCTTTCTTGCGAAATTCACTGCCCCCCCCCCCCGGCCGAGGCTTCCCGGCCCGTGTCCTTTGCTGGCCGAAAGGCCCAGACGCTCATCCGGCCCATGAGCAGCCTATGCCGGTCTGCTCCATGCGGCACAAACAAGTGGGGTAGGGTTTGCCTACCCCCACTATGCAGTGGCGGCGGCGGCGGTTCAACCCGATGCGAACGCAGGCCGGCGGCGGAAGGTACGGTACGGAGGCGGCCATGCGCGAAACGGTGGCGCAGCACGTGTAGCACGGCCGAAGCCAGCGGTGGGCCGAGCGGCAGATCTATCGGTGCAAGCAGCCGACTTCAGGCCGGGCGGCAAAAGGTGGCGAGCCGGCGCAAGGCAGCGGCGCAAAGCGGCGCCATGCGGGGCGAGAGAGGAGGTCAAGGCGGCGCCATGCGGGGCGGCACGAGAGACCGGCGGAGCGCGAGGTCCGGGGTAGCGCGTGCGGACGCAGGCCCTAAGCGGCGGCAAGTCGGCTGCGGGCCGAGCTTCAACCGGCCGGGCGTCGCACGGCTGCTTCAAGCACGCGTGACGAGGGGGCAGCGCGCCTAGAGGCGCGGGTTGGGTCGGCACGGCCGCAGCTGCATGGACCGGTGTGTGGCGTCTTGTTGCGGTCAAGACGGCGCGCGGCTCCTCAGTCGGCGACTTCAGGCCACGAGCCGCGGAGGTTTCGGGCACGCTCCCCCAGGCGGCTGCTGTGCGCGGTGGAGGCTGGCTGCGGGCCGGCGACCGATGGCGGGGCTAGCAGCGGCTTCGGGCGGGGCTCCTTCGGGCGATGCGCACGGCAGCGAGAGGCCGGCCGCATGCGGGCAGCGGGCGTCGACCGGCGGTGGGGCCAGCGGCTCCTCGGCCGCTTCAAGCCGGTGCCTGCTTTTTTTCACTTTTGTGCAATGACCGAACAGAGAAGACGATGCCAGTTTCTTTTCTCGTGCATTGACCATGCAGAATCAAACAAAACCATGCAAAAATTTTTTGTTTCTAATCTACAGTGCAATCAACATCTACACCGTAGAGATTCAATCTAGAACGCGAAAGAAAATGCGAATTCAAAGCAATCTAGAAAATTCAATCTGTGCTTCGATGATTACCTTCGTTCACCAGAGCGAAGTCGTGCTGATAACGTGTTGAGGAACCGTCGCTAGCGACCAGTCCGAGCGATTCCTCTGCTTAGAACAAGAACGAATCAACCACAGAAGACAGAATAATAGATTGAACACAGAGAGGTAGAGAGAACTCCTGGTCATTTTTTTATTGCTTTCAATTGCATCAGGTTGTGTACAATATGCCGGTATAGCTTCCTCTTTATAGCCTATGGTGGGGTGCCCATAATGGGCCAGGACTCCTGGCCTGGGCCTAGGTTTTCTAACAGTTTCCTCCGCTCGTGTCACCTGTAGAAATTCGTTCCCCTCACACGGTCGTACCTCGACAGAGAGAGAAATTTCATTTTATCGATCTGAAGCCTAAGATTCACTTATTTAGATCTCTTATTCTCCCTTGACAAACAATAGCATTTTTCTAAATAATTTAGATCTTACAAATTAGATGCCCCAAATTTCATGGTGTAGAAAAGAACAATCATGTTTTTATTTTTGCTGAAAATATTGATTATGTAATAGACAAAAATGAACCAGAAGAGTCAAGAAAAATGCCATTGTTAAGGAAAAAAATTATACAGAAGAATATGAAAATTGACTAGATATAATAAAAAAAAGGCTCGTATTTTTATGTTGGGATCAGTAACTAATTCTTTAGCTACTGAGTATGGAGTGAATGGAATACATGAAAAATAATGTATAGTCTGGAGCAAGATTTTGATAAAATATCTCTTATTAAAATACTTAACTTTATTAATTGCTTTATCTCTACTAATAGTGGTGGAACCAGGATTTACCTATGACACGGGCTAAACTCTAGACTCTAACTAACGCTAATTTATACTTATACCATGCTAATTTCTAGTTGGGGACATGTATCCATCATATGAATAATAAAATATGAAATGAGTGATCTATCATATGAATAAAGCGCATAAACCCCAATTTTTTGTAACATTATATTTAACACCCATTATTTTTGCAGCTCTGCTACTTTTTCCCTTAATGAAAATAACTGTGTACAAAGTATATAATACAATAGACAAGTGATATTTCATAGTGTTATACCTGGGGATGAAGTTGATCCAAGATTCCAAGTGCCGTGGTTCCACCATCTTAACCGTCGAACAGCGGTCAATCAGGCCCTCATTGACCATGTTTACAGCAATCTTTACTGCACTAGCCAAAAATATCATTGTAGTTACACCATAAACGAGAAGGTTAAGTCATTTGATGGTAAGAACAAAACATTATCTTAGAAAGTTCATAATGGAAATTAGATAATTTGATTAGTATACTGTACCACCATTTCTTTGCAGTGGCTTTCCAAGATTTTTCAGTTCTCAACCAATTCTGCATAAGGCTCTGGCATGCACTCCTCCATGGCATCAATGATGAGGCGATGGGGTCTCGATCTTTCGATAGGATGATAACTATCGATTTTGGTGGAGGTGACTCTTGAGATCCGACTACAACCGTACAACATCGTATGCGCCTTAGCAATCGCTGAACCACATCCAAGTCGTTATCAACCGTGCCAAGAACGCGATTGACCTGACCACGAAGTTCTATTCCTGCATGCAACCGAAGAACACGCAAGAACAAGACAACAAGCAATCTGAAATTGCAAATATAGAAATTGAGTGAAAAAAGGTGGGATTCCGCAGAGGTTCTTTACGGTTGGTCTAGTCGACACAAGCGAAGAACAAAAGTTTTCACCATGGAAAAACTAAGCAAACGAAATCCTGAAGATTTCAACGGGGGTAGAGGGTGAATATATGAGATGGAGAATAGAGAGGGGTGGCCAAGGATCGTCCTAGGGTTGGACACCCACCCTAAAAAAATTACAAAGCACTTGGGCCCAATTGGAGGTGGCGCAGCACCTTTAGACTCGGAGTCAGAAATAGCCCTGACTTGTTTCGGTGATATCGTTTCGCACAGAAGAAATTTTGATGTTAGACTAGATCCATTGGAAATAGGATAATATAAACTTTCCATCAAGTACTCACCCATCCCAAACGGACTCCGGATGCGAATTCTATGCATGTTGGAAGTCGGTCCTGTCAGACTGAATCAACGTCGGATTGTTTTGGTGATTGTGATGTGACCGCAAGGTTTCTAAGCTGAGACCTTATCCATTGGATGGTCCTTGGAATAAGCTTTCCAACAAGCTTAAGAACACCTAAATCGGACTCCATTTGTGAAAGTTATGGCCGTTTTATTACAGGCCTGTTGGGCTGTCCCGAACCGAATCCGAATTGAGTTCTGAGTTGATTCCGAGTTTGATTTCGGTTGGACTTGAGTAAATTCCGAATTGGGCTTGGAAACCTCATCCAAAACTTGGGCTTTAAGTTCTTGGATCTCTCCCCTTTTGCTCTCCCACTGCATGGCTTCTCCTTGGCCTTCTTCTTCCTTGTTTTTCTCCATTGCTTTGACACCGGCCTCCCTCTCGGTTCGAAAGTATTCCATTTGTCAAACCTGAAAATGAACAAAGTAGTGACATGAGGTAGTATTTTATTCTCGTGAATAACATTGGTAGTAATAGATAGAAATGAATTCACCTTTTGTTCAATCTTAATATTGAGTGCTATGGTCGTATGCGTTTGTGGCGTGGTCACATCATCCTCCCCTTCTTGACAGAAAATCGTCCTCGGTTTTAATAAATGTGTAGCCTCACATATTGCATGATCTTGATCATAAATTTTAGTATATAACAATAGACGCAACAAACTCTCATTATGTAATATCATAAGTTCTTTGTCAAACAAAGTGAAACCTGTTTGAAACGAACTCACCTGATAATTTAAGTGATGCGTAGGAGTTCTTATAATTGGAACAACAAGCATAGCAAATATGGTTGTATCTATTGAGTACATGTTCTCATCATCTTCCCCTTCTTGCAAACAAAGCTGTCCTCGGCTTTTGCTAAGCTGAAAGTATGGTAACAAAGAAGCTAAGGTGTATGCATGGTATATGTATATGTCATCCGTTTTAATAATTCTTCATTGTTGCACAATTAATGTTACAAAACAGCAGCGATCATAAAAGCTCATCATATTATTAACCCAAGAGTATTTATATATGTTAATGAGCAAACCAAAATTTCTCACACATCAATTATTGCAACTAGATTTGCAAATGTAAGTGGAGCATTTATGCAATTTAAATCTCTGAAGTTGTAAACTCGCAGTGGTGGCACATATGGGCAAAGCTACAACTTTTGGAATTAAACAAATTTTATCCATATAATCAGATTTCAATTGAGCAATAGCAAATTCATCTAGTAAGGGTGAAAAGATTTGCAAGTTCTTCCATACATCAATTTCATTATTTAGATTGTGAATGTTAGATGTTTCAACAAGAGAAGAACACATAGGCATTGAATGATCACTAAATTTTATTTTTCTTTCATAATGAACAAGATTGAGCATACAAGAGTTGTTGTTCAAAACAGCAAGTCTCAATTCATCCATGTGGTCGTAAGTTATGCATATTCGATATACAAGAAATTGATTTTCTACACCATAATCTCCAATCAAATTAAACTTATACCCAGGGGTGTAGGCACTAAACAAGAATTTCAAACATGCAAGTTCAAAAACTTTCTTCATAGCACATTCCAAACTAGCGGCCTCATTAAGCATGATATAGCACAAGCATCAGCAGGGGATATTCTATCAAATACTTCCTTATATGTAATTAATTCGACATGTGCAAAATTATGAGAATTTAGATCAGCACATGGTTCATTCAAGTAAATACGAGGAATATCAAAAGATTGCACTACTGCAGGTATATACTCACAAGGTTGCTCTATGTCTTGTGGTAGCACCAAATCAGTACCTTTGTCATTATCATCCTCATCAGATACTGTGGGTACCTTAAACTTCTGCTCTAACGGCATAAGATGCACCAGATCATCCTTCACCTCTTCAAGCATCTCAGCGGTATCTGTAGATGGAGTAGGAGCCAAAACAATGTCAGCATTTTCAGTTACCTTAAGTTGCACCTCGCCTGTGACCGTGTGTGGTGGAGGTACAAAACAACGTCGCAATTTCTTCTTCATCTCCTCTCATGTGTACATGTAGTGGAACTCGAGATTCGACCACCAATGTTAAACATCACCAATCAGTGCCGTCCTTGCCATGCTCATCTTCTCATAAGGATCAAGATCTTGTCTTTCGAAGTAGTTATCCATCATAGTAACCCACAAGAAGTAGTCAGACGACGTACTCTCAGCGGTGAGTGGCAAGATATATATCGGTAATTATTTCCCTACGAGTTCAAATCTGCCCGCGATGACATCATAATCTACCAATTTTCTCAAGCCTGTCATTGTTAGTAGAAAACAAGGAAACAAATCATAAGTAAATATTCCTATCAACTACTAGGATATGGAGGCTCAAATCAAGTCACGCATCTCTCAAGCTCTTACCAAAGCAAACAGGTGGTGCAACCGGTGGCTGGTTCATGACAAATCTGACTCAAGTGATGAGTAAAGCGATTGCAAGGGACGATTCGACATGATCTGCTTGGTTAGTATAAGATATAGCTGGGAAGGCTCGATATGTAGCAATGGAGAACAATCAGTTAATTTCAGAAATTGCACAGAATTGAATTATAGTTCGTATCTAACTCTTAGCCTATGTTGCTGATCAACCAATGATGGAAGAAGGCTAAAGTAAGTGTATGGCACTGTATAGGAGTGGTAAATATAAGATAATTCAATTGAATGCAATCTAGAATTGAAGAACACAAGGATTGACCCAAAACATGAAAACTGAATATTTCTATCCACTGGACAGCACGTAGGTATTTCGGCCATAACTTTTTTCAATTGCCTTTTTTTCAATGATTCTTTTTTCTCTGTTTCCTGACGGCTTTTTTTACAACTTTTGTTTTGCAGCCAAGTTCTGAAAACTGACTGAGAAATTCGCACAAAATTTACAACTGCCGACTGTTGCAGATTCAATTCAGAAAGTTAGGTCAACTTTCACCGCAGATATCTCTTAACTGCCTTGCTGGAATGATATGAAATTTTGCAGGAAGATGGATATTGAAGTTATGAATCTAATGGAGGTGGTCTCACTCAAAAAGGATCACGGAATCAAAAGTTATGGCTTTTTTGGTGGTGGCTACAAAGAAAGGAAAAATCAGCCTAATTGGAATTAGGGTTTGGGGTGGCGAAAATTTTTCTTGTTTGGATTTTTATGGAATCAAAGATATGACCAGCAACTAGATAAAGCTAAAACAGACACAAATTCAATTTAGCAAACCAAAACTAATAGATTGAAAGGCACAACGGGGTTTGGACAGCGGGAATTAACTCTTTTTGTGGGGCAATTTTGCTGGACTATGGGAAATAAAAACCAATCTACTAACTAGGGATACAAGAAATTCCTATCGGTCAACTGAAGCTCTGATACCAACTGATGAGGCGATGGGGTCCCGATCTTCCGATAGGATGATAACTATCGATTTTGGTGGAGGTGACTCTTGCGATCCGACTACAACCGTACGATGTCGCTTGCACCTTAGCAATCGCTGAACCACACCCAAGTTGTTATCAACCGTGCCAAGAACGCGGTTGACCTGACCACGAAGGTCTATTCCTGCATGCAACCAAAGAACACGCAAGAACAAGATAACAAGCAATCTGAAATTGAAAATATATAAATTGAGTTTAAAAAGGTGGGATTCCGCTGAGGATCTTTACGGTTGGTCTAGTCGACACAAGCAAAGAATAAGAGTTTTCACCATAGAAAAACTAATCAAACGAAATCTCAAAGAGTTCAAAGGGGGTAGATGGTGAATATATGAGTTGGAGAATAGAGAAGGGCGGCCAAGGATCGTCCTTGGGTTGGACACCCCTCCTAAAAAAATTACAAAGCCCTTGGGCCTAATTGGAGGTGGCGCAGCACCTTTAGACTCGGAGTCAGAAATAGTCCTGACTTGTTTCGGTCATATCTTTCCACACAGAAGAAATTTTGAGGTCAGACCAGATCCATTGGAAATAGGATAAGATAAGCTTTCCATCAAGTACTCACCCATCCCAAACGGACTCCGGATGCGAATTCTATGCATGTTGGAAGTCGGTCTTGTCAGGCTGAATCAGCGTCGGATTGTTTTGGTGATTATGATGCGACCAAAAGGTTTATGAATCTGAGGTCTTACCCATTGGATGGTCCTTAAATAAGCTTTCCAACAAGCACAAGAACACCTAAACCGGACGCCGTTTGTGAAAGTTATGGCCGTTTTATTACAGGCCTGTTGGTCTGTCCCGAACCGAATCCAAATTGAGTTCTGAGTTGATTCCGAGTTTGATTTCGGTTGGACTTGAGTAAATTCCGAATTGGGCTTGGAAATCTCATCCAAAACTTGGGCTTTAAGTACTTGGACCTCTCCCTTTTGCTCTCCCACTACATGGCTTCTCCTTGGCCTTCTTCTTCCTTATTTTTCTCCATTGCTTTGGCGCCGGGCTCCCTCTCGGTTCGAAAGTATTCCATTTGTTAAACCTGAGAATGAACAAAGTAGTGACATAAGGTAGTATTTTATTCTCATGAATAACATTGGTAGTAATAGATAGAAACGAATTCACCTTTTGTTCAATCTTAATATTGGGTGCTATGGTCGTATGCGTTTGTGGCATGATCATATCAATCAAGATCTTATGGAGTTCTAATTCCAACAACCACATCCTGACCCTAAAAAAGAAACTATCTGTGGTAATTGTTCTGAAGTCATTATGCATTTAAAACCAATTACTGTTCAAATAAGGTAGCTTCTATTGCTGATTCAAAAGCTTTCCTTGTAGAAAAACAGGGGGTTGAACGTTCAACAAAAATTCCAAAGATTCCAACCTGAATTTGAAAGGGTGTCCGAGGCTTTGTTCAGCGAGGTGGGCCTGCACGGTGGTCGGCGGCGATGGCGACTGATGGAGGTAGCGGTGCCGGGGGGAGGGGGCAACGACGCAAGAGCACGTGGATTGGCGACGTGCGATGAGGCTTTAGGAGCCAAAGCTGGAGGCACCGTGGGCGCAGCGGAGGCTCACTTGGTGAGGGCACCAGAGGCGCAGATCCCCGATGTCAGCGACAGGCGGACCGCGGCGTCGCCGCATCAGGAGCGAGGGGCAAAGTCGGCGGCCAGCGGAATTGTGGCTCACGCAGGCGATGTTGGCAGCCGATGCGCAGACGAGGGTGGTGCCGCGATGGCCGACAGTGTGGGTGCAGTCGCGTTACACGGATCGGGATTCGGGGGCTAACTGACTGCGGTCTGATGGGGATTAGGGTTTCAAGCTTCACTTCGTCACTTTTGGTGGGCTGAAATGAAATGATTCATTGCCTGGGCTGTCGTATGCTCCTAGCACCACCAGGCTGCCACTATCGGGTTGAGAATTTTCAATCCTTGGACTGGGCTGCTATACCAGGTAAATTATAAAGGCAACATTAAAGAGGATGGTACTAATACCATTACAGGGCCTCGGGCTATAGCCTACCCAGCCCGAAGCCTAGTTCTGCCCCTGTCTACTAAGATGTATTATAGGACTTAAATTGAGGAACATCTCAATAAACTCTATGTTTCAGCAGGGAATTAAAAAAGTTGACTATCCTTTTTCTGAAGAAATGTAGGTCATGATTGTTCTAAACTCTTTGCCAAATTCATGGGAATATTTTAAGATATCTTTCTGTCATTCTAAAAAGATACTCAATATGTGTACTCTGAGGTATTATTTGTTTATGGAAGAAGATAGAAAACTCTCTAAGAGAAAGGAAAGAAATACTTACAATTCCAAGTTACACATTGGAGAGGAAAAGATAAACATAAAAGGAGTTGACAAAAGAGGAAGTCTAAAGATGATTTGAGAGAAAAGCTTAACAAGAAACGTGATCGGGATGATCTTGGAAATTCTAAATCAATTCAAAGGAATGATAAGTACAAGAATTTTAAGTATCACAACTACGGTCAGCATGGACATTTCAAAGTTGACTATAGGAAAAAGAAGAAGCAGATGAGCAAAAAATCAAAATAATCAACCAGTTGAGCGTAAAGATAATTCTTCACTTGACAGTATGTCTGTTATTTTTGTATGCACTGAATCCTTACTTACTACAACTTTTCCAAATAGTTGGATTATCTATTCTAATGCTACATCTCATATTACTAAAGATAATAGAGTTTTTACTTCTATGCGAACAATTCCAAGGGGAAATAAATATGTCTTTTTGGGCACTAATGCTAAAAATGATGTACTTGAATTGAAAATTATTTCCTAAAACTTCCCCAATGGAGAAAAATTTTTACTACATGATACTTTATATTCATCTAGCATGAGAAGGAATTTAATCTTTGTTGCTCAGTTACAATCTATTGGTTATGATATATTGTTTGCAAAAGAAAGAGTTAAAATATTGCTCAATGGGAAATTAGCGCATACTGGAACTCGTCATGAAGGTCTTTATTTTCTTGAGGAACTATAAAATGATGACAATATTGATTACTTAGTTGACAAAAATAACTTCATAGAAAGGAATACTAAGTATAGGAACATATGCTCAAAATCTTATTTGTGACATTTACGATTTGGTCACATATCTAAAAATAGAATTAAGAAGCTTATTAATTCTAGAATTCTATACTTTAAGTGGGAGAATTTTGGTATTTGTGAGGCATGCATAATGGGTAAAATGACCCCTGCATCTTTTCCAAAGGCAAAAAGATCTAATAAGCCTCTTGTCATTATTTATTCTAATATTTGTGGTGAGATGTCTACTCTCACTAGAGGTCACAAGATTTATTTTATCATATTCATTGATGGTTATTATAGATTTGGTTATGTGTATCTTCTTAAACATAAATCGGAAGGACTTGATTTGTTCAAAACATTTAAAACTGAAGTAAAAAATCAATTAAATAGAAAGATCAAAGTTTTGAGAACTGATCGTGAAACATAATACACTTTAGGAATATTAAATAATTTTTGTAAAGAACACAAAATTATTCATCATTATACTATACCTTAACTCTGCAACAAAAATAGTATTGCCGAGGAGAGGAATAGAGTACTTATGGATATAGTTAAGTCTATGATGGCTTATTCAGATCTTCCTTTATCTTTTTGAGGGGAAGTCTTACATACTGCTATTTATTTATTAAATCATTCACCGTCTAAGGCTGTAATAGTCACTCCTTATGAGTTGTGGACTGGAAGAAAACATTTACTTCGCCACATAGCTGTTCGGGGTTGTCATGTACAAATTAGAGTGCCAAATCAAAATCGTATAAAATTACAGCCTAAAAGCACAATAGGAATTTTATTGGTTATTGTTTTAGAATCAAAAGGGTATATGTTTTATGATCTAGAAAATGATAAACTAGTGAAAACAGTTATGCAATATTTTTAGATCAAAACACACCTCGCTGTGGGCGGGGGTAAAATTATTGGTAACTCCACCAAAAATACAGATAAATATATCTGGTATTAATTCTCACACTAAAGAAGGTTCAACTCTTGAAGAAAATACAAATCAAACTCACAACACTAACGTGCATAGGAGAAGTGAGAGAAATTTAAGTACACCCCAATATCTAGATGATTATTGTGTTTTTGGTGGAAGTTCACTCTAAAATTTTAGATTTAGAGGAAGAACTAAAGGCTTATAAAGAAGCAATAAGCTACCCACAATCAAAACTATGGGTAGAAGCAATGCGAGAGAATTAAACTTGATGAAAAGAAATAAAGTTTGGGAACTTGTTGATCTACTAAACAATCATAAACTCATAGGTTGTTAATGGATTTTTAAAAGGAAATTGAATGCAACAAGTTTAGTGGGAACAAATACAAGGCTAGGCTTGTCGCTAAAGGCTTTATACAAAGAGAATGTATTGACTTTGTGGAAACATTTTTTCCTATTGTTAAATTTACTTTAATTCATATTATTAGTGCTTTGATGACTTATTATGATCTTGATCTCCACCAAATAGATGTTAAAACTGCTTTTCTTAATGATCATTTGGAGGAGGAAATATATATATGAAACAACCAAAAGATTCTGGAGAGAAAGGAAATAAAAATAAGGTTTGCAAATTGTATAGATTTATTTATAGTCTTAAACAAGTATCATGTCAATTGTATATTCTTTTTTATAATGCTATCACGTCATATGATTTTTCAATGACGAAAGATGATCATTGCATATATACAAAAGTTATGGGTAAATATTTTGTCTTACTGTTTTTATATGTTGATGATATTCTCATTGCTTCTAATGATAAAAATACATTGATATAAGTGAAAACTTGGTTGTCTTCTAAATTTAATACGAAAGATATGAGAGAAGCTTCCTATATTTTAGGAATTGAAATACATAGATATCAGAATAAAATGATTCTTAGGTGGTCCCAAAAGGCAAACCTTCAAAGCGTTTTAAAACGATTTTCTATAAAAAAAACAAAAAAACATGTTAATGTACCTATTGTAAAGAGAACTGAACTCAGTGAAGAATTATATCCAAATACTCTTGAGAAAAAGGTAGAATGGATTGTATTCCTTATTCTTCAACTTTGGGATGTCTTATGTGTGCAACATTATTTACACAACCTGACCTTAGCCATGCCATTGGAATTTTTAGAAGATATCAAAAGAATCTTGAGGAAGAGTACTAGAAATAAATCAAATATGTACTTCGTTATGTCAAAAGAATTATGGATTGTTCATTTTGTTTTAATGGTCATAATCTTTAGCTGCAGGGTCATACTAATGTTGATTGGCATGGGGATCCGGATGACCAAAAATCAACTTATGGTTATCTATTTACTTTGGTATGAGATGTTATTTCTTAGTGTAGCGGGAAATAGGATTTGATTGCTCTTTTCTCCAAGGAAGCTGAATATATTGCTGCATCTAAAGTAGCAAAGGAAGGTGTATGGCTGATGAAATTTCTTATATCACCTAAGGTCATGGAAAGTGCATAACAACCTGTCATTATTTTCTATGATAATTAAGCAGCGATCAAGATCTCAAAGGATCCTAAATTTCATAGTAAAAGCAAGCACATTAAAGGAAAGTATCACTATATTCATGATGTAATAAATAGACTCAAGTTTGTTTGTCTAGTTTATTTGCCTAGCATTAATATGGTTGTAGATCCACTGACTAAGCCAGTTAGTTAGGAATTATTTTCTAAGCATGTTAAAGACGTGGGATTTCAGTTTATTGATTGAAATATTTCAGCCAAGTGGGAGATGTTCGGATTTTTATGTGGCTTTTAATATTTATTGCAGTTATTATCTGTCTAACTCAATGTAGAATTATTTATATTATTGATGTATGTGATAGGGAATAATTTGGTGCATAAGTTAACTCGAGGAATTAATACTCGAAGTGCCGATGACAACTATGCTGGAATATGATAGACATATTTATTGAAATCGACTCTACTGAAATTTAATATGCATGTATATATTTAACCCGGGTATAATACAGGGTGGAATAGTTGGGTTTGTTTTGTAGGATCAGCTCTGCAGACTGTTGACCCACATGATCAGATTGAAATTGATCTCGTAAACATTCTTATCATGGTGCATGACTCACACATGTATGCTAAAAACTAATATATTTTTGACTCATAAAACTGGTCTGTCTGATCGTGGTTGGTGACATGATTCAGAAGTCTCACGGTGTATCAGAAACAGGTGGGTCACTTTGTAATGCCTGGAAGTGGAGTATATAAATAGGTACCTACCCTCTAGTCACATATGCAATTATTAGCGGTACCACGAAAAACACAGGGATATATAGGGTAGACTAAAAGGCTTTATAAAATCAATCTAGGATTTTTTTTAATAAAAACCCAACAGCTCATGACGGTTAAGCTTGCCAAGCGAGCTACGCGTGCTGCTTACTAAGTTTGTGATTTGATGACCTCGGATGGGAAGAACTGGAATTCTCACATGGTCTTTGAAAATATATATGCTTCGGATGCTAAGGAGGTGCTCTCGATTCCTCTGGGTAGGCTGGCGGAGGATCTTTGGGCTTGGGCGCCAGAACGACATGGAAATTATAGTCCGCTCAGTGTACAGGCTCCTGGCCAACAAAGAGAGGTGTTGAATTCTAATGCTTCAACCTCCTTTGGAGATTCTCACCCAAGCTGGAAGAAGGTATGGAAACTTGCTGTTCCTCCCAAAGTTTGTGTTTTTTGGTGGCGTGTGCTGCATGACTTCATTCCAGTTTGGTACAAGCTCCGACAGCAACACATTGAACGGATAGTTTCTGTGAAACTCGTGGAGATAGTAATGAAACAATGGTGATCAGTTGGGCTTAAAAGCTCATGGCTTATAGCTGAAAACACTGTAGCTGGCTGAAAAAAACACTGTAGCTGACAGAGGCTTATTTAGCATAATTAAATTAAAAAAATTAAAAATATGATAAATATGTTAGCCCAATATGTATAATACAAACGAATACGGAAAAATAAAGAACCGGCAAAAAAGCTCAACAAAAAACCAAAAGTTCAAAAAAAGATGAAATTTATAAATAGTGAAAAATAAGCCAGAAACTCAAGCAGAACCGATTTGGTGTATTGTTCTCTAGCTAAGTGTTTTCTGGACAGCCACGAATGATCTGACAGGTATCAAACCACCTCAACTTCGTCCAGTCACTTGGGCACATGATCTCCTTGATACTGATATACGCAAAAGAGGAAGATGCAGTTGTTCTATTATGTGGCATGTGGGCGGTACGGTTAGCACGCAATGCCAGGAGTCATTGAGAGAAGAGTCGATCTCTTATCTATTGGGCGAATTGGTCTAGGGATACAGCAAACGATCTTTTGCAAGTGAGATCATAGAAGAAACAGAGGACTGTGCTTACATTGGGTACTTGGGAAGAGCCTCCGCATGATTTTGCTAAAGTTAGATAACTACAAAATGACTTTTGCTGATAGTTTTTTTGATACGGTTGTTGACTTTTTGCTAAAATAGATACTATAGCTGTTGTTAGCTTTTTGCTAAAGCATTCAATTAAAGGAAAAAATAAAGAAAATGGAGAAAAATTAAAAAAACCGTTATATCTCTATGGACAATACAAGGGAAAAAGAACAAAAAAACCATGTTAAAAAACTAACATTCAAAACAGCTTCCAAAAGCCTTTTTAAACGGAGCCTTGACATGGATGGCACTTCCTATCCATAACTAGGAACGGGGGAGGTAATCAGAGATGAGGATGGTCATTGTTGGGATATGGATAGGCTATACTAGTGTAGATTAAAATTTTCTATCACGTAACCAAGAAACTATACGAGTAAAAGACCATAGATCGTTACCACTAGACGCATAGCGCAGCAGAAGTAGAGTTGAAGCAGCCGATTCAATAAAGAGCACATCGGCATAGCGGAAGTAGCCAACTGTCTCCTCGCAATCGTCCCAATCAGTGACGCAGTCGCAGTAGCACATCTATCGAGGTCCACACGTTCAAGGATGGAACGCCATGTGTCGGCATGCTAGCACCAACGGGCACGGTAGGAGTTATGAGAGGTGGCGGTTAGGGTTTTGATAGGTGTGTTTCGGGATACCTCTCTCAGCTCCTGCACCTCTCTTTATATAGCTTCCAATCAAATCTTTATTCGATACGATCAGATATCGTATCCAACTCAGAAATCTCTAGGCTAGATCTTTATCCAATATGAGTAGAGATCGTATTCCACTCGGAAACTATCATCTGGACCCTTATTGTTACAATCCATTAAGTGTGTGATCCTGTAGGTTCATGTATATTTGGCCAAGGACCGAAAACTCCTTACCAACCCATAAGTCGGTAGCGATCCCTAACAGGACATAACAACTCCCAAACATACATAAAGGTCATATCTGACGAACCTATATAGTGCTTATGTATCGATCCCTTTGGCTTATAATACCAGATCGAATTAAAGATGAGAGGTGTACCATCATATGATAGCTCGATTCTTCACTCGAATCTGCAGTGAATTGCTCAGTTGTGATTGATTCCGCAACCACATTCGGCATAGCCATGCATTTCCTTAATCCAACCTCATCGAGGTGCTCAGAGATATCTCTCCGTTATATAGGAGGGGCAAAATTCATCTTGATCACTTATATTTCTCTGCATATTTCATAGTAAAACCGAAAGCTATATTTATGACCACCCAGTTATGGAGTAGTGTTTGATAACCACTAAGTAAACTATTACATATGTAGAAAACAATGATGATCTCGGGCCAAAGGATCCTACATACACTATGTATGAACCAACTAATAACACTTAAGAATATAACAATTCGTGCAATGTCTCATGGTGGATTAATTCAACATCATATTCTCTAACATGCGTCCATATTATTGATTTGATATCTCATATCCATGATCCGTGAAACATGATCATCAATTAATACATATGTTGATATGCAAATCATAATTGTCCTACATAATGACATAAGATCGAGGATAATTTAGAATAATATCAAAATATGATTAAAGAGTTATAGGAACAAGTCACATACTTGTTGATCAATATGAAAAACATTTATTCAAGGGACAAAATAACATATTATTCAAAAGATCATAAACATAGAAGTGATACAGTCATCTCCATGATTGCCTCTAGAACATATCACTAATAGTCGCTCCATCGTAGCTCATGCGAACTGGTGATAGAGTGGGTTCTTTTCGGCTGCGGTTTATAACTTATAGTTTTTTGTCTTAGCGCAACCACTTGTGTAAATGAATCGAATACTAATAATTCACTTCAAAAAGGCTATCCTGATAAGCTGCTTTGAAATAACGGTAGAGAAATCGTCCTATTTGTTTGTTTAAGAAAATCTATAAGCCATAAATTATAAGCTGAAAAGAACTCGGGACACCAAGTTGGTTATGCTTCGATGGCTGAGGTGTGGGCTTGTTGAGATGGGGTCGAATTGGCGGCCGAATGGGGATTCGACAAGGTGATTATGCAATTTATGCAAATAGATTCTCAGCAATTGGTGCATCTGTGAAATGCTCAGCATCAACTGCGAACTGAGGTTTTGCCGATCCTTCTAGAGATCCAATAGGAATTTAGGGACATTTTGACTTTGTTATGGCCTTTTTTTTTTTTGCTTTTTTGTGACTTTTGGTTTTGGTTACTCAGAACAACTTTTCTAAGTGGCTTCTCAAAGCTGCTTCTCGAAATAGCATTTCAAGTCTAAAAACATGTGCATCATCCATCACTGTCTCGAAAAGCACAGAATAAAGGCATAACTGTAGCCAAAACCAATCAACTGCAGTCCAAAAGAATAAGGCCATATCCTCACCGAGAGGTGAATATGGCCGCTAGTGCATCTAAGTGCAAAGCAAGACACGGAAGATAGGGAGCATTCTTTTGGGCTACAGCTTATAGTTTTTTTGCTGTAGTTTATTAGTCTAATAAATAGTGATTGCTAAAAGAAGCTGAAGCCAAAAGTTGATTGAAAAGCCGAAATGAATGGGGCCTAGTCGTTATTCTAAATCCCTCATTTTCTTTTTGATTGTATCAGTGATGATTATAATCCTGCTGGTGATTTAATAATAGCTCATGTTTCTCTCAAAAAAAAATATCTAACGTACTTGGGCCCGTTCCAACCGGCTTGGGCTTCCAGCTTCTAGAAGCCAGAAGTTGGAATGACCGCGTTGGCTTCTTAAATTTGACCTTTTTTCTTTTGTTTTTTCTTTTTTACTTTACATTATCTGTGGAGATATAACGGTCTTTTTCATATTTTTTTCATTTTTCTTTAATTGAATGACCCAAAAAAGGCTAATAATTGATACAGTGTAATTTCAATCAAAAGCTAATAGCCAGAAGCCACTAACCAAAGCTGGTTGGAATGATTCTTTGGTCAAGTAGAGATTCCAAAAAAATTGGTAAGCTTTAGGCACATGAAAAAAACAATAGCAAAATTGTCATGTTGCGATCTACATTGCAGAGTCTCCTATTCGATCATTCCTATCTCCTCATATCTCTACTAATATAAAAGGAGAGTTTATCTATTCATCACTTCCTTCCCTTGAGCACGCAGCACGCTACTCTTGTCCAACCAGCAAACCCACCCCAGCCCCAAAAAAATCGGCTCTAAAAAAACCAAAGATAACCACTAACACATAGGCCACTATGTTAGCCCCTTAACAAGGATCCATGAAATTAGGTTGTACCCACTACTCAGTGTGCACACAACCCTCACCCTAATCACACGCACTCGACTCTAATCCATGGGCACATTGCTACGGCCCCCTCCCCTAGCATCTCACGTCGCTGCCCTCTCCCTAAGTTTTGTGACGTTGTTCCATCTACCAACATTGCAACACCATCGCTCCCTCCCAGGGCCGGCCCTGAGGGGGGGCGAGAGGGGCGGTCGCCCCGGGCCCCCAAAATCCAGGGGCCCCCCATATACTATGTAGAGTATATACATGCAACAAATAGAAGGCATGATTAAATACTTTAATACTTATAGAAATGAAGGGTTTTCTTTGAGTATGATCATTGCCAAAGATATTGCAGCTCAAATGAATGTAGAGCTATCATTTCCAGTTAAGCGGCGTGTTCTTAGGAAGAAACAGTTTGATGAAATTGATTGTGATGAAGCAGTTTTGCAAGCTGAGAAGGAATTTGAAGTTAATTATTTTTTTTTGTTATGGTTGATATGGCAATCAATTCATTGAAAAGTAGATTTCAAGAACTCCAAACATTCGGAAGTATATTTGGATTTTTAGTGAGTTCAACAACATTGAAGTCATTGGATCGAACTGAATTAAAAGAATGTTGTACAAAATTTGCAGAAACTTTCTCTCTAGATGGTTCCTCTGATGTTGAGTTAAATGATCTAATTTCTGAGTTAAGTGTTATGCAATTGACTTTGTCAGATAAACCAATGTCTGCTATGGAGATCTTTGAGTTTGTCAGAGAAGCGGATTGTTATCCTAATATTTCTATTGCTTATCGGATTTTATTTACTATGCCTGTGACCGTGGCATCAGCTGAAAGAAGCTTTTCAAAGTTGAAATTGTTGAAGAATCATTTAAGGTCAACAATGTCGAGAGAGAGGTTAAACGGTTTGGCAACTTTATGTATTGAGAAGAAATTATTGGATGAGATTGATATCAATACCATCATCAATGACTTCGCGTCTAGAAATGTTAGAAGAAATTTTAAGGTAATATCTATGAACTCTTTGATGTGAATTTTTCTTTAATTAAGTGTTTGTTGGTAAAATTAGATATATATATATATATGTGTGTGTGTGTATGTAGATTTATATTTAGATATTTATACTAAGACCCCTATTTCTAGTTTCGCCCCAGGCCCCTAAAATCCTAGGACCGGCCCTGCTCCCTCCCCAAGTCTCTTGCACCACTGCCAGCCCCTTCTCCAACCTCTCATGCCGCCGTCGCTCCCTCTGCCAATCTCTCGCAAATCCAGAAGGCGACGCGATGGTAGGGTTCTGGCCCTCGCCATTGTCAGCGTGCTTGAGGTGAACCCAATTGTCGGTAGCCACCGATGGTAGTTGCCTGCACCACCCAGTCCACAAGAGCCATTCATATAGATGTGGGTTTCATCGCCGTGCACTACTAAGATGTGGGTTTCATCGGCGCCTCGTTCATCACCAAGTTCATCATCGCCAATGCACCTGCTGCTATGCCTACAAAAGGATGCACCGCGGCGACAATGACATCGCTCTGTGCCTTCGCTATCATTGGCATTCATAGGATAAACAAACTGTCAATTGCTGAGCCACTGCTTGCCAACCGTCGACCATGAATGAACGTGGCTACAAACTTTGCAATTGCAATCAAGGGCGTGTCTGAATAATAGTTGCACTGAGGTTTGCTCCTTTGCTTATCATTCTTCCCTTGCCATTTCTTCTTCTTCACCATCTCCTATATCCTCGTTCTCTACAACAAGCCATGCAGGTGTACCACTTCTCTCCTATTTCTTGTGCCCTTCGTAAATTGACTGGGGTTTGAGCCTTCAAGGTGACTAAGGTTTGGAAGAACAGGCGCTACCACGAGCATCTATCCAATTGCAGTTAGGTAAGTCCCTTGGCTGTTGATATTCATTCCTTTTTATGGCCACTTGGTTATAGAATTATAGGCGAACTTTATTGGTTCATAAGCAAAACTTGTTTTGTATTACGTTCTCTTCTATGTTTGTGTTGATTGAAATTGTGAACAGAACATTGATTGAAAGGTATCACAAAATAATGTCTTTAGATTGGTCTAGCTTATTCATGCTCAGGCTGCTTCCATTTTAGAATCACTTTGTGAATAGGAGACCAGTAGTGAGCAATGATGACTTCATCTATTATCTTTTTACCGTGAGCATTGATACAATTCAATTGCTATTTCATAAAACTTTACTTTTCTTAATATTGAGTTTTCTATAAGGAATTGTCAAAAAAGAAAATGTCCATCCTTTTGTTAGTAGGATCAATATCTTTCCTACATGCATCTTTCTTTACTTGTAAAGAAACAAGGAACTTGTATTCGTTTTTCTAAAATTGGTGATGTGATTCTTCATTTTTATGTAGAACTTTGAAACGAAAGAAGAAAAAAAAATCAAGGAGGAGGGGAGATCACATCAAGCAGAGATCATAGCAAGCAGTGCGTGAATATTGGTTGGTTTTTTATGGCTATTTCAGTATGCATTTCTTGGCCTTTAGGGCTTATGTTATTCTAATGTGAGTCTTTGATTATCCAACACCTGTATATTATTTGAACCTGTTAGATGGCCCATTGATAAGTTGAAAAGCTACCTAGAATCATAAATCAACAATATAATGATATGAGGGCTATCTCAAAAACCATATGAATTATTTAAAGGCTATCTCAAAAACTATGTACCGAACACATTTATAATTTCTTTAGTTTATGTACAGTAAGCACATTTGTGTAGGATTTAAATGACAGCTGTGGTAATGCTATGATGTACTTCGCATCTTTATTAAGAAAACAATAAATATGACTAAATAAATAACTTCTTTAATTTCTTTACTAGTCTGTACATTTATATTTTAGTTCATACCGACGTGAATGAGAAAATTGATGTTTATTGTACAGTATCACATTTGTATAACCTTTTTTGGTACTCTTTTTGATAATATATAATTATCTTTTAATAGTCCGTTGCAACATACGATATTCCTAATCTACACTAATAATCCACCAGTTAAAATTATCCTACACCCACCCAACAATTACCTGCTCCACAGTCATGACCTTAACTACGTTTACACCACAATATGCACCCATAATTACACCATCCTAAAAACGTCCGCACCAGATTAACTCTCCTCCATTCTCTCTCCTTACTCAACCATATCCGACGGTCATCCTTCAATGGATCTGCAGTACCCCTCCCCACCCTCCCTCCTCCCGAACCACCCTCCCCACCCGCTCTCTGATCCCCCCAGCTCGCGAAAATTCTGCTCACCCCGCCCCCAACCCCCCGCACCGCGCCGCCGCCTCCCACCTCCCACTCCTCCGCTGCACTCCGCCCTCGCTCCTCCTCCCCCGCTCCGCCGCCGTCTCCTCCTCCCCCCACCCGTCTGCTCCACCGCCGCCTCCTTCCCTCCCCGCCCCGCATCGCCTCCTCCTCCCCATCCCTCCGCTCTGCCGCCGCCTCCTCCTCCCCCCACCTTGCGCTGCCGCCGCCTCCTCCTCCTCCCCACCCCGCGTCGCAGACTTCACTTCGTCCTCGCCCCCTCCCCACAGATCCCCCGCCGAGACGACCTCCGTCCTCGCCTCCTCCCCACAGATCCTCCGCCGCTCTCCTCCTCCCCACAAATCCTCCGCCGCTCTCCTCCTCCCCACAGATCCTCCGCCGAGACCTCTGTCGTCGCCTCCTCCCCATAGAGTCCTCCGCCGCTCCTCCCCCACCGAATCCCGTGCGCTAGCTTTTCTCCCCCCACCGAATCCTCTCCCCCGTCTCTCCCGGTTCTCTGTGCCGCTGTCATCCATCAGGCAACCCCTGCGCTCCGGCGCTTCCAACCCCAACCCGCGCCGCCGCTTCACCATCCGATCCGGCATCCCGGGAGCTTCCGGTTAGGGCAGCTTGGGCGGTGGCCATGGCGCTCGCTTTCGACGAGTTCGGGCGGCCCTTCATCATCCTCAGGGAGCAGGAGAACAAGACGCGGCTGCGGGGCCTCGACGCGCAGAAGGCCAACATCACCGCCGGCAAGGTCGTCGCCCGCATCCTCCGCACCTCCCTCGGCCCCAAGGGCATGGACAAGATGCTCCAGTCCCCCGACGGCGACGTTACCATCAGTAATAACTAACCGACACTCGCCGCCCCACTCTATTCCCTTTCTCCTTCCACTAACTCGGCGGCAGAGGTGGTTTCTTGGACGGAGATGTTCATTTTCTTGCATTAATCCTAGGAACAAATGCCTCTATTTCTAAGCATTGTTTTAGCGTTTCAAAATATTCTTGATTGATTAATGTTCCAAGAATTGATTTACATCCAGTTGTTACATGTAGCTGCCAGTTTTGTAATCCGTATTCTGTATCCACATAGCTATGGTCTTTATCTATTTTTGGTCTTTCATGGCTCATTACGTAATTCAAAGATGTTAATAAGCCAAACTACTGCAGGAAGAGCAAGAGAGGTTGCCAACCAGAGGAGATTTCATGAAGCCTTCTACTACACCGCGAAACATCAGACTACAGACGCCCAGGCACCCTTCTCTGCTGGATCGGAGAGGTGGCTCCTTTTGCCTGTCCTGTTCATAGATTGACCTCACATTTTCTTGCATTGCTTGTTAAATAAATCCACTTGAAATATGCAGTAGAGGGAGCCAATCGAGTGCCTCATAGATTCACCCGCAAGGCCACGCCAGCTAGATTGATGCGCCGAGCTCGCTCCTCACATAATTACCGTGATCGTATGGGGGCAATTGATGCTATCAATGAATGGAGATTGCCTAAAGTTAGTGAAGAGGAAGATGAGATAGTGGATCAAAAGGACTGGCAGGTTGATACTGTGTCGTCTCGTGTATCCTCAGGTATTGGCCTAAATATCATATTCTCATAAGACCCAACAGTTCTTCAGCAAAACATGAATTTTGGGACAATTCTGTATGTCGCAGCCCGTGATTGGAACTTCGAGTCTGACGGTGCTTATGAGGGCAGCAATCACAGTGGTGGTGCTTTTGACCATTCAGATGGCGAGAATTGTCCAGCTGCAGTGCAAAGGATTGAGAGACGGCTCCATGGCCCTGTGGCAAAACCTAAGGGAAATTTCGTCCACGCCAAGTTGGTTGCCTGGAAGGATGCACAGATTGCAAAGCTCATAGACAAGTAATTCTCCTTATCTATTCTTTCATAATCATAACCTCCAAATTTGTTAGCAATTAATTTAGGGCTTCCCCAGAATCAATAATCCACATATAACAAGAATAGCTGTATTGATTCAATGATGATGACATCTGAAATTGCTTGTTAGATAATTACATGTAGCATAATATGTCCTAGAAAAAAAAACATTTAGCATAATATATCTTCAGTCTTATATTGGAATTTAAGTAAAGAGCTTGATCCATTCTTATATTTGGAGTGGGACTGCTAGGTTTCAACAACAAAATCTTGCTGTACTCAAGTCTAAAGATTGAACATGAGCATGTCTTAAATCAACTACCCTGCTTGGAAAAATTGCGACTTGTATTCTATTATATGCTATTTTCTCTGATAACCTTTTATAGATGGTCTATCACATAATTGCCTCAAATCTCAATACATACAGTTTCACACTGTTCTGCACTGAACTTAAATTTCCAGCTTTGATTCTTTGCCCCCTGTAGCCTGCAATTTGCTCAGGAATTTTTCATATCTCAAAGTTCTTTCATTTTCCCCCTTCTCTGCAGTGCTTACTTGTGAAGGGATGGAAGGCTAGCGCCAGCTGGAGCTTTCCTCGTGGAAAGAGGAGCAAGGATGAAGATCATACTTGTGCTGTTAGAGAAGTAAACTTTTGAGCTGGATCACGTGTTGTGCTTTGGAGTTTCTATCGAGCGCATTGCCCTTGTAGCAAAGCAGTAACGTTCTTAGATATTGCTGAATAGTCATTTTTCTGGTTTGCTGAGGCACCTGTAGCAAAGCACATATTCTTCCACACCCCAACACCTAACATTCTTAGGTTAACATTTGCATTATTTCTCTATTGCATATAAGTGTCTCCTTAGGTCATTTTAACATTCCCTCTTAACAATGAACCACATTGTTGTTGGGATTATTTTCCCTTATTGATATCTTCTGACTGAGAGCTTATTGTCCTGTTTGCAGAAAATAGTGTTCTTCTTAGTTGGAATAAGCCTAATGTTGAGGCTTTGGTTGACTTCTTATCTTATAAGCAGAACTGGGAGCCATCTTATATTCGACAACGGATGCTTCCTATGCTATCAACCATATATTTACGTGAGGTGACTTCATCTCCATCTGAATCATTGCTTCTTTATGATCAGTATGAATTCCACTCAATTCAATGGATTAAGATAAGATATGGTCACCCTTATTACTTGGTCAAATGGAAGAGAGCCACTCGTGGTATGATTTCCAATGGTGCATCTAGCAAGAAGCCCGAATTGGACGGGAAGAGTGATGAGGTGGTGGTTTTGGATGGAGATGATGAGGAGGCTACAGTGATTTGTGAATCTTCTGACTTGTTAGATGAGCCAGATGTTCCACAAGTTCTCACTGATGACAAGTGCTGCTTTCTGTTGACTGATGAAGATATTCAGCTTGTGAGTGCTGCATTTCCTAATGAGGCACAAAGGTTTCAGGAAGAACAGGTGTGTACTGGTTGCTTTCGGCACTAGGACGATTTACACTATGCATGATGCTACCAGAACATTTTAATCAGCTATTGAACTAGAAATGTGTGGATCCAGAAATCATAAAGAGATTGCATTTAGTTAATCAAATTCCATGGGCCTTGCTTTCAGTTTCATCTTAGTGCCTTTTTATTTAGGTTATTAGACTATGCAAAGACGGCACCTTTGTTTTAGATTGCAAATAACTTAAATGCTGGCTTCACTGCTTAGGTGGCACACAATTACTACTGAGGCCTTAATTGTCACATTTCTGTCTGATGCAGTATTTTGGTGCAGTCAAGTTAAATTGCAACATTTGTTTCTTGAACAATGCTTTTGTTTCGCTGAGGTTAATAAATCCAATGAATGTGTTGCAGAGGCTCAAAGAAGTTAAGTCAAGAGCACGAAAATCCAAGTTAAACTTGGCAAATAACATGTTTGAAACACCGAAAGGTCCAAGGCCTAGCGGAGTTCAGCTTAGCATCAAAGAGTTCTACCGCTCGAAGAAAGGTCTGAGCAATGAATCTGGGAAGAAGCTGCTTGGAGAAGGCCAGACATCGAAGGATGGCTCAAGAAAATCCTCAGATGTGGACCTCAGCAAGAACCTACCCAAGTCTGCTCGGCGACGCCTCCTCTTCGACTGACAAATGGCCAGCCTTTCATCTTCCTATTATTCTTGTTGCCACTGCTGTACATGCTCCAGTGAATTATGTGTTAAAATTCTCTTTTGGCCCTTGTATGTTAAAATTCTCTTTTGGCCCTTGTATATAAATTATGCGGCCCCTTTTTTTGTACAGGGAACAAACATGTCTATCTGAGGAAAAAACAACATTTTTTGTTCAGCTTGATTGTCTAAGCTTAATGTGTTTTGTAAATAAGAGTTGCTGCCGTTCAGAGCTCAGCTAGAGTGTGATGTTTCGCTATCATTATAGTTACGTTCAGCCAGAATTCATCCAAAGAGGATGATTCAACACTCGGTGTATCTTTTTTTACTAGATGAATGAAAGACTCGTGGGCTAATGTCCACAGCACAAAATTCTCTGCACCGAGATGGACTGGTTAGTGGGTGACGTTTTCAGGCTCTGAAACAACGAATCTCTACCCCTAAAATCCACCAGTTCAGTTATTTCCTACGACCACCTCAAATTGTGCCCCCAGCAGTCATGAGTTTTCCTGCGTCCACACCAATTTGTGTCCCTAGGAAAACCAACCAGTGAAATCAACAACCAAGGATTAATTCCCACTTTCTCTCTCCTTACCCACTCATATCCAACGATCCACGCCCACCTCCCCCGCGCATATATTTCGGCAGGTGTATATATATATATATATATATGAGGGGGGAGGGGAATTAGGGTTCCCCCCCCCCCCAAAACTCCAGGCCGTGTCGGGCCGTGCGCCTCTGCGCCTCGCTGCACCGGGACCGCGCCTTGCCGCCGGCCACCTCCCCTCCCCTCTTCTCCTGATCTACGTCGAGGAGAAGGCGTCCTCTGCGGAGGAGGCCGGTGGAGGAGTGCGAGATGCTGCCGCCGCCGGTACCGAACGGGGGGAAAGTGACACCGAAGCCGGCGATGGACGCGGATGGCACGCGCCTGCGCAACCTCACCGTCCTGCAACGCCTCGACCCCGCCGTCGAGGACATCCTCATCACCGCCGCCCCCGTCACCCTCTACGACTTCAACATCGACCTCAACCAGTGGGTGAGCGCGGTGCCCCTCGTCTCGTCCGCCCCGCCATTTCGCTTCGCTCGCCCGTGATCCGATCCGATCTGACGCCATTTTTTGGGGGGTTTGTGCAGAGCCGGAAGGACGTGGAGGGATCGCTGTTCGTGGTGAAGAGGTGAGGCGGGGAGATTTTTTTGGAATCGTTTTTTCTTTGCGTGTCTGGAGTTCTAATTATTTCTGGAGCGTGTTGGATCACATGTAGGAACAAGCAGTCGAGGTTCCAGTTCATCGTCATGAACAGGCGCAACACCGGTACGTGCATGTGTGATATATCCTGATTAGCTCATCTATTGGGGTTTGGTTAGATGTTGCACTGACGGAACTAATCTGTTCGCGGAGAGAGGTGCGCCGCCATGGCGTGCACGTGGCGCCCCGTGGGCCAGTTCTTGGACACGCTGAAGGACAGCGCGCGAGGTGCGGGAGGAAGGGGACAGCGCGGCGACCTTGGCGGCATCCGGGAATAGCCTCGAGATGGCCCGGCGCGCGGGTGAAGTGGGCGCGGTGCAGGGGCGGACCGAGGAGGCAGGAGGCGGCGGTGAGCGCCACGCGGCGCGAGCCCTGGAGCGAGGCGAGCGTGAGGGAGACCGCGTTAAGGACATCAAGGGTCTTGACGGCGCGGTCGATGAGGTCGGCGGCGAGGCGGTCGAATTTTATCTTGTTTTGAATTTTAATTTGTACAGGATGGGAATGCACTGAGGACCAAATTCTTGGTAGAGATGTTAAAGTAAAAGGACAACGAATCTAAAGACAACATTCCTGAAGATATACAAGAATTTATTAGGCGTGTGAGGATTTAGGTGGCTTCAAAAGATGTAATAGCTGTGATGTTATTTATTTGCAATGTTGCTCTTTAAGCATAATTGCTATGGACTCAATAATATGATAACTCATCATGAATCTCTTTTGGCATGAGTCTATCTCACTATTTACTTCATTTTTAAGAAACATAGTCTTTTTGTTTTTTACCGTAGCGTTAGCACGGGCAAGGAAAAAATATCGTCATTTGGTTGTTTTCATGTGCATCCCTCAAATGCCGCCGTAGCGTTAGCACGAGCACTCTACTAGTGTACAATAATAACTAGGATGAACCGTAAAAATAGTATTTCACACTTCACAATCTTTAGAATCACAACCTTGCCTCGTAACCGGCCTACCCCAACCCCTCACAATTCCTCACCACATTCTAGAACACGGCTCAAACCCTAACCCCATCCCCTCTCCTCCTTCCCGTCCATGGATCGCGACCGCTCCTCTCGCCGCACCCGAGACGATGTCCGCCACCGCTCCCGTGACGACGACCGCCACCACTCCCGTGACGGCGACCGCGACGACGACCGTCACCGACGCCGCCGCCACGACAGCGACGACCACCACCACAAGCGCGACGGCGAGGACGACCGCCGCCGCCGCCACCGCGACGGAGGCGGCGAGGGCGAACGCCGCCGCGGCCGACACCACCGGTCGCTGTCCCAATCGGAGTCCCCGCCGCCCGCAAAGCGGGATCGGTCTTCGAGCCGCGCCCCCCGGGAGTCCGTCGAGCGCCGCGACTCGGCCGACCACGACCCGCCGCCGCAATCGTCGCGGAAGCGGAAGGGCCACGAGAGCGGCGGCGGTGGCGGCGACGACGAGTCCGACCGAGAAGGTGGAAAACGGGCAAGGGCTTCTGTGGACCCGCCTCCGCCGAAGGAGGAGAGGCCGAGGCGGGAGCGCCGGAGGTTTGAGGACGTTGATGCTAATGGGAAGTATGGTGATGAGAGGGGAAAGGGGAATAAGGATAGCTCATCTCATGAGCAGAAGAAGGTGGAGTTAGCAGTCAATGGGGATTCGCAGAGCGGTGCCGCGCCTAATGTAAGTGTTGCATACTGTTTCCAATTGTTGTTTCTTGTGATGTGATTTATATTTTTGATATTTGGGCCAGTTTAGGTCTGAAGTTCTTTTCTCTAAAAGGTTGATGTCAGCTAGATTGAGTGGTATTGGTTGAATTTCTCCTATTTGGGCAACACTTTCAGGAGATTAATGTTTTCTGTTGGTTAATATGTGTGGTTACTACGCGGATTGCTGCCCTAGACTCAGTGAGGGTAATGCAGCTATGGCAATAATGCCTTGCTCGTTGTTAGGAGAATTTGGTTCCAACATAAGGGAGCATTGGATTTTTTGTATTGCTTAGGAGTTTGGAATCTTAACTTTAGAAGTTCGGTGCAGTTGTTCAGTTTTTGTGCTGATTTGTTTATGACAACTGTTGTGTCTACTGACCAAACAATAAAGTGGGAGATTAAGAGGAAGAGAGCTAACAGAGAGACGGTATGAGGGAAATGAGTGGACTTACCTTTCTCATACCCCTCTTCGGGGGTTTATTTACATGAATGGGGTAGGATGGGAAATTCCCATCCTACCCATTGATAATTACAAAAGGTGATGTATTAGTACATTCCTCTATACTATTGGGCCTATTACATATTGGGACAGTTGCAATGCCCAGTCAGGGGGGTTGGGCCACCTCTACAACAGTACTCCCTCAGTAGCAAGTGCGGAGCTCCCGATGGGTGAGCTGACGCAGCTGGTAGCTCCCAATCCCCAGGGGTGTGGACGTGTGGACGCTGTAAACTTCCAAAGCAGGATTGTTTGACCGATCTTGACGCGGTTGTGGCATCTCCTGGCAAAGGCCGAGTCGGCGCACATAGGTCGTGCCCTAGCCTCAGGTGGCTCGTGGCAAAGTCCCACGCCAAAAGCCTGGGTGCCCTGTCGGGTTGGTGCCTTCGACACAGTCGGAGAAGGCCTGACGACTATGTCGCTCGTGACATGGTTGCCGAAGGTGCGACCACATAGTGGTCATAGGTATCGACGAAGTCGTGGCCCCGAAGCGGTTGGACGAAGTGTTGATGAATTCCCGAGCACGAGTGGTAGGACGAAGTCCTGACGACTACGTCTACGACTAGGGATGGCAATCGGGCGCGGCGGGTACGGGTAGTGCTCGCCTATATCCGTACCCGTGACCCCGATTTACACCCACGGGCATACCCGCGAAGAACGACGGGTGAAAAACCTCACCCATACCCGTCGCCCGTGGGCATATCCATTTACCCGCGAACTGAGAGTCACCATCTGAAAGTTGAATTAATGACAGGTACATATAAGCAACAACTGTTGCTAAGAAATATAATAGCTATCAAAAATGTTTATAACAATTAATAGCAATTAGAGATGGAAAAGTTTATAACAATCAATAGTAATTAGAAATATTGCTATGACTGCACCACCTGTCAATTTATATCGCGGGTAAACAGGCAGGGCGGGTACGGGTGGAGCTAACCCATACCCGTGTCCATTTACCCGATGGATAGAGTGTTTCCCCTATTTCCATACCCGTGGGTAAAGAAAATATCCCATACCCGATTCTATTAGGGTATTTACCTATGGATATACGGATAAACGGGCACAGTTGCCATCCCTATCTATGACCATGAGGTGGTGAGGCGGTCGGACGACACGTCCACTACCATGAGGTGGTCGGACGATGTCTCGATCACGAGGAAATCAGATAAGGCGTGTACAACCGCGAGGTGGCCGGACGAAGTCTACGACTACATAGTAGTCTAGCGAAGTCGAGGAAGTCAACAACGTGTGGATGCACGCTGCCGTCCGCCACCCTTCGGCTTGGCATCGACAAAGTCGGCGATGAGACAAAGACCTTGATGCGCACGGGCCATCTCCCACCCTTTAGACTTGGTGTCGATGAAGTCGGCGGACGAAGTCTACGATCGCGAGGCGGTCAGACGAGGCATCTACGAGCACGACGTGGTCGGACGAAGTCTCAACCACGAGAAAAACTTCTGAGTGCGACGAAGCTCTGATGCGTGTGTTCCGTCCTGCACCCTTTGGACTCGGTGTTGACAAAGTCGGCGGCGAGACGAAACTATGGCGCACGGCCCGTCCCACACCCTTTGGACTTGACGTCCACGAAGTCGACGGCAAGATAAAACTGACGTGCACGGCCCACCCCCCACCTTCGGACTCGTGGTCGACAAAACTTTGAGGCGCGTGTTTCGTCCCACACCCTTTGGACTTGGGGTCGACGAAGTCAGCAGCGAGACGGAACTATGACGCGCATGGGCCGTACCCCACTCTTCGGACTTGACGTCGATGAAGTCGGTGGCGAGACGAAACTGGCGCGCGCGGTCCAACCCCCCCCCCCCCCAACCTTCGGACTCGTGGTCGACGAAGGCGGCGACAAGACGAAGCTGACATGCGCGGCCCTTCCCTCGCCCTTCAGACTCGGGGTCGACGAAGTCGGCGGCGAGACGAAGCTAACACGCGCGCTAGACGAAGTCCTGACCGCAAGGTGGTCGGGCGAAGCATCTATGACCAGGAGGCGGTCGGACGAAGCGTCTACGATAGTGAGGTGGTCGGACGAAGTCTCGACCACTAGGCGGTCGGATGAAGTGTCTACGATCACGACCGAAGTCTACGACCGCGAAGTGGTTGGATGGAGTATACGACCACGACGTGGTCGGACGAAGTCTACGATCGTGAGGCGGTCAGATGGAGTCTACGACCACAACGTGGTCAGACAAAGGTTCCCCGCCCTTTGGACTAGGCATTGACAAAGCCGGCAGCGAGACGAAGCTGTGGCGTGCGCAGTCCATCCCCACCCTTTAGACTAGGCGTCGACAAAGGTGGTGGCGAGACAAAGCTGCGGCGCGTGCGGTCCGTCTGCACCCTTCGGACTTGGCATTGACGAAGTCGGCGACGAGACAAATCCTTGCGTTCTCGGCCCGTCCCCACCCTTCGGACTTGGCGTCGACATCGTGTCGAAGTCTTGTACGCGTGAGAAACGGCTACGACCACGAGGTGGTCAGACCAGCGTGGGCGTCGTGGTTGTTGCCATTGCCATGGGGTACCAGCAGCTGCCGCGTGTTGGACTCGACGGTCGTTGCCGCCGTACCTCTCTTTCGCTTGGTTGCCGTCACTTTCGTGCGCCTTCTCTTGTGTAGCTTCTTGCGTGTTCCTCACGTACGACGCTAATTGTTGTGCCTACTGACCAAACAGTAAAAAGGGGGACTAGCAGAAGAGGGAGAGAGCTAACAAAGAGACGGAATGTGGGAAATGAGTGGAATTGTCTTTCTCATATCCCTCTTGGGGGTTTATATATATATATGAATGGGGTAGGATGGCCCTTGATAATTACAGAAGGTGAGGGTATATTGGTATATTCATCTGTACTATTGGGTCTATTACATATTGGGCCAGTTACAAAGCCTAGTTATGGGTGGTTGGGCCACCGCTACAACAACTTTTCAGGAGCTAATGGATTTTTCAATTCTTCAAGTAGTTCCTGGTTGGTTTGATTTGGTTCAACAGTGAAGGGTACTGCAATTATTCTTTATAGAATCTAACGTATAGGAAGGGCACATGATGTTTGCCTACAGATTCTTATGATCTGGTTGTCTACTGATGCTAATAATGCAGTCAGTTTTACCTAGCTGCTTAAAGTGAAGTTCATAAACAGATTGGTTTTGATGCCCTTTGGTATTAGTCAGCCAGGATTTAGAGATGCATTATTTCTTTGTGCTTTTTTTTTTTGCTACATTGCATGCCCCTACTTGCAATACTTTTTTAATTATTGATTGTATTGAAAAGCAATGACGATTTTTTTCCTTTTTTGTTACATTGTCTTTTTTTATGTGTCATGTATCATGTGACTCTAAATCGACGCTTCATTATTTCACTATTGCTCTTCATGTATAAGGAGATGCTTATATATTCTCACTGGACGCACTATCTATGTTAACTTTGCATCATCTATATTTTGCAGGCTGGTGCTCAGCAACCACTCAATGCTGCACCTGTTGTTGTGGTGCCATCTTCTGATCCTGTTCCTTCAAAGGTATCTTCAATTACTACCACCAATGAAAATGAGGGAGTTAGTATTAGATCTGATGAGGTTACTGGAAAATCTAGTACAGATGGAAGTGCAACTTCAGCCGCTGGCAAAAGTAGTAACCTATCTCTTGATGCTTTAGCGAAAGCTAAAAAAGCTTTGAAACTGAAGAAGGAAATAACAGAAAAACTGAAGAAGTTTCCCGTGGTAAGAAACTGCAGCTGTTTCTAGTCCGCTTATTTCAATGTTTCTATTATACCTTTGCAACCATTCTAAGTTCTTTTTTTTCACACAGCTTAATAATAAACTCAGTACTACTAGTGCTGATACACAAATTCCAAAGAAAGAAGAAACAAAAACTTCTGTATCAGGTTTAGAAACACAGCCTGTTTCTGGCTCAAGTGCATCTGCAATGCCTGCTGGTGCAGCTTCTAATATGCCTATTAGTGGTGTATCTGGGATGCTGACTACAGCAGGTGCAGTTGGTGTTCCAGGGCTTCCTAACATTCCCAATTTGGATGCTGTGAAGCGAGCACAAGAGCTTGCTGCTAAGATGGGATTCCGCCAGGATCCACAATTCGCGCCTCTCATCAACTTGTTTCCTGGTACATCCACTGAACTAAGTGTGCCTCAAAGACCTGCCAAGGCTCCTGTTCTTCGCCTTGATGCTCAGGGTAGGGAAATTGATGAGCATGGAAATGTTATCAGCATGACCAAACCAACCAATCTGAGTACTCTGAAGGTAAATTTTAAGTTACTATAGAGTTGACTATGAAATGTTATTCACAACTTGTTTGTACAATGACTTCTACCTTTGGTTCTATCTTTTGTAGGTCAACATAAATAAGCAAAAGAAGGAAGCTTTCCAAATAATCAGGCCAGACTTGGATTCCCTTGCAAAATCAAGTGCCCATTTTGATGAAAGAATGGGCATAAACCAAAATAAGCTCCTCCGTCCTAGAAGGCCAGGATTTCAGTTTATTGAGGAAGGCAAACTCTCGAAGCAGGCTGAATTGCAGAGAATTAAGGTATGTAAGGATGAACCTTTTACGATTTGTTTCAATCCTGTTTTTATTTATCATATTTCTTGTTCCTTAATCTAATATTTTGATTATCTAGAATCAATTTGGTGAAGCACAAGCTAAAGAGCTTAAAGTAAAGCAAGCTCAACTTGCTAAGGCAAAGGCAGAAGTAGACATGAACCCAAACCTGATTGAAGTTGCTCCCGGGGGAAGGCCTCCAAAGCAAAAACAAAAGGAAGAGATTCCTGATATTGAGCCTTGGTTTGTTGCTACCCAACTTAATAGATCATTTTTAGATTCCAGTGTCAATAGACAGCTACTAATGTATAATCCTTTCCAGGGATGCAAAAATTTTACTTTCTGCCACATACGAGGATATCCCCATGGAGAAGCTTAATATGGACAAGATCACTATATATGTGGAACATCCAGAGCCATACGAGCCACCAGCTGAGCCTGCACCACCACCACCTCAGCCACTTAAGCTGACTAAGAAGGAGCAGAAGAAGCTCAGAACACAGAGGCGCCTTGCTAAGGAAAAAGATAGGCAAGAAATGATTAGGCAAGGCCTCTTGGAGCCACCAAAGCCCAAGGTCAAGATGAGCAATCTTATGAAAGTACTAGGTGCGGAAGCTACACAGGATCCAACACGTCTGGAGATGGAAATACGAACTGCTGCTGCGGAGCGTGAGCAGGCTCATGTGGACCGCAACATTGCCCGCAAGCTCACACCATCAGAGAGCCGTGAGAAGAAAGAGAGGAAGCTTTTTGATGATCCTAACACAATGGAGACTATAGTTTGTGTGTACAGAATCAGAGACCTGTCCCACCCGCAGACACGCTTTAAAGTGGACGTGAATGCGCAAGAGAACCGGCTAACTGGTGCTGCAGTGATCACAGATAGTATCAGTGTTATCGTTGTTGAAGGTGGGAAGAAGTCAATCAAAAGGTACAATAAGCTGATGCTGAACCGGATTGACTGGGCTGCTGCAGTTGGTGGTGAGGATGACGCTGACGACGAGCCAGATAAGCCGGTGAATAGCTGTGCATTAGTCTGGCAGGGGAGTGTGGCAAAGCCCACCTTTACCAGGTTCACTGTACACAATTGCCGGAGTGAGGCTGCTGCTAAGAAGGTGTTTGTAGATGTTTCTGTTCCACACTACTGGGACCTGGCTGTCAATTTTTCAGAAGATTCGTCATGAGCTGAGCTTCTGGGTGCCTGCTGCGAATCTCCCTGCCTAGGGATTTTTCGCTCTATTCGCATGCAGTTAGTGAGGAGTGGCAGCTTTGTAGCTCTGCTCATGATGGTAAGAAAGTACGTACAAGCTTACGTGGAATGAGTAGTACTTTGCGTTGTCATGAACATGTCATTTCGAGACTGTTATGTTTGTTGCGAGATTTGCTTACGTGGCCTAAAAACCTGAGGAACTGTTAAATTTTTGGAATTTTTAAATAATACTTTTTATTAATATTACATACATAAATGCTTGGGAAAAATTACACAAATAACTCTGTCGGGGCGACAGTTCTGTTGCTAGATGGATCGGCGATTAACTGACGTGGATCCTGCGTGGGGTTGGTGTGGTGGACACACTTGTCACTTTTGGCGACAGACGAACAGTTGCCATTATTTGGCAACCGAAGCTCCGTCGTCAAATGAGCCAAGTATTATTCTTCCGTTGCTGAATGAAATGGCATCATAGTCTTAACAAAATACGCACTGCATTTAGTCGAGGTTCTTTTCTGCTTCAGCACAGTAGTACTCTGCGAAAACCATCATGGTATATAGATGGATGGAAAGTCCAATTGCACGAACTGTCAAATGAACCAACGATTATCCTTCTGTCGCTTCTGCTTCAGCACAGTACTTACTCTGCAAAAACCATCATGGTAGATGTATGGATGTCCAATTGCACGAACCGTCAAATGAACCAACGATTATCCTTCTGCCGCCGAATGGAACGGCGCGAGTCATAACACATCATGGTTCTGCTTCAGCACAGCATTACTCTGTGCAAAAACCACCATGGTAGATGGATGGAAAGTTCAATTGCAGGAACGGTAAGTAGTTTATTTGTACAATTAATCCTAATCGGATATTAATATAAGATAATTCATATTTTCACATAATTTCGAACGTTTTGATGAGTTAGTGAAATAGATAGGGTTGGCCTGGAAATGTTGAGATGCATAATTTGAAGCCTGACAATATTTTGTAAACTTCAACGAAGATAATATTTCAAGTCTTCTAGCCTAGCTACAGAGGCAAAGATCTCCTCAAAATCTAGACTCTCAACCTGGGAAAAACCCTGAGCTACCAATCTAGCCTTTTTTCGAATGACTACCCCATCCTCACTCTGCTTATTTTTGAACACGTACTTAGTACCAATGACATTATGACCTCTAGGGGGCTCAACAAGCGACCAGACCTTGTTTCTCTCAAAGTTTTCTAACTCCTCATACATGGCATTGACCTAAGACTCATCAGAAAGAGTATGACTAATATCTTTGGGCTCGAAAGAAGCGACGAAAGTAGAATGGACATAGAAGTGAGACATGCCAGACTTTGAGCGTGTAACTTGCTCAAAGAGATCTCCAATCATATGCTCTGAAGGATGGTCTTTTTGGATATATCGGGGAGGTCCTGGATGAGAAAAAGAAGTGGCTTCTACCTCATGAGCTGACGAGGTAGGAACAGAGCCACTAGCTCCAGAAGATGTGGAAGGCATGAGCTGATCTCCTCGATGTGCAGTGGAAGAAGCAAGCACCTCAAGGGGAGGAGGAATTAGATCGGGTAGACGACCCTCATCTCCATCCTCCTCATCATCCACAAAGATGGGCTCGGACTGCTCTACTGAACCTAAGATATCGGGTCTAGTCCCCGGACTAGCCTCATCGAAAGTCACCTCACAGGTTTTACCATTTTACTAGACTCGTAGTTCCAGACCCTATACGTCCGCGAAGAAGTCGAGTAACCTAGAAAGATCCCATCACAAGATCGTGACTCGAACTTATCTAGGTTTCCAGACTTCAGAATAAAGCACTTACAACCAAACACACGAAAATGAGATACACTGGGTTTTCGCCCATATCTCAACTCATAAGAGGTGCGATGCAAGTGTGCCCTGAGAAAGACTCTGTTCGAAACATGGCACGCGGTCGCTATAGCCTCAGCCCAAAACTTCCTCGGTGTAGAGTACTCATCAAGCATCGTCCTGGCCATCTCGACCAAGGTATGGTTCCTCCTCTCCACGATGCCATTTTGCTGTGGGACGTGTGGAGAAGAGAAGTAGCAACGATCATTCTGAGGGTAGGTCTCGTTTCCCCCGTCGAGATAGCTACCCGCGACGAGATTAGCATGTTGTTGGTACCTTCACTCGCTCCTCCATAGCAGTCAAGCCCAACGACAGCTTCAGGTCTACTCATAGACCTTCTAGCTTTCTGAGCGACAGAGAGCGTAGGGTAGTTAGAGGTCAGTCGTGTGTAACTACTTCTGCTCGTCGTGTGACTCAATATTTGGTGCCAAAATCTCTTTTAATTTATCCCAGTACTGAGCCATCTCTCTCTGTTTGACTCAGGTTCGTCGGGCTGGGAAGAGAGAGGTTTGGCTCGTGGACTCCGGTTGTTCTCGACATATGACCGGAGATTCTCGTTGGTTCTCTTCCCTAGCCCGAGCCCCAGGTGATGAGACAATCATCTTCGGAGATGCCTCGTCTGGGCGCGTCATCGCCAAAGGTACTGTGCGCGTTAATGATTCATTTATTTAAAAAAATGTTGCCTTAGTAAGTATGCCGTAGTACAATTTGCTTTTTGTTTCTCAGCTTATCGATGACAGTTTTGAGGTGAGCTTTAAGAAAAATGCTTGCAAAATTCTTGATTCTTCGGGGAGTCTGGTTTGCGGGATTTCTAGATATGGGAGGATCATTCGTGATGATTTTGTTGAGTCTTTTGGTGATCCTCTTAGGTGTTTAGTTACTTCTGAGTCCCGTGACCTCACTTTCTGGCATAGGAGACTTGGTCATAATGGATTTGACCATTTGACTCGAGTTAGCGGCCACGATCTCATGTGTGGTCTGCCTAAACTCAAGATGGTCAAAGATCTAGTGTGTGCTCCTTGCCGGCACGGCAAGATGGTTGCTGCTTCTCATCCTCCGGTCACAGTGACTATGACCGATGCACCAGGACAGCTGCTTTATATGGACACAGTTGGTCCAGCTCGAATGCAGTCAGCAGGAGGAAAGTGGTATGTTCTTGTCGTGGTCGATGACTTCTCGAGGTACTCTTGGGTGTTTTTCTTAGCCTCGAAGGATGAGACATTTACCCATTTTCTGGGTCTTTTTAGTAGGCTTTCTGTTGAGCTCCCAGGTGCCTTACGAGCGATCCGCAGTGACAATAGCACGGAGTTCAAGAATTCCTACTTTGAGAGGTTTTGCGATGACGACATCTCTGGGACCGTTGATCCATTGAAAGAAGTAGCAACGTTCCTCTGGCTGCCATACATGGATAAAGTTACGATATCTAAAATACAACATGCAATGTGAAATATTGAGAGGCATAACTTACGCAATAATCCTTGCACATGTAAAAATCCTGGACAACGGTACTAGGATGTGTGGTTTGCTTGATCCATGCTATCTTACCGTAGTCGCATTGCAAGTATGGAAATTCTGGTGGTACCGGAGCATCCTTACAAGTACTATTAGGATATGCTCTTATCTTCTTAGAAAACAATTTTCGCTTCCAGAGCATCTCCCTATAGTTTGACTTCCCTTGTACCTCTCTTCTCCTCTACGTCTCTTCCCCTTTCACTGTTTTCAAATTAGCTCGAATGGACTATTGCCTGTAGTGATGGAGGGTGCCTCAGTTTTATAAGCAGTTGGGGTGTATTCTTGAGGGAGTAAATTTCGGTGAATGCTTGTATGCTCACGTCTGAGAGAAGATATGTTTGGCTATAGAATAGTTGAGCGAGTTGCCATTTTATGAAGAAAAGCTGGAGCGTATTGTCAAATAAGTCTAAAAATGTGGGCATGGTGTTGTCTTCTTAGTCTAAAAAGCAGATGTCGTGGTATTGTCATTTTGACCTAAAAAGCTATAGTGAAGGTGTGGTCACTACTAGCCGAAAAGCTATATCCGCTTTGTTGTGAGCGAGAAAGGACAAAGATTCGCTTTCATGAGGAAATATATATTTGGCTAGAGAATTTATTATTTGAAGTTTTACTCTGTACATATTGTAACATGCTGTTTATTCTATATAAATATACCACAGTAGGAGTCTCCTAATGTTTTCCCTCAAGAAAAAGAACAAAGATTCATGATAATTACATGCAGATATGCATGAGAGAAGTGGTAATGAATAGATGAGAGAGTGAGACCGTAATAACGGGAATAGCCTTAGCATTGACCCTATGTCACGCTGCTAACTAGGGGACCTTTTCCCATAAGAAAGATCCCGTGGGACACTGGCACTTTGTTACTTATATTGTCGGGATGAGGGGCTCTGGCCTCGTAGATCATGCACAGCGTACTGTGTATGACCCCATGACCACATACCATGGATACATGTGGCGGTGCCTCCACCACGTCATCCCTCAAATGGGAAATCATGCAGATCAACTCTATCTACACCTATCTGTGAAACGCCTTCTCTATAGTACATTTTTGAAAGATACTAGTTCAGTTATACTTGTCGTTTATTTCGACAAATAAGCCAATGTTAATATCAGGTGCTCAATCAATTAAGTACTGCAAAATAGACCTACTAGCACACCATATTTCAACATAAATTAAATGGGACTTACATCCCATCATAAACCGTAAAACAAGGGGAAAAATATATACGCCCTACAGAAACAGACCTAAAATTAGAATTAAACTGTGTATTTCATACAAAAACAAATATAAAATTAAATGGTCTAATACAACTATGTACTACAAAAAATAGATCTTAAAAAAAACTAATACGACAAATACTCCTAAAACTACAAATCTAAATAGAACTACCTAGTCAAACTATTTTTCTAAAAACTATTTGTCCGGAACAACTAACTACTATGATAAAAGAAATAGAAAAATTATCTCTAGGATGGAGAGATCCACTCCTCCCCTCCCCTCTCTTCTCTCCTCTTCTCCTATCTTCTCCCCTCTTTCTCTTTGCCTGAATAAAAGTGAATGTCGGGGTGAATTTTAGCCCTTAAATAGGCTAGCGCATTGTTGCCATTTGAATTGGCGTCAAAGGGTGCCAGGGCTCTATCACCATTTCAATTGGCAATTCACTCATTTGTTGCCATTTCAAACGGCGATAGAAGTGCCCTCGTTGATGGAACGGTGACAACTGGTCTTGACTGTGGCGCCGGTGATGTGGCTTCCTATCGTCCTTTCGAATAGCGACATAATCTCTGTCGCCATTTTGAGTGGCGAACGATGGTTATTTGTGTAATTGTTTCTCCCAAGCATTTATTTATGTAATATTAATAAAAATATGTATTATTTTAAAATTTATGAATTTTTGCAGTATATGCATTCGAATATATCTAGCCCGTCCTAACATTTTTAGAGCTCTAGTGCCACGTCTTGAATATTGTTGTGTTGTGCATTATGTTTATGGTTGCGCATCAGATGCTAGTTTGGTAAAGTTGCCGAGAGTGATGAATTATATTGTTTTCCAATAATCTAAATTTTCCCGTGAGTGGAATACATTAAATACTGCTTTTGATGTGTCTGTAAGGGCTTAAAAATTGTTGACTACAAAGTTGAAAATGCTACAGTGCTGCTAAAGACTGAACTGAACCTTTTGAAAATGTCAGTACTCAGTGCAGGTACAGATGGGTTGATTAAAAACTGCTGACTTGTATTCAACACTGTTGATATTTTGGGTAGAAAGGATGTTTGTGTAGTGTCTCGGCCTTCTGCTTGAAGAGAAATGTGTGCCTGCTGTCGCCCAAGCGAGCATTGGTACGCAGTGCTCAGATGTGCGTTGGCTGCCTCTGGCTTTGATGATGTGAAAAGGTAGTAGCTGATCCTCTGTCCAAAATATGGGGTATCCTCCGTCTAGAGTGGAGAAAATTGTCTCCCGAAAGAACATTGCAAACACAAAGGAGGGCAATTCCAAACTTGTCGGCCGAGAGAACATTGCAAACACAAAGGAGGCCATTTCCGTGCCCCGGATTCTTCGAAATAGCTTCTAATACATCTAAAACTAAATGTATAACAAATCCTCAAACCCACAAAGATTTTCGTTAATTGAAGGTAACCGACCGGCTACCAGCAGGATGTAGACAATAGAAACATGTTACAAGGTTCATCATAGTTTGTAATCTACTCAACGTTAACAGACATGGAGGTGCGCTTCATTTTCGCCAGTGCGTGGCGCTCAAAACCAAAATTTTCTAAAACAAAGATCAGCGGGCCAAGCAGAAAAAATAAAATAGACACAGGATGATGGATGCTCCCTCATTAACTGAAACCTAAATGTCTCAAGCAGAGTACAGCCGATGCAATCCTGACGGTCAGCACAATATGACGGTGATAAACACATGAGATCACTCAAAGTGACGCCAGTAGCCAAAACATGGAAACGGCAGATGTAGCTATGAACGACCATGTGATGAACGCCAAGATGACCGAAAGTTCGTATCGACCACACGACAGCTGCGGGTACATCCTACAGAAGTGCACATCCCTCTCGAAAAGAATGGTCACACCGGCGGAAGCGGAGGCTGCTGCAAATGAGAGGATCGCCGTGACCTGCAATACATGGACATCTTAATAATGTTCCACTGAGCTAAAATTTGATGAGTGCAGATTTTCTATGCAGGGGTGTAGCAAAACCCTTCACAAACTACAGAACTATTCAACCAAAACTGATGCAAAATATATTACTCCATCTGTTGTTTTTTATTTGACGTTTTGACTTTTCATAGTCTCCAAGATGTGACTTTGAACATTACTTTTTATAACTTCATATTAATATGTACTAATAAAAATATAATATTACGAAAGCATTTTTAGTTACAATTCTAATGATATAGTTTTTACATAACCAATTTAAATAGTTTAAACATATTGGTGGAAAGTTTGATGGTACGGATTATAAGATGTCAAATAAAAAAGTACAGGAGTACTAGTTTTTCATCCCTGATATTCTAAATAATTCATGAGAAGTGCATTACTTTTCACTAGTCATACTTTCCTTTTGGTTAATAATAGCTCGCCTTAAAACAAACTGGTTGGTGGCTTGGTGCACGTGTTCCATTTAACAGTGTAAACGTAAGTCCTTCATAACTTTCACTGATTCAAACTGTTCATTTGAGCAGGAAATTTTAAGAAATCTTGAATAAAACATGCACTCTACTTTCAGTTCATACTTTCAACTAAATACTAATTAACACGTAGTTGCATGAGCAATAGAACAGACAACAGTGAATGACTTACCCAGTCACCGACAACAAACAGGCTTACAAGCACCGGGTTGTGAAGATCTCTTTTAGTCTTCAAAGAATAGATATCAAGACAAGCAAGGCCGAAACTCCAAAGAAGCTGCAGGCCCATCGAAGCAATCAAGTAGCTGAAAAAAAGGAGAGAGATCAGTCAAGAACTTTCAGAATTAATGCAGTTCATAATACAAATAATATAAAACTTGAGCTAAAAAGATAAAATCATTGACGCTCCCACACAACAGTCAAGACATGTAACACATTGACAAGCAACACCTAACTTTAAAAATTCTCATAAAACATTATCAGAGAGAAAAAGTAGCATTACAATCTACATGTAGATGAAAATCATAAAGCTTCATTAGTCATACACATGAGCATGCAAGCACAAACAAAAATCATGTTAAGAAGTAGGGTGTTTTTCACCCCTTCCTGCTGGGAATTGAGCTTGGAACCTATCCCAGCCCCTCAAGATTCCAGTTCTAATAAAAAATCCTAGTGAACAACCTGAACGGATGCCCCAAGAAAAGCTCAAGCATCCTAACATGATACCCACAGAAACTAGAAACTTACATGAACCAATAACGATTAATCTTTAATATTTATTCCTTTAAAAAATAAAAAAAGGAACACATAAGTACTCAGCCACACCTATCATGTCAGTTCGTTCAAATGGTACATTTCCAGAAAGTGGATGGATGTATTTTTTTTACTAGGTAGGATCAGTAAAAACGTATTAACCATTTGTGAACTAACTGTTATGGACGCATTCCGGGGCAAGACATTTAGTTGCCTTGGGTCTGGCCAGAAAGCCGCACGCGGGGGCAGCAGTGGCGCACCTGGATGAAGGGGCATTGAATTGTTGAGTTGGAAGGTTATAGAATTGGTAGTGTATCATATAAATTGCATATCTACATACCTTCTCGATTAGTTAGTATCTATTGTTAGGAAGTCCTACTTAAGGGGGCGTGATTGATGAGAAAGATGAGCAAGAATAAACCAGAAAAGTTTTCCATCTCTTCCTCTCTCTCCATCTTCACCAATTCAGGCCTCGGAACCATGTTGTTGCCACGACTGGGGATGAGCCCCACCAGCAAGACAAGGGCGAGTACCCTCTCTCTCATTACCCTCTTTGTTTGAAGCCTGAAATCCATGCGCTACATCCATTTCATGAAACCATGTTAGGAACAGCTGATTGCTAGCATGAAGTTATAATGGGTAAAATACTCTAAAATGTAAGTATCTAAGCCTCTGAGGTAGTGGAAATTTGAAAGAAAATCTTCATTACAAAGCCATGGCAGCGAGAGAAGAGCATGTGAACAAGCATTGTGACAACCGTAAAGCCATGCTGCACTAGGTCCTTGGGTATCCCATGGCATTCCTCATCCTCAAGGGTGGATGCGCCTTGTGTCACTTGTTAGCGATATGTCCAAGAGGCAATCACAGAGATAATTGTATCGCTTCTATATTTATGAATTTTTGAATAATATATTATTTTGTTTCTTGAATTAACTGAACTAGCATTTATATTGATTGGCAAGTATGTGTCTTGTTTGTAAAACTCTCTATTTGTGTTTATGATGTTATTCTAAACATCCCTGACCTTATATCATTATGCAGGGCACTTATGATTTATGGATCAGTACATGTATTGGTTGATGTTCACATTTCACGGATCATAGATATGAGGTATCAAATCAATAATGTGAACATATATTAGAGAACATAGTGTTGGATTGACTCATCGTGAGATACTGTGGGAATTATTATATTCTTAAGTGTCATCAGTTAGTCTTATATATAGTGGATGTAGAATGCTTAGACTTGATATCGTTATAGTTTTTACATATACAATAGTTTACTTAGGGGTTACCAAACGCTACTCTATAAATATGTAGCCATAAATGTAGCTTTCAGGTTTACTATGAAACATGCGGAAGAATGTGAGCTATCAAGATATAATTGCCCCTCCTTTTAAATGGGTGAGATGTCTCTTGACCCCTCGATGTAGTTGGATTAAGAAAGTGCATGACCATGCCAATTTTGGTTGAAGAGTCAACTACAACTAAATAATCCACTACAAGATCGAGTGAAGAATCGAGCTATCAAGGAATGACATGCATCTCGCCTTGAGTTCAATCCCGTATCGTGAGGCAACGGGATAATCACATGAGCACAATACAGGTTCGTCTGATATGATCTGATATGATCGTTATGTCCTGCTAGGGACCGCTACCGACTTGTGGATTGGAACGGGGTTTCCGGATCGCTATCGAGTACACATGAACCTACAGGGTTGCACACTTAATAAGCTGGAATAAACTGGTTAGGATATGAACTGTTTGTATGGGCTTCGCACCTTAATAGCTCCTAACGTACAGTTCTACTAAAGGGGCTCTTTATAAGGAGAGGCATGGGGCTTTTAGTAGGAGATCGCACCACCCACTGAAACCCTAGCCATCTCCTTATGAAGGCTCTGTCGTGCACGCTAGTGCTAGCACACCGGCACACGGCGTTCCACCCTTGGACGTGTGGATACCATAGAGGTGTTGCTACGCTGATCTAGGACGATCCACAACGTACGTGAAGAACGCAAGGGGCTACTGGAGGAGACGATTGGTGGTCAAGAACGATGGACGATCGACTACTTCTACTATATCGACGCACGCGACATTGGATTGGGCTGCTCCAACTCTTCTTCCGCTGCATGCGTGTCTAGTTGTAACGGTCTATGATCTCTTATTCGCATGGCTTTTTGATTTATGTGATAGTAATTTTTATTGCATGCTAGTGTAGCCTACCCGATTCCTACAGTGGTATCAGAGCCATCTTGTATAGTATTTTTGTACGGATAATCCATTTTTTATTCGAAATTACAGAAATATACCCGCGGGAAATTTTTTTACAAAAATAGGCTTAAGTCGCCCAATGGAAGGGCGACTGGAGCCTATCGCCCAACCAGAAGCCGATTCTGTTCCTGTTGCTCAACCATTGGGCGACTGCATCCAGTCGCCCTCCCATTGGGCGACTTTAATGCAGTCGCCCAATGGTTGAGCTATATGTATCAAACCTTCGCCAAAAATAGTGAAAATTGGTGGGGCTATTCTTCATACATCCAAAAGCCTTCAGAAAAAAATTTGAGCAATTTCGGCTACGGGATCAAAAGTTATAGACGGACTCAAATTCGTTTCGGCCTCGATTGAAACTGCTATAACTTTTGATCCCGTAACCGAAATTGCTCAAATGTTTTTCTGAAGGCTTTTGGATGTATGAAGAATAGCCCCACCAATTTTCACTATTTTTGGCAAAGATTTGATACCTATAGCTCAACCATTGGGCGACTGCATTAAAGTCGCCCAATGGGAGGGCGATGGATGCAGTCGCCCAATGGTTGAGCGACAGGAATAGAATCGGCTTCTGGTTGGGCGATAGGCTCCAGTCGCCCTCCCATTGGGCGACTTGAGCCTATTTTTGTAAAAAAAAATTCCGCGGGTATATTTCTATAATTTCGAATAAAAAATGGATTATCCGTACCAAAATTTCTTGTATATTATAGTAGTAGATTAGATCTATTGTTGTTCTGGTATGGTAACCTAGATTGATTCATATGGATGGATTAGTTTAGGCATTGGTTGATGGGATCAATCGGCTTCGGCCATAGTAGATTGGGTTCGTGGGAGGTATAGATTGATAGCACCGCATGATTAGCTATGCTTGTTGACGGTTGCTTTGCACAATACCCCTACCAGACAGGATTCTGCTATCGGGGTAAACTGCGATGCGCAACCGTATGGAGCCATCAGATCGGGTTTTGTTGGTTGCTATCCTTTCTAGAAACGTCATGTACTAATCAACGAGATTGGAAATACACACTGATCAGAATGGTTTGGAATTGGGTTAATGTGATTAATCCGATGAATTTTCCAGGCTCGATTTTGTGAATTAGATTCATGTCCTGGAAATCATTGATGCAGAATTGGGACCGTTGTGCTAGGTAATTGTTGGCGTGTTATATAATATTATGTGTTTATATTGCCCTATAGAATTGGATTCCAAGCATAACTCGTTTTTGTAGGGATTAATGTGAATAGTATGGCTCATTGTGTATGTGATGCATGTGTGAATTTTTCATGGCTTGCGCATCATGTTGAATTATAATCATGGGGATATTATTGTATAATGGCCAGCGCGTTGACATGTGATGCTTGTTATTCTTGTGATGCTTGTTATTCTCATATGTAATTCATTACTAGTTGTAAGAGGAATAACATAGTAGATGAATATGGTAACATCAAGCATGATGCCCTGGTGGACAGGAAACATGGTGATGGAGATTGCCATGTTAAGGGTGATATTATCTCATAGTTTGATATGATTATCTGTGAATGTTTATCTTTGTTCCTGTTGTGCTATTGTTCATGTTCTTGTCATTACATACTCTTGCATGATAGAATAGTATCCCTCAAGAAAAATTAAGTAAAACTTGATACCTTTTCAATTGTTGCATCTATGATAGTTTTGATCGTTAATTGGTAGGTTTATCAAAGTAGGGTGCCAGTAACTATCTTAATGACATGGGGTGAGTGTCGGACATTCACATGCATAGTGTTGGTTTAACTTAATACGCTATCAAAATGGTTTAACTTAATCACTGAAGTGAAACGCGCAAACCAGGCACGAGGAGCCTATTTGAGGCCATAAAGAGCATGATGAAGACGACAGACGTGTCTATCTAGAACAGAATACCTAGGTGGTTGCTGCATGTAAACCTCCTCATGCAAAACACCACTAAGAAATGCATTCTTTACATCCAGCTGAGAAATAGACCACCGGCGAACAGAAGCAACTGCAACAAGAGTGTGAACAGTTGTCATAGGAACAACAGGGGCAAAAGTCTCATCATAATCACGATCGTACTCCTGCTGGAAACCGCGAGCCACAAGACGAGCCTTATTGCACTCAATAGTACCATCAGACCTGATCTTAATCTTATACACCCACATGCACGTGATAGGACGAGCATGCACAGGTGTTGGTACAATATACCATGTCTCCGTATGTGGAAGAGCATCAAGCTTCTCTGCCATAGCAAGTTGCTATTCAGAATGAAAAGCAGCCTCACGATAAGAGTTGGGCTTAATGACAGAGAGAGTATAAGCTGTCGAAGAAAAACCAAGACGATTAGAAGGCCGAAGGGATCCCGATCACAAAGGGTGTAACGAGGAGCATCATTAGAGGAATCAGATGTCGTGTCGGCAAAATATCAGGAGAGGAGTCTAATAAAGGATGAGGACACCTGGAGTAGTGCACACAAAGAAACGAGACGGTGGTACTGTAGAAACAAGAGGTGGTGCTGCAGGAGGCAACACAAGAGGTGGGGTTATAGAAGGAACCACTGGAGACAGACTAGAGGAAGACTATGATAGGAGAAAAATGGGTAAAGAGTCAGAAAGAGCCAACCATGAGATCGTCTCAACAATGGAAATAGGACGAGCTGGTCGAGATTCATCAAAGACAACATCTCGTGAGATCATGATCCGCCTCCTGCACTTTATGACACTCCTAGCAGAGTGGAGAGGCTAGCTCGTCCAGCTGGCACTAGAGACTACCCAGGGCTCAGTAGAAGTTGTCGACAGAAGAGTCCCTTGGTGAAGCGTCTCTAACTCATACTAAAGCAAAAAGAACTAAGCATCGCTGCTCTGCTGGTATCGCTCACACAATGTCTGGTTAGATGGAGTTGACGACACTAACCACCAGGATGGCACGAACACGGGCCTCATCAGCGCACCAGCGCTTGTGGCATACTAAAAAGCATCATCAGCAACGTCAGCCGTAGCTACATCAGCCTCTACCTCCTTGGCGGCCTCATCTTCTACAAGAGGTGCAGAAGTAGACTGCATGGGAGGAGGCTGAACCGGTGGTGGCGGAGAAGGTCGTGCATCGGTGACATGTCCCCAAAGGCGGAGACCATCGAGCATGATCTTCGTAAGTGAAGACCATATCCTATAGTTCATCCCATGGAGTTTTATTCCCGAGAATGGGATCGCAGCTGATGGAACGGAAGCCATCGGTAGGTGGCGCTGGACGGTGTGGCAGTTAGATCAACGTTTTGTTTCTTATTTTTATTTTTTTGAAAGCAAACGATTTATATACTCAGCCGAAGGGATTCGAGGCGGGCAGCAGCCAATGGGTGTGGATGGCGACGACTCTAGCGCGGGTGGTGGCGACTTCGGTGCAGTGGTGACTGAGTGCCGGTGGCCTCAGCGAGCGCACCAAGCGACAGCTCCAGCAGACGTGGGCGGTGGCTGGATGCGGCGGCCGAGGAAGAGGCCCAACTCAGCGATGGCCGAGCGCTGGCAACTCCGATAGGCGTATCGAGCGGCGGCTCCGGGGGTTAGTGACCGGATGAGGCAGCCAAGGTAGAGGCCTGGCTCAGCGGCAGCCAAGATGCGACGGCCGAGATGGAGGCCCAACTTAGCAGCGACCGGTGGTGAGTCGAGGACAGCGGTGGTGGTGTCGAGCGGTAATGTCCTTGGGTGACAACAGTGGCGACCCAACTGGCGACGACCTTTGACGGCGGCAGCGGTGGTGGTACAGCAGCGAAAAAACTAGGGTTATTGCTCTAGCTCTGATACCATGTTATGAATACTATGCATATATTCATGAGGTTCAAGGGGCAATATATTTAGGCAATACAAGGGGATATTATAAAAGAATATGCCATATACAAATAAGGAAACCAAGACATATAAGGAAACAAGAAATCCTATCATATTCTAATAGGGCGTAGTGTTGGTAACCATGGCATATTGATACTACTCAACAAATAAGAGTCATATGAGATATGATTAGAAAGGGGTTGCTTACCTACGTCGCTAGGTTTCTAGCAGTAATGCTAAAACTCATAGGACTTAGTGAAATATGGATCATGAACATGGAGTTAGAGGGAAACTTGGTTTAAAACATATAGTAGGAGTAATTTTTGTTAAATTATTTAATATAAGATTTTACATAAATATAGTGCTGAACTTTTGCGCACACGCACACACACATATACACACACACACACACACATGGCATGGCACCAAGTACTTCCTCCGCACTAAGTTTTAACTTACGATTTATTCTTGAGAAAGAAATCATTGACTGGTACTGCAATATGAGAATTATTCTCAAACAAGAAAGGAAGGAATATGTTCTAAAGGTTCTATATCCTGATGAACCAGCTGAAGATGGTACTCGTGTTGTAAAGAATGTTTATGAGAAGCATTGGAATGACGCAGTTGATGTACACTGCCTTATGCTTGCCCCCATGAGCTTAGAGCTTCAGAAGCAATATAAGACCAGCGCTGCCTACAATATGATTGTAGGTCTCAGGATCAGGCAAGAGCAGAGAGGTACAATACCTCCAAGGCATTATTTGCTTGCAGGTTATCAAAAGGTAACTCGGTCAGTCTTCATGTAATCAAAATGATCGGCCGCATTAAGGGCTTGGAAAAGCTTGATTTTCCCCTTAGCCAAAAGTTGGCTCAAAATGATCGGCCGCATTAAGGGCTTGGAAAAGCTTGATTTTCCCCTTAGCCAAAAGTTGGCTACTGATTTGATTCTCCAGTCTATCCCTATGAGTTTTGAGTCAATTATCTTGAAATTTTATATGAATGGCATGGAGAAGCCATTTATCGAATTGCATGGCATGCTTAAGATTGCCGAGGAGAGCATAAAAAAGAGCTCTAATCATGTGATGGTGGTTCAAAAAACTACTACCTTCAAGAAGAAGGGTAAGGCTTGGAGCAAGGAAAGGGCAAAGGCAAAAGCTCAAGATGAGATCGCGAGTCTCAAGGCCAAGCTCAATAAGCTCAAACTAGTCCCTAAGTCAGACCCGGAATGCAACCATTGTCATGAGTGTGGGCATTGGAAAAGGAATTGCAAGAAGTACTTGTCCTTTTATCCAATTTTCAATTGTTTTGTTTTCTTTCTTGTTTTTCCCCTTCTCAAGAATGATTTAAGCATACTCTTAAGCGAAGCACTATATCTAGTATTATAGTATTCCTTGTCCAATGGTATGTGCTCCAAATTTGGGCAGTAATTTGCATGACAGATACTAAAGACAATTTGCATAGACACAAACCACGTCTAGCCTTTTGTTTTAGCAACTTTCCTAACAAAACACAACAGAGAATAAATTTTGCAAGTTCAAATCACTGATTCCATGATGAACCATAGTAACCAAAATATACAGGATAATACAATACAGTTCAAGTAGATCCCCACTTAAAAGACACTTCGACAAGAACATTTACCACGTTGAATTTGTAGGCCTGTATGCACAGCTCATCCGAAATGCATCTAACTCTATCCATCAAATGTTTTTTTGATCATTTCAGTTACTACAAGCCTGCTAATCTTAACGTATATGGTGATGCAATGTACAACACAAACCACAAAAATCATTAATTACCTGAAAGGGGCAAAGAAAGAAAAAGTGATTGTACTATCTCCCAGATAATGCCACTTTAAGAGCAACGAGAAAAAAAACCTCACCCAATCTAAAATCGAAACCTACCTCGTGAAAGACCCAAACTGCAACGTATGCTGGAAATTAAGTTCAGAAATGCCAAGATTCGAAACTATCAAGCTCAAATAGAGCCGTAGGGGTGCAATATCATTTCAAGAACTCCAAAATAACAGCTTGAACTTGAAGCATTGGCCCAAGAACCACTTAGCATTGCACATTGTCTTTCAGAAACCAGAGACACACACACAGCTTGTAACTTGAAAGTAAAATTCAATTATTTGCAAGAAATCACCATATATGATTCTAAGTGGGCTAACCAAAGCAACAAAATGAACATCTTTACCTGAACATATAGCCAGACGTGCAAAATCCAGAACTAACATCGCAGTATACGAGAAGCAAATTACTGGAGGGGGGAGACTAGAGGCAGGGAGCAGTACCAGAAGGCGGTGTAGTTGGAGAAGCCGAAAGCGGAGGCCATGGCGGCGACGGAGGCGCTGGCGAAAACGCATTGCGACACCCGCAGCGCCATGCCACTCCATGTCCCTGGGCTCCCCACTACATCCTTCATCCCCCAGTGGCGGGTTGTAGGAGAGGTGAGGAGAGGAGCGCGCAGGAGGCCGACGCCGGAGAAGGGGTGGCGCCGCCGCCGCCCGCCGGTGGAGGCCTGGCAGCGCAGGAAACCGAAATCCTTGCGCGTGGATCTATAGTACTGCCGTACTACGTTCTCTGAGACTTGAGATGGGAAAGGGATGATGAGGAGCAGGGATGAGTAGTGGGAGGAGCGAGACGAAGGAGGGACAATTGGCCCTCATTTTTTTTTAATCTTTGTCGTTAAGTTTAAGGAACATAAGTGATTTTTCTTAATATGCCACTCAAAATAGTCGTTGTTTATGACTATTCATATAAAATGCAAAAAGTAAAAAAAAATACATGGATAATGGCAAAAAACTGGCTATTTCAACGAAGATGGTGGCAAACCGGCAAAGCTAAAGATAAATGTGGCAAATTCTAAGGTGTCAACAGGTCTGTCTAGCCAACTCTCGGATGTTTTTTGTCCAAAAAACATCCAAAATTTCAACCGTTGGATTTAACAAAAAACGGCTCAGATGAAACCCCACCTCACCTCCTGTTTCCACCAAGTATAACGGGCCAGCGGGCCACTGGTTCTGGATCCGTCACAACTACCAAGCCCGTTAGTGGGTGTTCAGCCCGTTAGTGTTTTGTGCGCTTGTTAGCCCAGAGCAACTACTGAGCAAGAGCCAGTCTCGAATCGATAATTCAGCCCAGATCAACTACCGAGCAAGAACCAGTCCCGGCCGATAATTCAGCCCAAAAAAACATAGGTGCCAGATGAAAACCTACATGACGGACCACATGATAAAAAGCAGTAAAACCCTCCAATCTGTGGGGCCACACACACCAGGATTAAAAAGCATGACGACGGAGATCGATTTGCATAGGGGGCAACAAACAGAGAAAAGAAAAGAGCTTTGGAGATCAAACAGAGAAAAAGGGAAAAAAGAAATGAACAGAAGAAGGAGGATCAAAACATGGAGGAACAACTGGATTTCAAAGGTATTTACCCAAATTCCCATTTTGGTTTCTTCCCTCCCAATGTAGCTGACAAAGAGAGTAGATAGCGCCGTGGTCTCTCTTCACCCAATTTGATCTAGAATTAGCTTCTCTTCCATGGATTTACATGTCTTCAACCCCAAAAATCTGCTCGCATCCACGCTACTAATTTGGATCTTAAAAACCTCAAGTTTACTTTAGAAACATAAGCTCTGAAAACAATGTGGCTGTTCATGGAAGATTGGGTAAAACAATATGATAAAACGTGTTAGGTTGGCAACATGGAGAAGAGATAGATGTTCCTACACCACACAACATGTAATGAACTTATATGTACATATAGTTCTTGATTTTGGTCTGTCTAGCCAACTCCTGGTTCTCTTTTCCTCAACCATAATTTCTGCTCAGCATCCATGCTACAGATTTGAGTCTAAAAACCTCAAGTTTCCTTCAGTATCACAAGATCAGTTCACACAATGTGGCTGTTCATCAAAAGATTGGAAAACATAATTAGATATTATGTTCACATATAAGATGGTACATCATTAACATAATTAGGTTTAGTGAGCAAACATTGATGATCCATAATAACTGAAGATAACAAAACATAATATAATTACATGTATATGTTTATCTTTACTGTATCCGCATTTGTTATCATAACATATATTTGCTTATAGAGTAACTTCCATCTGAAGGGTAAGACTATGAACATTTAACAAATTTATGCCTACACGTTAATAAACTCTATTTCATAACAACTTGAATTCAGCTATGCACACCAAGTTCAGACTTCAATTCTTCAGTGGAGTAAGCTTCAGACTAGAGTTCCAGGAGGTTACCTGAACCTTACTGTCTGATGGTGTTACTGTTGCACACTGTCCACAGGCTTGCCCTTACAAAACTATTAGCAGAAGATAACAGAGTGGCTATTCATCAAAGATTGAAAAACATAATTAGATATTATGATCACATATAAGATGGTACATTATTAACATAATTAGATTTTAGTGAACAAAAATTGATGATCTATAATAACTGAATATAACAATGTATTTTGGTGAGACATCATGACAAAAACATTAGAATTAGTGAAAAAAACAAAACTATTAGTATTAACAGAATTATACTTAGTGAACTAACAAAACTATTAGCAGAAGATTTAGTTTAAGACTAGCAGAAGATAACAATGTGGTTGTTCATCAAAGATTAGAAAAACATAATTAGATATTATGATCACATATAAGATGGTACAGTATTAACATAATTAGGTTTAGTGAACAAAAATTGATGATCCATAATAACTGAATATAACAAAGTATTTTGGTGAGACATTCTTACAAAACATTAGATTAGTGAACCTTACTGTCTGATGTTGTTACTGCTGCACACTGTCCACAGGCTTGCCCTAACAAAACTATTAGCAGAAGATAACAAAGTGGTTGTTCATCAAAGATTGGAAAACATAATTAGATATTATGATCACGTATAAGATGGTACATTATTAACATAATTAGATTTTAGTGAATAAAAATTGATGATCTAAATAATTGAATATAACAATGTATTTTGGTGAGACATCCTGACAAAACATTAGAACTAGTGAAAAAACAAAACTATTAGTTTCAACAGAATTATATTTAGTGAACTAACAAAACTATTAGCAGAAGATTTAGTTTAAGACTAGCAGAAGATAACAATGTGGCTATTCATCAAAGATTAGAAAACATAATTAGATATTATGATCACATATAAGATGGTACATTATTAACATAATTAGATTTAGTGAACAAAAATTGATGATCCATAATAATTGAATATAACAAAGTATTTTGATGAGACAATCTTACAAAACATTAGATTAGTGAACAAACAAAACTATTACTATTAACAAAATTAGATTTAGTGAAAAAACAAAACTATTAGCAGAAGATTTAGTTTAAGATAGAATATTAGAATTAGTTTAATAATAAAATATTAGAATTAGTGAAGAAAACAAAACTATTAGTATTAACAGAATTAGATTTAGTAACCTAACAAAACTATTAGCACAAGTTTTAGTTTAAGATTAGCAAAAGATAACAAAAGTGGCTGTTCATCAAAGATTGGAAAACATAATTAGGTATTATGATCACATATAAGATGATACATTATTAACATAATTAGATTTTAATGAACAAAAATTGATGATCCATTATAACTGAATATAACAATGTATTTTGCTGAGACATCCTGACAAAACATTAGAATTAGTGAAGAAAACAAAATTATTAGTACTAACAGAATTAGAAAACAAAACATGTTGTTAAATAGTGCTAACACTCCATTTAGTTTAAGAGTGCTAACAAAACATTTAGTTTAAGAGTGAAAAACAAAACATTTTATCTATCAGTGCCATCAAACTACTTACAAATACTTTCCAACTTTCAGAGAGTATTTAGTATTCTATTTCAAACTTTCAAAGAGTATTTGAATAAAAATGAATGTTGAGCTTACTTCATACTTTTGACTTTTCTGAGAGTACTTAGAAATACTTTAAGAGTGCTTCTCTTACATTTAAAGCAAATGAGATGGCAGTAGATCTTGAATTCGTTGCGCTGAAATACTGTCACTAGTCTAACTGATGACAGAGCACTATAAACTAGTCAAAATCAGAATAAAGAGCAATTCCAAGCCATTTGACACTGCCTTTCACTAGTTCAATTCCCAAAAAGAGTATTACTGTCACTAGTCTAACTGATGACAGAGCACTATAAAACTAGTCAAAATTAGAATAAATTGCAATTCCAAACCATTTGACACTGCCTTTCACTAGTTCAATTCCCAAAAAAACTGATGATCCATAATAATTATTAGTGGAGCCATTAAGCATTAGGAGTAATAACTGAAGATAACAAAGTATTTTGGTGAGACATTATGACAAAACATTAGATTTAGTGAACAACAATGTGACTGTTCATCAACAATGTGGCTGCTCATCAAAGATTGGAAAAAATGGTAAACCTGCTAGGTTGGTATTAACAAAGAGTAAGGCATTAAGGCAAAACATATTCACATATAAGATAGTACGTTATTAAGATTTATCAGAACAAACAAAACTATTAGCAGAAGTTTTAGTTGAATAGTCTATCAGTGACCAACATTTTTTATTTTTAGTCTAACAGTGCAAACAAAACTTTTAGTATAAGAGTACTAACAAAATATTTTGGTGAGACATTAAGACAAAACATTAGATTTAATGAACAAACAAAACTATTAGTATTAACAGAATTAGAATTAGTGAACATAACAAAACTATTAGCAGAAGTTTTAGTTTAAGATTGCTAACAAATCATGTTGCTAACAAACCTAACCATGGTGAAGGAAAAACAATTATGGTGAGACTGAGAAAAATGAACAAGTGTACACATTTCAGATTCATACATAAAATACCCTGCCTGTAACTTTGTAGTCAGCCTATCACACACACACACACACATATAACTCAATGTATAAATAGGCTTTTATCACACAAAAAAAAGGACAATCTCATGATTTTTTCATGTTTCTATGCAGATTTCTCAAGCGAGAAAGTTCGCCCAACATTTAACCAGTTGTATGATGAGGTAACAATTATGAATCAATCTTATTGGAGTAAGGTAATACTAATTCATATTTTGAAACCTTTTGTTCCAATCCACCACTCCCACAACCCCCACCCCCCAATTACATTATAGCTAAATCTCAATCAAAAAAATTTGCAGATTGCAATGAATGGTGCAAGAACAGAACACTTACTGTGGTGCGGGAGGCATGATGAACAACAGCTTAGTAAGCCTATTGCAGTCAGTGGAGCCTGCTCAGAATCAGTTTGCCCATGTGCAACAAGACCTAGAAGACATACAAACAACTCATGAGATGGTAAGTTGCAATGAACGACTGAGTTTACAACATAACTAGAAACATAACTAAAAATATACATCTTTGTTCTCTGCTCTAACAGATTCAAACAGAGGTTTCAAAAGATTCAAATGGTGAGACCTTATCAACAACGTGCATGACTGAAGGGTATGCTAACACAGCAGAAATTGATGGAGGTAGCAATGAAGATGTCACACAGCGTGAGTACCTTGCAGAAAATGAAAGAGAAGATTTATCAAAGGAAGACATATAGGATTTCCTGGAAAATGAAATGATGGATGCCATGAAACAATCAGGTGGCCACTTGAGATTGACAGCAGGTTCAAACCAGAAGAGGGGATGACATTTGAGACAGCAGATGATGCACATAGATTCTACAACTTCTATTCATTCCTTTCTGGATTCTCGATAGCAAAAGTGAAAAATTACCTCACACAAAACAAGAAAAGGGAAGGAGAGATCACAAAACACACAATAAAATGCAACAAGTTTGGAGAGGAAAAAGTGCAGACATCAAAACCGCATGACGACACAACCAAAGGGACTCTCACAAACATGAGGAGGAGGAGCAGCATAATGAAGACTAAATGCCCCGCAGAAATGGTTGTGGTGTTCAAAAATGGAATATGGAAGATAAAGAGAGTCGTGTTGGAGCAAAACCATGAAATGTATCCCCAAAATGAGACAAGGTTTCTTAGGTCTAACAAATTCATGACAGATGAAAAAAAGCCTTGTTAGGACATTGAACCAGTGCAATATACCCACCAGGAAGATGATTTCCATTCTCTCATTCCTAAGAGGAGGTTTGAGGTCCCTATCGTACACAAAACATGATGTGAGCAACTTAAGGACATCTATTAGACATGATAGCTCTTCAAATGACATGGTTCAGCTACTAACACTTTTGTGCCAAAAACGGACAGATAACCTAGGTTTCTTCTTCTCCTTTGACACTGATGAGAACAACATGGTAAAGAACATTTTCTAGTCTGATGCTAGGACAAGGAAATATTATCACACGTATGGGGACTGTTTCAGCTTTGACACGACCTACATGACCAACAAGTACAACCTACCCTTCGCTCCATTTGTTGGTATCAATGGGAATGGACAAAACTATCTATTTGGATGTGCGCTACTAAAAGATGAGACTGCAGAGACATTTAGGTGGGCTTTCAACACTTTTCTGCATGCGATGAATGGCAAGTCACCCACACCTATCATCACCGATTAGGATGGGGCAATGAAAACAGTGATTGCGTCGGTGTTCCCGAATGCAAAACACAGGAATTGCCTCTGGCACATTACACATAAAGCTGAGTAGAAGCTTGATCCATGCTTCAGGGCAAAACCTGGTTTGCACCAAGACTTCACTGACATTATTATGAATTGTCTGACGGTGCAAGAATTTGAAACATTATGGGTGCAAATGGTAAATTACTATGATATAGCTCATGTGAAATACTTTTAGGACATGTGGGCGTCTAGGCACAGATGGGTCCCAGTGTTTTTCAAGAATTAGTTCTACCCCTTCATCCAGTCCTTCATCCACTCAACTGGTAGAAGTGAAGGGATGAATGCAGTATTTAAGGATGATGTTGGCCCACAGCATAGCATATTGAGTTTCTTCAGAGAGTTTGAAAGGATTTCTGACACAATACTAGATAGAGAAGAGCAAGGGGATAACAAGTCAAGGACAAAGCCACAACTTTGGTCTAGTTACAAGATGGAGGATCAAGCATGGAAGCTGTACAACCGAAAAATATTCATCAAGTTCCAGAATGAACTCAAGGACACAACATCACTCTACATGGTGGAAAGAGTAAAAAACAAAATCTATGAGGTGTACCAGGCAGATAACCACCCCATGCCAGAATATAGAAGGAGAACATGTGTAGTGCTGATTGACATAACTGAGGAAAACTATAGTTGTATCTGTGCAATGTTCCAGAAGAATGGCATACTGTGCTCGCATGTACTGAAGGTCCTCATAAGCCTTAACATCACAAAACTGCCAGACAAATATTTCTTGGAAAGATGGAGGTTTCGGTACAGCAATACAAGCACAATAGAGATAACACAGATAGCAGCGGAAATAAGAGATGCTGATAGCCTATTTAGATTCAACATACTGTCAAGGAAAATGATTTCAGTAGCATCAGATGCTTCAAAAATGAATGAGGTAGAGAAGATGGAAACAAAAATGAAGGCAGCTAGTGACCCAAAAGAGAACCCTCAACAACAAAAAACAGTAATTGCTTGGGGGAAAACTCATGAAACCAAAAGCAAATTACAGCAAGAACAACCAAACCTAACAAAGGAGCCACAACCAGTGCTTGAGCTACTAGAGGCAGGACTAAGGGAAGGTACAAAAGTATAGTTGATCAAATCAAAGAAGGTAAGTATATGTGCAAGCACTGTGGAGAGGTAGGACACAACATACGCAATTGCAAAAAGCTTCACCTCCCACCTGTTAGCAGGTCCAAAAGGAAGAATACATCAAGTAGCAAGCCTAAACCAAAAGCGCGTGGGTACGTAAAAGAAAAAATCATACCTTAAAAAAACTACAATGTACAATACTATAAACTTCAAAAACATTTGTTCTATGCGCTTGCAGGATGACTCCACATGACAAAGGGATGTGTAGGATCGAAATGGCGACAGAGGGGGGGGGGGTGAATGTCGACTTTTAAAATCGCCCCCAAAAGTATTCGCAAAAATCTCTACTCTCTGATGGCTATAAAAGCTATGAACGAGAAGAGATGATTGCTCACTCAAGCCGAAAATCAAACTGACAAGAGACTGAAATGGATCAAGAGAAAGAGACTGCAAAAACTGGGCACGACAAGAAATCAACTGGAATCGGCTGCCACGGCAAGCAAATCGACCGCCACGGCTACCACGGCAGAGAAATTGCAGTCATATATTACCACGACACAACACTGCAGACACGGCAAGAAAACTAGCAGAAATCGCTGCCACGGCAGGGAAATGATGCCACGGCAAGGAGAACCAGTTGCCACGGTAGGAAAATTCTGCCAGCCGAATGGAATACTTGCTGCAGCAAAAAGGAGAGACTCAAATAAACTTCACTGAAATTAAAGTAGAGACAAGTTTCCAGCCGAGAAGGTCTTTAAGCAGCAGCACAAGTACAGTATATGGACTGCAGAAAAGCATCTAAAACTTAAAGCAAAAGAGTCCTTGCTGGCCGAACTCATTGCTTTTAATGCTGCATTGCTTTTACTGCTCACAAGGAAGATCACACGCTGCAACAAAAATACAAAGAAAAATCCTGGCTGATCCTGCTACCAACCAAGAGAAGGGAGCTGTTGCTAGTACTACAACCGAAAGAATAGAGATACTAGATAAAGTCTTGCTGGCCAAGACAAAAAAAAAATGAAGAGATGAACTCGGTAGAGCAAAGGAGCAGCCGAGAGGATCAGTTCTTGCCGAGAGAAGGAGATCAGGAAACAACTTTGAAACACCCCTTTTGCTCATGGGTATGCAGCCATCAAATGATCATAAATTTACCCCATTTCATAGCAAAAAGGATCCAGCTAATAGACCAACTGAAAACAACAAGAGCAAATAAAAAGGAGAACTAACAAGATATCATAAACACGATACGGGGACATACATGATTGATATAGAGTGTTTACATCTCAATCCATCCTCTCCCTCTCAATCCTCAAGAACACCAAGAGCTACACATGCTTCTTGGGAGGAACACACACATACACACATGGAGAGACCCAAATGAAACCCTAACTTTTACACTCACTCTCTCAAATTTCAGCACACCATCTCCCTCTCTATTTATAGCCTCCACTAATGGGTTCACCAAATGCTTTACCCATTTAGCTTTTGCGCTTTACCCACAATCCACTTCCTTTAGTGCAGCTTTGCGTTTTTACCGAAACGCCCCTCGCGCACCTTCCAGGAAACTTCCTCATTCCTTGCCCTGCAAGCCACGCAGCTTCGCCGTCTTCGGCACACCTTGACCGTTCTGACCTCAGCGCCACCTGCGCCTAGTCCGGTCCTCCGTGTCTCGCCACGACTCCACTCGATGTTTTGCAGCCACACAGACAAGAAACACGTCAAATAGCACCGCTCGATACATGAACGCGTAAATGACATAAACATACCACACAGTGAAGTCCAAACCTGTCGAGTCATCGGAATATGCATCCTAATCATATACGACCAAGTTTGACCAAGTCCGACCGAGCCCGTTGCACCACGCAACGACATGGTCCAAACCACCCAAACCAAACTCGACTAAACATAACCAATGTCAATTACTCATCATTCACACGGGACGACCTCCACATGGTCTCTCAGGATGGAAGAAGTACAAGATACAAACAAAATAAGAGGGCAATAGGAAAATCCATGAAGAAAAAGACAAAAAGCATTGAAGTTCAGAATTTGGAGGGGATGAAACAGAAGAGCCATGTTATTTGTTTCTAGTGTTAAAAAGTAATAGAATGAAGATCAGTGTAATAGCTCAATTGGAAGATTGTCTGTTGAATTCTTGATATTTTTTAGTTCAGATCTATTGTAGTATGAACATTCTTATTATCAACTAGACCAAAAAAGCATGTTCCACATGTTCTTAACTTCTTATAGCCATAGTCACACATGTAACGAGATAGTTGTTATCGAGATTGGACCTCAAATGAATCATGAGTTGAAGGCATCAGCCAATTTGACATGACACGTGGTAAATACACTATGCTTCTCCCCACAAATGTTGGGAAACAGGGAAGCTACTAATAATAAAACAAAACTACTAATACTTGAAACTTGAAATCTTGTGCTTCAAAAGCAGCCTGATAAATAAGCATGCTTGCTAAAATGTACAAATGACAACAATCTACATTTGGGACATCAGACAATATTTTTTAACTACGATATTTCTCATCTTGCAAACCAAAAAAAAGGAACATCGCATGATTCGGATAATCCAGCAAAAACATCAAGATAAGAAGTGAACATACTTACACATTAGTAACCACCAAGACAAGTAAAATTAGGAAAGCAAGCATGGGTAGGAAACCCATATGAGGTAGGAAACCGTACAAAACTAACAAGTAAAACATATATTACTTCATTACACGAGCCAAAATTTTTAAATAAAATAGAACCCATGTGAGGTAGGAAACCGTACAAAACTAACAAGCCTTCTAATAATTCATATATATTATTTCATCACATGAACCTTAAACAGTACTTGTGGTTGGTAGGAGACAATACAAAACCAAATTTGCGGAATAAGCTTCACAGATCCGCTACTGCCACCCACATCACAATCAGGATTGAAAATTAGACCAAAAAAACTCACCGTAATCAAGACAGACAGTAGCAACAAGCTTCAGTTCCATAGAATCTAAAAAAACAGGTACACATAGTAAAGAAAAAAAGGAGATATGACTGAAAAAGAAGAGTAATGTATACATACATACATACATACATACATACATACATACATACATACATACATACATACATACATACATACATACATACATACATACATACATACATACATACATACATACATACATACATACATACATACATACATACATACATACATACATACATACATACATACATACATACATACATACATACATACATACATATATGTATATGTATGTATGTATATGTGTGTGCAATGCAAATAAAATGTGACTAACCTTCCAAACTACATAATTAACCAAACTTAAGTCTTCCAAGTTTTGTTGGCTACGCAACATGTGGTTAAGAAGTTGAATCCTTAACTTTGGTATGTCATCAATGGTGAACTGAGATTCAAGTGCAACTGTGGGGGCCCATATATCCATAAATTTCATAGGGAAAATTTGTTCAGTACCACTGAAAGGTGACCACTTTCGGAAAATACCACCAAAAATTCGGGGTTCCAAAAATTACCACCGAAAGATGCATTTTTCTTCGGGATTTAGCACTTCGGACAAAATTACCCCTCTCCCTCCCCTCCCTCCCCTTCCTCTCCCTCCTGCCGCCGCCCCGTCCGCCTCTCTTCCCCCACCGCTCTGCCGCCGGCCTCCCCGCCTCTCCCTCCTCACGCCGCGCCACTCGCCTCCTCCCTCTCCGCGCGCCCCATCCCCGCCGCCGTTGCCTACCTCCGCCCCCACCTCCCTGCGCCTCCTCCTCCTCCTTTCCCTGCTCCCCCGCGTCCGGCCGAACCCCGCCGCCGCCACTGCCACCTCTTCCTCAGGCGATCTCCCCTCGATTCCTTGCGCGGAGAGCATCACCTCGACGGCCCGAAGCTCCCCCAACCTCCGCCTGGAGCTGCCTTCCGCCCCAGGCCGCCGGCGCCACGGACCTCCTCGCGCTGCCCTTGGTCCCCGCCGTCGGCCCACCTCGGCACACCTCCGGCCTGGCTAGCTGCACGGTGAGAATCCTAGTATCTTCCTCCAGCTCGTGCTTCCCTACTTTCCTTCCTCCCTCCACGCCGGCGCCGCCGCACCATACCACCTACGCCCCCGGCCGCCGAGCCTCGCCGCCGGCCCACCTCGTCGCCGCCCCGACCACCGTGCCACCTCCCAGGGCTCCCTTCCCTCCCCCACAACTCGTAGGGGAGATCGCCTAAGGAAGAGGTGGCGCTGGCAGCGGCGGGGTTCGGCCGGACGCGGGGGAGCGGGGAAAGGAGGAGGAGGCGCAGGGAGGTGGGGGCGGAGGTAGGCAACGGCGGCGGGGATGGGGCGCGCGGAGAGGGAGGAGGCGAGTGGCGCGGCGTGAGGAGGGAGAGGCGGGGAGGCCGGCGGCAGAGCGGTGGGGGAAGAGAGGCGGACGGGGCGGCGGCAGGAGGGAGAGGAAGGTGAGGGAGGGGAGGGAGTGGGGTAATTTTTGTCCGAAGTGCTAAATCCCGAAGAAAAATGCATCTTTCGGTGGTAATTTTTGGAACCCCGAATTTTTGGTGGTATTTTCCGAAAGTGGTCACCTTTCAGTGGTACTGAACAAATTTTCCCTATTTCATAACAAACACACCTGAGTCCTTCCTGGTAAAAACTGGAAATGTATATTGATAGACATCATAACCCGAAAAAAAAAGATTGGCTGGAAATGTATCTATGTACATTGACTAAATAAAAAACTCACAGCCAAAAACAACACACGTAATAAAAGAAAGGATAAAAACAAAAAAATAACTTACTTCAACTTCTATCGGTGAGGTGATAAATCATCAAAGTCAAAATTAAGAGGGTTGATCGATGAACTTTTAGCAGTTGCAAAGAATGATGTGGTAAAATTCCATATCTACAATAAAGATAACTTGTTACAAAAAAATATTAATTTAACAATAAGGTAACATTTTGGATATAGCACACATAGATAGAGAACGAGAGAGAAATGGAGGACAAAAAAGAAAGAAAGAAATGATATAGCACACGTACTAAATTCATCCTCATGTTTTCGTTGTAAGACCTCCCCCCCAATCGTTGAATCAATGAATACAAACTTTTGGTCTTTGATGTCCACAACAAAAAGAAACCAGTGATCTTCGTGCAAAATAGGGAAGAAAATCTAGTACATACCACACAACCATGGGAGATCAAATTAGCAAACAAAATGTACATGGTTGGAACATTTAAAAAACTAAATACACATACCAAAAAAAGATAAATAAAAACTGAACAATAATACTAGCATGTTAAAAAACTAACCAGTTCACAAGATTGCAATGACTTAACTTTATGGGCAGTTTCAAATTCATGTTTGACATTTGCAAACCTGAATTCTGATTCTGGCTTCAATATTTGTTGCTGCAAAAGAAAAAAATTACCACACATATTAGGAAGAAAAGAAATATAGACAAAGATCCAGTATTTTCACTTTAGGCACACAAAAAAAAGTATGCTTTTAACATGAGAAATCCTTACTTATAAAAGACAAATAAATGATAAAATAAAATACTCCAAAAAAATGGTGACATACCCCAACTGTGTTGAAAACGAAATGCTTCTTTGACTTGGTGGGATGATTCTCCTCAAATAGAAGCCGGCAAAAACAATTTACCAAGAAATTGTTAATTTTGCCTTCAGGCTTAAGAGAGTACCCTAAACAGCTATATTTCACAAAACTTTTTCCATCAGGCTTCACTGGCCTTGCAACTGAATAAAAAAATACAACCTACCGAATTAGATATGTGGAAAGACAATACAAAACAATATGAAACATACAAGCATAAGGATGTATTTGCATACAACACTTACCTGCTGTGTTCGCCCACTGACATGCTGATCACTGCTTGATAATATGCCATGTCTAAGGCGGATACAATGGCTCTATCTCTGCCTCTGGAGTATGGGTGACCAGTGTATATGCTACCCCTCATTTGCTTTCTCTTTCCATAAAGAGGCATCTTGCAAGTTGGTGAACCACCCCCCACACTACCTCCTAAGTTCAGAACATTGACGTCGAGTGGCTGAAGGATATTAAGTGCAGACTGGCCAGCACGGGTTTTATCATGTGACATATTGCTGCACCCTACCCTATCTTTAACAAAGGATTCATTCTTGTTATATATTTGATCAGTTTGTTTACACAAATCAACACATCTTTGATCAAATCGTTCTCTTGAAGAGGTCACAATATCTAGGGGTCCTGGAGACGAAAAAAATATGATAGCATAATTATTTGAAGTGAAAAGGGAACATACAGATACATAACAGCATGTTAAAAGGCATAGAACAAAAAAAAGATGTGCATAATCAGATAGCAAAGTTGATTTACAAGGTTGATCACATTTGTAGAAGAAACACCCATTGCATGTGGGGTGGTCTCTGCAGGATCCTGTGACTTAATATCAATAACAGCAATTTCCCCCTATGTTAAAAAAACCAGAAATTGCATTAGCAAGAAATAAAGACGATGATAGATAGAAAAAGGTACACAAATAACTTAATTAAAATAACTCAGTTAATCATACTGAAAAAGGCTGTATTCTTTTTACACACTTGATTATACTGCTGGAGGTTATCCATGAGTTGGACATCATTGCCGCTATCAACATTTAAGGTGGTGATATCCTCCAAAAAAAGATAATAATACAAAAAGTGTAAATTAACATGAGACAATGAGATATTAAAAAAAAGAAATGTGCATTATATAAAATACAATACATGCTTACTTTTTTTTTTACATTAGAGACAAAGTTTGCTTCACTTGCTCCTATAGGTTGGCAACTGGTCTTTGACTGACACTGCAGATCAGGATGATCATCATTGTCGATGCCAAGATCAAATGATGGCGCCCAGTTATACAATGCCATGAGCTTTGGACTGTGCGAGGATTTAAGGTGTTTGTTGATGTTATCGCTTGCCTTGCTTTGGACTTCCTGAAATTTACAAACAAAAAATCATTACTGTCATGACATTCATTTTGCTTTACTAAAAACATTTGATATCAATTCCCCCCAGCATGTCACGTAATCAAGTGATAAGAGAATTTATATCTAGCCTTTCTGAAAGATAACATAACAAACAATATTTGACACATGACAATAAAACTATCAACTTCTTATAGGTGCTTCTTGTGAAACTTATCCTATATTGGTTGTTCAAGCAAACAAAACCCAAGACCATACCGTCATTTTGATGAACTAAAATCCATACACATAAAAGGATGTTTGATGAACTACCTGGTGCATATAGTTGGGTGCAGATAACTTGAAACTCTGCAAGAAAAAAAATAATGTTCAAAAATCATGAAGATGGTGTTGGAAAAAAGGAAAACAAGTATTGCTTTTGTTATACAAAAACAGAGGAAAGAAATGGATAATGATCCAAGGGTAACATTAGAGGCTTTACCACACATATCGCCTACAGGGCTCTAATAAGTATGTCCTTTACTAACATCGAAACTCTGAATGAAAGAATGAGAACACAAATGTTTAGTACAAAAAATGTGCAACCATCTTACCTTCCATTATTATATTGATTTGGAGCAAAGTAGAATTAAACCAACATACCTTTAGTGCAGATGGAGAATCATCCTTCCTTCCGTTATTATCTTGGTTCAGCTTATGTGATTGCCCATAGTGTTTGGAAGTAGATGCATCTACATGCGCACAAGCAGGGATTCTTTGGTCAATTGAAACACAAACATATGCATTCTCGCTGTCCTTGTCTGCTACATCAGGGATGCTTCCCTTGCGCGTACAAAAAAATCAAAACAAAAAAATGTGTTATACAAGCCAAAACTTAATATGCAGGGGATTATAGTTCATTTTTTGCACTAAAGAATCTGATTTAGAAAAAGAATCTTTGCCACTTACATGTGAGACTTGATTGACAGGTATATGAAATTGGTTAATTCCTTTTGACCCATAATTGACAACATGCAGTTGAGCTTCAGCAATACCGACTTGCTCTTGAGCTTGAGTTTGGGCTCTAGAAATACGATGCCGATGATAGAAAACTGCAGACCTATTGCTGTCAGATTCTTCGCTGCTAAATGTCCTCTTTCTCTTATTGTTAGATGGACAATCTGAAAAAGAGGAAAAACAGGTAAGTTATCCATAAAATGAAAAACTGTTCATTTTTAACCTTGTTTTTACACAAAACCCTATCAGACCTTGCTGAGAGATGTGCTTGTCAATGACTCCTTGTGCATCTGCTCCATCCATATGAATAGGGTTATCATCCCTAACCTTGTTAACCTCTTTCATTGTACCATGGACCCCCCACAAGAATTTCTAATGTCTCTAGGGAAATGCTTTGCTATACCCACAACCAAGTTTTCCAATCCTGCTATAAAACTTGTGATATGTTCTTGCTCAAATTGAGCAATCATTGACGATATGGCATCCTTAACCTACAAAACATTGAAATTAAGACCCTAATCAAACAAAAAAACTAAATATAAAAAAGGATATAAAGAATTGACCTAAACATATAAGTAATTCCCTCATCAAGCAACGGGTCCCTGACATGGTAATCAAGAATTGATCTAAACTTTGATTTGCTTTGAGAGGCCATTTTTTGATGGAGGTTGAAGCATGCCTACAAAGCTGCGAGCCAAAAAAAAAATGGTTAGAAAACACATACATGGTGAAGTTTCATACAACCTAGCATTCTCACTATAATTAGATTTAGTGAACAAACAAAAAAATTAGCATAACATTTAGTTAAATAGTCTAAACAAATATTTTAGTTTAAGAGTGCTAACAAATACCTAGATTTAGTCTATCACTCAAAAACTGTTGTTACATTTTAGTTTAAAAATAGTATTAACCAAGAGTAAGGCATTAAGGCAAAACATATTCACATATAACTATATAAGATGGCACATTATTAACATTTATCAGAACAAACAAAAATTATTAGTAGAAGCTTTAGTTGAATAGACTATCAGTGACCAAAACATTTAGTTTAAGAGTGCAAACAAAACCTGTTGTTATATTTAGTTTAATAGTATTAACAGAATTAGATTCATCACTATAATTACGACTATATTCATGAGAGACCATGTGGATGTGACCCCATGTTTGTGATGAGTAACTAATACGTGTTCTGGAAAGTTTGAGTTTGATTTTGTTGGTTCGCGCCAAGTCGGCGCATGGCGCAGTCTAGTTCGATTAGACGTGCTTGGATCGCTTGTCCTTCTTTCCAATCAGTCGTTTTGGCAATTTCGTGCTGAAGTACGTTTCACTAATGCTAATGTTGATTATATTATCTCGAGCGGTGCTATGTGATGTTTTCTTGTCTGTGATGGCTGCAGGACCTTGAGGCGGAGTCGTGGCGAGGCATGAGATGGCCGGACTAGGCACAGGCGGTGCTGTGGTCAAAGCGGTCGGGAGATGCCGAAGACGACGAGGACTCGAGGTGGTTGCGAGGCGTGGACAGCAAGAAAAGGGGAAGCTTTCGGGAAGGAGTGTGAGGGGCAATTTGGTAAAATTGACTCAGGCTCACGGAAGCGGTTCTAGTGCGCAGAGTAGTTGGAGCTATTGGGTAAAGTGTCATGAGGACCCGGTAGTGGAGGCTATAAATAGAGAGGTGCTCTTTAGTGCTAGTTGAGGGTTTCTGGTTGTTGCTCTCCATGTCTGTGTGTGTTCTCCTTTCTCTGTTGTATTGATGTGAGGAGTGCTCAGGCAGTGTGTTGCTCTTTTCTTTTGAGTGTGTCTTTCTCAGGATGAGAAGATGTGTATGAGACGGATGTAGAACAAACTCTTTGTAATCATTCATGTCTCTGTCTCTATTTAAGAAATCCTGTGTTTGAGATGCTTTGGTTTTTAGTGTTTGTTTCCCTGTATCCGGGCTTCAGTTCCTTCTTTCTTTCCTGTTCTGTGTTCTCTGTTCTTCGGTATTTTCTTTTGATTGAATGAAGTGTTTTGGCTAGAGTTGCTGCAAAATCTTTGTCTCTGAACTGGAAATTGTTCTCTAGGCCACTTGGCTAGTTTATTTCTAGGAACAAAGATTTCAAAGACAGTACTCCCCTCTAGAGATCACTCGCTGCAATCTTCCTCTGTTTGTGCGATATTTAGGGTTTACTATGTGGGGAGGCAGAGGAATCATGTTCTCTTGATTTCCTTAATAAAAAGATGATTTGGTTTATGTGTTTTTGTTGAGAGATGATTCTCTGTTATGTTGAAAAGCCTCAAGCTCAAAAGATTCATGAATTTCAAGTAATTTGGATTTTGGTTCTCCTGATGTTCTCTTTTCAGCAAAATCAGCATTTACTGTTTCCATTTGATTTTTGTCTGAATCTTTTTGTTTCTGAGGTCAATCTGTTGTTTGAGTTGTAGTCTCAATCTTTTGGGCAAAGGAGAGCAGCAAGTTTTCTTCAATTTTCTTGTTTTCGGCTGCATCTAGTACATCTCTGCCGATCAGTTGTAACCTGCTATCTGCTCTCTCTGTGTTCCAGACTGCATTTCTTTTAGAGTTGCTTTCCTTCTTTTATTGTCTCCTTTTGCAGTCACTAATCTTCTCCTTTCTGTGTTCTCCTTTTGAGTCTGTTTTGTCCAGAGCTTTGTCCCTCTTCTTGTCGGTCTACAAAAACGAAAATCTTCAAAATCACTGCGCCTCTGTTTCGTAGTTTCTGTTCTTTTCAGCTTTTGTCGATCTGTTTTCTGTTTCTATTCTCATCTGTTTTCTACTGCAGCTGCAGCTTCGGTTCTGTTCCAGTTTTCAGGCAGTGATTTCTGCTCTCCTCTTCTCTCGTTTTTGGTAGTAGCTTCAGTTCTCAGTCTGCAACAACCTCAGTTTTCGGTAGCAAGTGTACTCACTATTAGTTTCAGTTTGTGCTTTCAGTTCTTGTAAGTTTTCCTGTTTTTGGTTGCAGTTTCAGTTAGATTTCGGTCTGTCCTGTTTTTGTCTTGACAGTTTCAGTATTCACTGCACAGTCTTCTTTCAGCTGCTGTTTTCGCTTTCTCTGTTGCAGTTGATTTTCAGTTTGCAGTTTTCGGCTAGCTAGTTACAGCTTTCAAATTTTTTTCCTTCTCTTACAGTTTTCCTCTTCAGTTTTTTGTTTTGGGTTGTGTCAACAGATTGGGCTCTATTTTGTCAGCCTAACTGTGTTTCTCCAGTGAGCACACTTGGTCTTTGGGGCAAGTCTATTTTATGACATACAGTCCTTTCAGTTTTCGACAAAGTTGTTTTCGACTTCCAGAGAGCAAATTTATTTTGTCTTCATAGCTTCTATAGCTATCGGAGAAGAAGAAAAAGGTGTGAATACTCAGGGCGATTTTTGAAGGCACCATTCATCCCCCTCTGTTGCCATTTCCGATTCTACAATTCATGATATATATTTAGTACTATTCTTGTACCACAAATGTTACTTCATCGAACAATACAATAAAAAATCTAAGCTAGCATAGCATTTGATACATATGAAAACCCAAAATAAGCTACTATAGTTGACATCGATAGCACAAGATCTCTACCCTGGTTTCAGAAATACCATAGCTTTATAACTAAATTTTCCAAGTTACAGAAATGATTAGTGAACCCACAAAAATACTACTACAAAGCTAACAAACCAACTAAGATTAGAGAACCTAACAAAAACATTATTAAGAGATAAATAGACAAGATTTGCGTATAATAAAAAAACAGAACTAGTATCCTACTTGTTGTGGTTACAGACCAAACAGAGAGAAAGAGTATGGTAGTGGAGAGTTAGGTGAGCAATGCTTAGGGTTTTCTCCATGGCCGGTATCGTATATATATATCCACATGGGGAGTGTTTTTACAATAGTACCCTTACATTTAAGTATCCCCCTCAGGGGCACTTATGTCATTATACATGTCCCATTTTGGGCCTCACAACCTTCTAACAGGCCTGCTGGGCTTAGGTGGGGGCCATCCCCACAACAGGAGCCTGTCATGGTGAAGGGCTTCACGGGCCGAAGCCATGTAAGTCCTTCAGCCTTGGGCTGCTCGCCCGCTCACGTAGTCGCATGACCTTTTATGAACGATGCCCCACTTTTGTGTGCAGTGCCCCGGTTGGAAGACACGGAGCGCGCGGTCGTTGCGCTCCTCGGGCCATACACGGCTAAGGAGCACAGGCTGCGCGAGGCCACGACCGCCTCGGCAAAACAGGGGTGGATAAATTGGGTGTGCGAGGTCCTGGGGATTCCCGTACCCGAGCGCGCGGTGCCGACGGAGGTCCCAAGCTGCTGCGATGGCGACGGTCTCTCGGCGCAGGGCCCGACCTGACGCCATCGCATCCAGCCCATCGGCCGTGTCACCGGCCGGTACCGTCGAGACGGGGGGCACGACCGGCGCTGGGTCCGAACCCGCCGGTTTAGGGGGGCACGCTGCCCCTGACGAGGAGGCCTTAGACGGCGACGAGGTGGCGGTTCCCGGTGTCGTTGCCACTGAAGATGAGGTCTCGTCGCCTGCAACGGCCACCGAGGACTTGCCGCCCGTGCCAACTATTGCGGCTACCAGAGCGGCTGAGGAAGTGTCGGTCGCATCTCCGAGGGCGAAGCGCCCCCGGGTACAGTCGCCTCCGCCTTCGAGGGGGCGATTCCATGTGGCGGGCGCGATCACCGGGATCCTGGTGCCCGGTGAGGAAGTCGGCGGGGCTGAGGAAAAAGTCGTCGCTCCTCGGGCCGACGAAGCCCCCATGCCCCAGATGGAGGCTGAGCGGACACCTCCCCGTGCCTTGGTAGAGGGCGTCGAAGGTAGGCGCGATTCTTTTACCTCCCGCGACTTCGTGAAACTCTCTCCGATTTGCTCGCTCGTTCTGTCGTCGACATCAGGCGAGGCAAGCTCTCCCAGACGCGGTGAAGGATCGAGCAACGGGGGTGTGCGCGAAGTCTCTGAACTTATTGCGCAGGGCGCGACGCGAGCGTCCAGTGCTGTCGAAGCCGCTGGTGTCGAGGGGCCGAGGCCCGTCGTCTCCGATTTCATCCCTCGATCGGAGATGCTTCGCGTTCTTAATGAGGTCATGGAGCGCGTCGGCGGCAGCTTGGATCGACAGGCGCTGTCGACGTGCAGGGAGACCTTCTGGCGCTCGCGCTGGGTGCCTCGGAGATAAGGGTAAGTGGCTAGGTTTACGGCCCACGTCGCCGTCCAGCGCATTTCTAACTCCCGCAGTTTATTCCAGACTCTTGCTCTCAGGCAAGCCCTGGAGGAGACTCGTGTTCGTGAGCGGAGGGTGCTGGAGGGTGAACTTCGTGCTACGGACGAGGCTCACGCCGCCAAGGACGAGCGTATTCGCTCGCTAGAGGCAGAAAACGCGAAGGTGGTTTCCCACGCGGAGGACGCCGTGGTGGCGGCGCAACGCGTGATTGAGGAGGACCGGCACGCCGCAGCGAAGGAGCGCATTGCCTTTCTTCAGCGGAGGAGAAGGCCCAGCTCACCGCATCCTTACGGAGAGGAACCAGTCCTTGGGTGACGCGTCTATGTCGGCGTGGAGGGCGATGGAGTCTTTGGAACGGGCCCTATAAGACCTTTCCGTTGACGTGCCAGATGTTACGCATGGCCCTGAGGATCTAACGCAGACGCTCGAGCTAATGGAAGAGGGCTCCAGCCTCGCCCTCCACGGTGCCAGAGCCTTCGGCGAACACTGCGGCTTCATCAGTGCCTGCCTCACCTTCTCCATGCTCCAGACCCGTGGGTGTAGGCACGTCAACGAGCTGGCGAACCCTCAGCTGGATCTGTCAGCTGAGCCCGGGGCGATGTCCGATGCCGTCCGCTTCATCCAGCCCGCCCTCCGGACTTTCGACAGTCGAATCTGGGGTTACGTCGGGGAGGACGCAGCCAAAGTCGCGCTATGGCGAACGCTGTATCAGGAGGGGGACTTCCTCCAGTGGCTCGAGGAAGTTCCTCGGCACAACGAAGATGGCGTGAACCCGTAGGTGTGATGCCCTCTTTATATGAATGAAGCAACGCTTGCCCAAGATCTTCTTGTCGTTGCGTACCGCTTTGCCCTGGGCGGGTGTGTCATGTAGGGTTTGGATTTTCACGCTCGGCTTCGCCCCGCTTATCAATAGTAGTAGCCGAAGTAGACACGCGAACGCTCCGTCCCCTACCTTTCGAAGGGGCGGAATGGAGCTGGCGCCTAGTCGAAGCAGACGCGCAAGCGCTTCGTCCCCTACCTTTCGAAGGGGTGGCAGCGGAGCCGGCGCCTAGTCGAAGCAGACGCGCGAGCGCTCCGTCCTCTACCTTTCGAAGGGGTGGCAGCGGAGCCGGCGCCTAGTCGAAGCAGACGCCCGAGCGCTCCGTCCCCTACCTTTCGAAGGGGTGGCAGTGGAGCCGGCGCCTAGTCGAAGCAGACGCGCGAGCGCTCAGTCCCCTACCTTTCGAAGGGGTGGCAGCGGAGCCGGCGCCTAGTCGAAGCAGACGCGCGAGCGCTCGGTCCCCTACCTTTCGAAGGGGTGGCAGCAGAGCTGGCGCCTAGTCGAAGCAGACGCGTGAGCGCTCGGTCCCCTACCTTTCGAAGGGGTGGCAGCGGAGCCGGCGCCTAGTCGAAGCAGACGCACGAGCGCTTCGTCCCCTACCTTTCGAAGGGGTGGCAGCGGAGCTGGCGCCTAGTCGAAGCAGACGTGCGAGCGCTCCGTCCCTTACCTTTCGAAGGGGTGGCAGCGGAGCTGGCGCATAGTCGAAGTAGACGCGCGTGCTCGGGGACATCCGTGTCTTGTTTACACTCAGAAGAGTGCGCAGGGACAACACCTGCGTCTTATTTATACTCTACAGGGTGCGTGGGAATATCAATCACGTCTTATTTATACTTCGAAGAGTACGCGTGATGGGCAATGCCCGCATGTGCGCGGGGACATCCGTGTCTTTTTATACTCAGTAGAGTGCGCAGGGACAACATCCGCATCTTATTTAAACTCCACAGAGTGCGCACGGAGGTATGCCTCGACGCTGCGTCTTATTTATACTCCGTAGAGTGTGCACGGAGGTATGTCTCGACGTTGCGTCTTATTTATACTCCGTAGAGTGCGCGCTGAGGTGTCCCCCCGCTGCGTCTTATTTATACTCCGTAGAGTGCGTGCGGAGGCAGACCTCGACGCTACGTCTTATTTATACTCCGTAGAGTGCGTGCGGAGGCAAACCTTGACGCTACGTCTTATTTATACTCCGTAGAGTGCGCACGGAGGTATGCCTCGACATTGCATCTTATTTATACTCCGTAGAGTGCATGCGGAGGCGGACCTCAACGCTACGTCTTATTTATACTCTGTAGAGTGCGCACGGAGGTATGCCTTGACGTTGCGTCTTATTTATAGTCCGTAGAGTGCGTGCGAAGGCGGACCTCGACGCTACATCTTATTTATACTCCGTAGAGTGCGTGCGGAGGCGAACCTCGATGTTACGTCTTATTTATACTCTGTAGAGTGTGTACGGAGGCGGACCTCGACGCTACGTCTTATTTATACTCCGTAGAGTGTACACGGAGGTATGCCTCGACGCTACGTCTTATCTATACTCCGTAGAGTGCGTGCGGAGGCAGACCTCGATGCTACGTCTTATTTATACTCCGTAGAGTGCGTGCGGAGGCGAACCTCGACGCTACATCTTATTTATACTCTGTAGAGTGCGTGCGGAGGTGGACCTCGACACTACATCTTATTTATACTTCGTAGAGTGTGCACGGAGGTATGCCTCGATGCTGCGTCTTATTTATACTCCGTAGAGTGCATGCAGAGGCGGTAGACCGAGATGAAAGCTTGGCAGAGGATCGGCTTTATTAATCTCCCGTTTGCGTGGGCGAGCATCTTACAATGGGTAAGGTGCCGATGTTGCTACATGCTTCCCTTTTTGTCCTAGACATAGTACCGCCGTAGCCTGTCTGCATTCCATGTATGGCGAAGTGTCTGCCCTTCTAACGTGGCAAGGCGGTATGCTCCCTTCTGCAGCGCTTCTACGACAATGTATGTGCCTTCCCATTTGGATTCCAGCTTGCTGACCGTATCTGCATTGAGCTCCATTTTGAGGACGAGGTCTCCAGGCTGAAATTCTCGTGGGTATGTGGAGCGACCACGAGTGCGCACCATCTGGTGCACGTACTTGATGATGTGCTGGGTTGCGCTTACTCGCTCTCCATCGAGGAGGTCTAAGGATAATTGGCGCTCTTCTTCCGGCGCCTGGATGAGGACTCTTCTCGATCCGGCCTTGATTTCCTCAGGCGTCATTGCTTCGTCGCCGAAGAGGAGTTTGAATGGCATGAATCCCATTGGTCGTGTCACCGTTGTGTGGAGGGACCAGAGGACGTTGTGGAGCTCGCCCGGCCACTTGCCTTTTGGCAACCCTGCAAGGCGCTTCTTGACTCCAGCGGAGATGGCGCCGTTTGCCCGCTCGACTGCTCCGTTAGACTGTAGGTGCCCGACCGAAGCGAATCAAAGCGTGATGCCCATGCTGTCGCTGAACCCCTTGAACGGGGCAGCGTCGAACTGTAGGCCGTTGTCGACGGTGAGCTCCCTGGGCACGCCAAAGCGACATATGATGTTCTGCCAAAGAAAGTGCTGCATGGCCGTCGAGGTTATCTTGGCTAGAGCTACAGCCTCTGGCCACCTGGAGAAATATTCCAAAGCGATTACTGCGAATCGTAGGTCGCCTAGGGCCCGGGGAAGTGGTCCCACAACATCAATGCCCCACCGCGCCAGTGGCCATACCTGGGGAATGGGGTTGAGGCTCGTCAGAGGCTTGCGAATGACCCGTCCCATCCATTGGCAACCTTGACACCGGCGTACAAGATCTTGGGCATCGGTGATGGCAGTTGGCCAGTAAAAGCCTTGCCTGAATGCCTTGCCGACTAGCGACCTCGGCGCAAGGTGTGAGCCGCAAAGTCCTGCGTGAATTTCCACCAAGAGCTACTTTCCTTCTTCGCGTGAGAGGCACTGCAGGAGCGGTGCGCAGACTCCTTTTTTGTAGAGTACTCCGTCGAGCACCTGGAAAGACCTGGCGCGATGTTGCAGGCTGCCAGGTACTTGGCCAGCTCTGGGTCCATGGCCTGGTATGACTTGTCAACTGGCCCGCTACCAGACGCGAGTCGGTGTAGATAAGGGCTCGCCGCACACCCAGCGCTTTAAGTTTTGCGAGGCCAAAGAGTAGCGCCTTATACTCAGCTGTGTTGTTGGTGGCAAGAAACGCAAGCCGCACCGAGTACAACAGGCGGTGCCCCTTAGGCGTGGTAACCACCGTACCTACACCCACGCCCGCAACGCCGTAGGCTCCGTCGGTGTTGAGCATCCACACCGGGTCTTTTGGCTGCTGGGCGGGCTGAGCCGACGGGGTCCACTCCGCGAGGAAGTCCGCAAGGACCTGGGACTTGATCGCTGTTCTCGAGGCACACGTTAAGGAGAACAGGGCGAGCTCGGCTGCCCACTTGCCAATTCGCCCTGTGGACTCCTTATTGTGCAGCATCTCCGTCAAGGGGAACGAGGATGGCACCGTGATTGGATGGTCTAGGAAATAGTGTTGGAGCTTCCTCGAGGCCATGACCAGCGCGTAGGCGAGCTTCTCGAGCTCTGCATACCGCGTCTTAGCGCCTTGAAGGGCTTCGGAGACGAAGTACACGGGGCGCTGGAGGGCGCCTTCTTCCAGGACGAGAACAGCGCTGACCGCTGTCGCCGAAGCGGCGAGGTAGAGCAGGAGGGGAGCCTCTGGTGCCGGAGCAACCAGAGTGGGGAGGCTTGCGAGGTGTCTCTTGAGGTCGTCGAAGGCCTTCGCAAAATTGCCGTCCCAATGAAACTCGTCGCAACCGTGGAAGGTCTTGAAAAATGGCAAGCCCAGCTCCGCTGCTCTAGACAGGAAGCAGCTCAAAGCAGCCATACGGCCGGTGAGCCTCTGGACCTCCCTTGTTGTCTTGGGCGGCTCCATAGCAAGGATTGCGTCGACTTTGTCTGGTTTTCACCACCACGTCGTCAACGTAGGCCTCCACGTTCCTCCCAAGCTGAGCGGCCAGCGCTACCGTGACGAGGTGGGTGAAGGTTGTGCTTGCATTCTTCAACCCGAAGGGCATCCTGACGAAACAAAAAGTCCCAACCGGCGTAATGAAGCTGATCTTGTCCTTGTCGTCCTTGGCCATGTAGATTTGGTGGTAGCCGGAGTACGCATCCAGGAAACTCATGAGCTCACACCCCGCGGTGGCATCGACCAGTTGATCTATGCGCGGCAAAGGGTAGTTGTCCTTCGGGCATGCCTTGTTGAGGGCGGTGAAGTTGATGCACATACGCTAGGCGCTGTTAGCCTTCTTGACCAACACCGGATTGGCAAGCCAATCCGGATGCTGGACTTCATGGATAATCCCGGCCTGGAGAAGCTTCGCTACCTCCACCTTGGTTGCTTGCTGCCGGTCCATGGACATACGCCGAAGCTTCTGCTTGACCGGCTTGGCATTGGGGCAGACTGCCAGGTTGTGCTCGATGAGGGCACGGTCCACGCCTTTGATGTCCTCTGGGGACCATGCGAAGACGTTCACGTTGCTCCGGAGAACTTGGAGCAAGTCTGCTCCACCTCCGGGGGAAGGCCATCGCCAATGGATACGAACTGCCCTTCAGCGTGGAGGGGTACCCTCTTGACCCCGCCGTCCGGCTAGGGCTTAGGCGTCCACCCTGGGGCGGATGGCGTGTCTGCCTTCAGCTTGTCGGCGAGGACGTGCACCCTGCGATGTGGACTTCTGGCGCCAGCCTCCATACGCCTAGTGAGATCCTGGTCGCCGAAGATAGTGTTGACACCCCGTGGGCCCGGGAGCTTCATACATAAGAAGGCATGGTGCGGGACCGCCCCGAAGGAGTTGATGGCGGGTCGGCCCAGTATGGCGTTGTACGGGTGCGGGATGTGTACGACATCTAAGACAACGTCTTCGCTCCTGCATTATCGCCTTGACAAAAGGAGACTCGGAGACAACCTAACCCAAGGGCTTCAGCGGCTGGCCCCCGAAACCTTGAAGTGGGGTCCCCGATGGCCCCAAACGGCCCCGAGGGATCCCCATATGGTCGAGGGCCCTCGCCACTAGGATGTTTGCGGAGCTGCCTCCGTCGATGAGGACGTGCCTGACCTCGCAGCCTGCAATGTCAGCCTGAATGACCAAGGCATCTTGGTGGGGGAACTCCACGCCCTGGGCGTCGGCTGGCGTAAAGGCAATGTTGCAGTGCGGCGTCCCCGGAAGCGGTTGCGCCGAGGAGGTTCCTGGCGAGGAGCCTCCGGAGATGACGTTAATGATGCGGTGCTGGCCCCCTCTATGACTGCAGCTTGCGGGGGGCTTCCCTGCGGGTGCTGCACGTGGGCTACGGCGGGTGGCCGCGCTTCCAAGGCCCGGGTTCTGGCGGTTGCTTGCCGCAGCTCCACGACTACGGTGCATGGTCCTCGTGGCAGCAGTGGCGGGGTCGACCGTCGTGGCAGCAGTGGCGGGGTCGGCCGTCGTGCCGCGGACGCCGATGTTCGTGGCCGTCGCACCCGCGTCGCTGTCCACGCCTGCGACTGCCGATGCCGAAGCCCTAGTGTTCACGCGAGATTTCGTCGCACCCACCACCTTCTTCTTTGCCACCGCCGACGAAGCTTTCTTTGGTGCCATCCTTCTTCGGATCTTGACGCTTGCTCTCGTTCTCCCCACGGACGGCGCCAACTGTTGTGGTTACGGACCAAACAGAGAGAGAAAGAGAGAGAGTATGGTAGTGGAGAGTTAGGTGAGCAATGCTTAGGGTTTTCCCCATGGCCGGTATCGTATATATATATATATATATATCCACATGGGGAGTGTTTTTACAATAGTACCCTTACATTTGAGTATCCCCCTCAGGGGCACTTATGTCATTATACATATCCCATTTTGGGCCTCACAACCTTCTAACAGGCCTGCTGGGCTTAGGTGGGGGGCCATCCCCACAACACTACTCGTTTCAGAAACTAAGTTCTTTGAGAAACCATCTTCTTTAGCATACAACTAGTTTTAACTATTCTGCAAAAAATTGCCATGAACCTCGCCCCTAGGTGAATCACTAACCACTACCATTGCATGAACCACTAACCACTACAATATTAATATAATTTACTAAGAAACTAACTACTAAAAAAACATTAGATCCGAACACAAAACACACAAAATGTAAGTAAAAAAGCCTAAAAAAAAACTAAACTAAGTATGTAGGTGAATCACTAACCACTGCCGGTGGATAACCACTAAAAGCAATAAAAAACAAAAATCACACCAAAAAAATATTCATCAAATCGAAAAGTAAATTACTAAAAAACACCAGATCCGAACACACAACCCCGAAAAAAGTATTAGTAAAAGCCTCAAAAAACTAAACCTAAGTAGGAAGGGTAGGTTTATTTCTGCTCTCTCCCCTCCATGATTTGACGAGCGCAAGCAATAGAGAAAACACAAAACCACGATTTCTAACCTCCGACGTCGAGGATGTCCATCGGTTAACCGTCGTGCGTGCTTCTCCCGTTAATCGCCACGCTATCTCCGCCCCCTCTCTCGCTTCTTCGCAAGCCCAGGGAGAATATAGAGCACTCTCTCACTGTCGGCGGTGGAGTCCTCGCTAGCTCCGCCCCCCTCGCTCGCTTTTTCGCACGCCCGGGGAGAAGGGAGAGCTCTCTCTCTCTGTCGGCGAGGAGAAAAGCCAGAGAGCGCTCTCTCTCTGTCAGCGAGGCTCTCACGAGTGGAGAACTGGAGATAGTGCGCTTCTGACAAACGCGTCGAGTTTCGAGCCAACGGGAAAATTCAAACAACAGTACCGGGCAGAAAAAATGGGTTGGTGCTAGATCCATTAAGGGTGTGTTTGGTTCGTGGATGGAGGTTGTATCGTATATCCTGACTGAGTGGATGCAGGCTGAGTGGAATCGTATTTCAGAAAAAGAAGATGTTTGGTGAGGTTGCATGAGCGGATGCAAAAAAACTGAGATGCTGTTTGGTTGCCTGTATGAGCGGATGTAGTCTACCAAACCTGAGAGGCTGACACGTGGGACCGCATAAGATACACTGCATCAACCCATCCAGGATGGCCAGTGAAGCTCATTTTGAGCGTATCCACCCATCCAGGATGAGGGCGTATTTTTGCATCCGCTCATGCAGGCTGCATCCACTTATACAGGCAACCAAACAGGCTCTTTCTCAGATTATACGGATCCACCCAACCAGGACGAAGGAGATTCAGGCAACCAAACACACCCTAACTGCGCGAACCCATTTGGAAGCATCAGATCCTCACCAATCTCAACAAAAGATCCAATGCTCTAAAATTTGGATGATTTTAGTAAACAAAATGTCGTAAGGGTGGCCCCCACCTAAACCCAGCAGGCCTGGTAGGAGATTATAAGGCCCAGAATAGGCCATGTGTAATGACATAGCTGCCCCCAGAGGGGATAACCAGATGTAAGGGTATATCTGTAAAAGCACTCCTCATGTGTATATATATGGGTAAGCCATGGGGAGGACCCAGGCAATCACACTTATCTTCATCACTCTCCACTACCATCTCTCTCTCTGTTTGGTCTGTAGCCACAACAGTTGGCGCCGTCCGTGGGGACGACGAAGACAAGCCTGAAGACCGAAGAAAAAAAGATGGCATCGAAGAGAGCTTCACCAGCGGCGGCGAGGGGAAAGAAGACGGATGGGTCGGAGCAGCGCGTGAGCACCAGGGCTTCGGCATCGGCCGCCGAAGGAGTTGGCGGTGGCGTACGCGTCGTGGTCGCGGGCGTCGACGCCCGCGCGGCAACAACCGACCCCGCCAGCACCGCTACGACGACACCTAACCCCGTCGCTGGCACTGCAATGACAGCCCCCGCCACCCTTGCCGGTAGCGCAGATCCGGCGGCCGGGGGTAGCCGCAACGAACCATCCGGCGGATCTGGAGATCGTGAGGCGATGGTCCCCGCACTAGCCCGTCCACTGGGCGTTCCGGCGGCCCCAACGACACCTGCGGTGGAAAGCGCCCTACTAGTAGCCCTCAACGCGTTCCAGCGGGAACTCGGGGACCTTCGCGGGGCCGTCCGAGATATACAAGAGGCTCAGAGCCAGCAGGTCACGCCGGTAGTCGCGCCCGAGCCCACGCCAGAGAAGGTGGACAGCCGCGAAGCCCCCACGTCTAGCCGTGTCCCGCTGAGACGCGTAGATCCGGAATCTCCGCTTTCGGCGGGGCTGCAGCAGGCGGCGTGGCCCGAAGACTTCAAGTTCCCTCGCATCATCGACCCGTACAAAGGCGACACGGATCCTCGTGAGTTCGTGCGCGTGTACGAAACCGCGATCGAGGCCGCGGGCGGAGACGACACCGCGAAGGCGAAGGGACTCCCCCTCGCACTGCACGGAGTGGCGCTCTCTTGGTTTTTTACCATAGAGCCGGGCTCCATCTACGCGTGGGAGCAGCTTCGCGACCGGCTTCGTAGCAACTTTCAAGGACATTATGTCGAGCGGATCAATGCGGACCAGCTCTTCGCTGTGAAGCAAGGACCCTCGGAGACGCTCCGGGGCTACTTCAAGCGCTTTGACAAGATTCGAGGCCAGGTAAACGATGTTAATGAAACCACAGTCGTTAATGCAGCCATACAGGGCCTTCGCCCGGGCCCGATGGCCGAATACAACGCGCGGAGGCCAATCACGACAGTTGCCAAGCTCTTCGACAAAATGGACGGGTATGCGCGGGCGGAGGAGGATGCGCGAAGACGCAGCATCACCGCCCCCGGCCTCGCCCGTGAGGAGCACCCCCCACGCGAAGTCAGGGTGGGTGGTCCCTCCTCGAACCTGGGCCGTAGCCGAAAGCCCCGAGGAGGCCCTCCCCGAGGCAGGGAGGCCGAGGTACACGGCTACGGTGATCATTACACAAGGGCATGCATCGCGGTGATGGAGCTGCGGAGGGCGACGGCCGGGTCTCGGGCTCCGCCTACTCGTCCCCTCGCCGAAGCCCACGTAGGGCACCCAAGGGATAGCCCCATACGGGCCACCGCAACGGAGGGCGCGCAACATCGCACCATCAACGTCATCACCGGAGGCTCCTCTTCAAAAGCCCCCGGGGAGCAGCCGCAACTGTGGATGCCGCCCCGCAACATCACCTTCGACTTGAACGACGCCAGGGGCGTGGAGTACCCTCACCAAGACTCTCTAGTCATCCAGGCCCACATAGCACGCTGTGAAGTCAGGCGCGTCCTTGTCGACGGGGGAAGCTCCGCGAACATCTTATTCGCAGAAGCCCTCGACCGCATGGCAATCCCCCGAAGCCGGCTAGAGCAGCCAGGAGCTCCGCTTCAAGGCTTCGGGGGTCAACCGCTGCAGGTCCTGGGGCACGTGTCCCTTCCTGTCACTTTCCGTCAAGAGGGCAACAAAGGTAACATCCGGACCGAGCATGTCACCTTCGATGTCGTGGATATCCCGCACCCCTACAACGCCATACTGGGGCGACCCGCCATCAACTCTTTCGAGGCAATCACACTTATCTACATCACTCTCCATCTTCGGCGACCAGGACTTGGCCAGACGTGCCGAAGGCGGCAGCCGCGTCCCGCATCGCCCAGTACATGCCCTCTCCGGCGCGCCCGGTGATGGGCCCTCCGCTCCCGGGTGGACGCCCAAGCCTCGGCCCGAAGGCGGCGTCAAGAAGGTGCCGCTCCAGGCGGAGGGGCAATTTGTGTCCATCGGCGAGGGGCTCCCGCCGGGGGTCGAACGGGAGCTGCTCCGAGTGCTTCAGAACAACATTGACATCTTCGCATGGTCCCCGGAGGACATCAAGGGCGTGGACCGAGCAGTAATCGAGCATCGTTTGGCGGTCCGCCCTGACGCCAAGCCGGTCAAGCAAAGGCTCCGGCGTATGTCGATGGATCGGCAACAGGCGGCCAAAGCAGAGGTGGCGAAGCTTCTTCGCGCCGGGGTCATCCGCGAGGTCCACCATCCAGAATGGCTCGCCAACCCGGTGCTAGTCAAAAAGGCCAGCGGGGCCTGGCGCATGTGCATCGACTTCACGGCACTCAACAAGGCGTGCCCGAAGGACAACTACCCCTTGCCGCGCATGATCAGCTGGTTGATGCCACCGCTGGGTGCGAAACTCATGAGTTTCCTGGACGCCTATTCCGGCTACCACCAGGTATACATGGCCGAAGACGACGAGCAGAAGACCAGTTTCATCACACCACTTGGGACGTTCTACTTCGTCAGAATGCCCTTTGGCTTGAAGAATGCAGGCGCTACCTTCACCCGACTCGTCGCCATTGCCCTGGCCGCCCAGCTTGGGAGGAACATCGAAGACTATGTCGATGACGTGGTGGTCAAAACTCGGCAACTTGCTCTACACGGCCGGGACCTCCAGGAGACCTTCGACAACCTCCGGAAGGCGGGCATCAAGCTCAACCCCGACAAGTGTGTCTTCGGGGTACAGGCGGGCAAACTCCTAGGTTTCCTCGTGTCCGGGCGGGGCATGCAGGCGAACCCCGACAAAGTAGACACCATCCTGGGTATGGAGCCGCCCAAGACAACGAGGGAGGTTCAGAGGCTCGCGGGCCGCATGGCAGCATTAAGCCGCTTCCTCTCCAGGGCGGCGGAGCGGGGCCTGCCGTTCTTCAAGACACTCCGCGGGTGTGATGGATTTCGTTGGGACGGAGACTGCGCGAAGGCCTTCGATGAGCTCAAGCAGCACCTGGCAAGCCTCCCAACTCTGGTCGCCCCAGCACCAGAGGCTCCCCTCCTGCTCTATCTGGCCGCGTCAGCCACTGCGGTCAGCGCCGTCCTCGTCTTAGAGGAGGGCGCCATGCAGCGGCCCGTCTACTTTGTCTCCGAAGCCCTTCAAGGCGGCAAGACAAGATACACGGAGCTTGAGAAGCTCGCCTACGCGCTAGTCATGGCCTCCAGGAAGCTTCGGCATTATTTTCTGGCTCACCCGATCACAGTGCCTTCCTCATTCCCCCTGGCAGAGATGCTACATAACAAGGAGTCCACAGGGCGTATCGGTAAATGGGCCGCCGAGCTCGCTCCCTTCTCCTTGACGTATGCTTCGCGGACGGCAATTAAATCCCAAGTCCTGGCGGATTTTCTCGCCGAATGGACCCCGCCCGCCCAACCCGGCCAGACGCACGATGATCCTGTCTGGACGCTTACAATCGACGGAGCTTACAGCGTCGCCGGCGCGGGCGTAGGGGCGGTGATCATCACGCCCGAGGGACAGCGTTTGCTGTACTCGGCGCGCCTTGCCTTCCCCGCCACCAATAACACGGCTGAATACGAGGCACTACTCTTTGGCCTGGCAAAGCTCAAGGCAGTCGGCGCGAGACGGGTGTTGGTCCGCACTGACTCGCGCTTGGTGGCCGGCCATGTGGACAAGTCATATCAAGCCAAGGACCCTGAGTTGGCCAAATACCTTGCGGCAGTGAGGGCGAGGGAAAGGCACTTTTTGGGTGTCACCGTCAAGGCCATCCCCCGGGCGGAGAATGAGCAAGCCGACGCCCTCGCCAAGGCGGCCAGCCAGCAACTGCCCCCCCGAGGGGGCATTCTACGAGGTGTTAGCAACGGCGGCCATCGCGCAGGACAACCGGGATGCGGCACTTGTCCACCGCATTGATTGGCCAGGAGATTGGCGAGAGCCCATTTTCAATTTCTTACAAGGTCTCGCCGAGCCGGAGGACCCTGCCGAACTGCGACGCTTGCAGCACCGCGCACGGTCCTTCCAGGTGTTCGAAGGGACACTCTACAAGAAAGGGGTTTGCGCGCCGCTCCTGCGCTGCCTCTCGGCTGCGGAGGGAAAGGAACTCTTGACGGAAATCCACGCGGGCGTGTGCGGATCCCACCTGGCGCTGAGGTCATTAGTCGGCAAGGCGTTCAGACAAGGCTTCTACTGGCCGACTGCCATCACCGACGCCCAGGACCTCGTCCGCCGGTGCCAAGGGTGCCAGTGGATGGCGCGCATCATCCGCAGGCCCCCGACAAGCCTCAACCCAATTCCCCCGGTGTGGCCACTGGCGCGCTGGGGTCTCGATATAGTAGGACCACTTGCCCGAACTCCAGCGGACCTCCGGTTCGTGGTAGTCACGCTGGAGTATTTCTCCAGATGGCCGGAAGCGATCGCTCTGGCCAAAGTATCTTCTGCGGCCATACAGCGCTTCCTATGGCAAAACATCATATGTTGCTTCGGTGTGCCTCGGGAGCTCACGGTCGACAATGGCCTGCAGTTCGACGCCACCCTCTTCAAAGATTATTGTGGCAGCATGGGCATCACCCTCCGATTCGCCTCGGTGGGCCATCCCCAGTCCAACGGGGCGGTCGAACGAGCGAATGGCGCCATTTCCGCCGCCATCAAGAAGCGCCTGGTTGGGTTGCCGAAGGGCAAGTGGCCAAGCGAGCTTCACAGCGTTCTATGGTCGCTTCGCACAACGGTAACACGCCCGACGGGATTCACGCCGTTTAAACTCCTCTTCGGTGACGAAGCGATGACGCCCGAGGAAATCAAGGCCGACTCGCGAAGGGTCCTCGTCCAAGCACCCGAAGACGAGCGCCGTGTGTCCTTGGACCTCCTCGACGGGATACGGGCAGACGCAGCCCACCATGTCGAGAAGTACGCGCGGCAGACAATGCGTACTCGGGACCGCTCTATATGCCCGCGGGGGTTCAAGCATGGGGATCTCGTCCTCAGAGTGGCGCTCCAGGCCGAAACCGTTGGCAAGCTGTAGTCCAAGTGGGAAGGCCCGTACATCGTAACAGAGGCATTGCCGAAGGGGGCGTACCGCCTCGCCACGCTCGAAGGACAAGCCTTCCGGCACACATGGAACGCGGACAGGTTGCGGCGGTACTACGCCTAGAAGCAGGACAGCAGGCGTAGAGCCACCAGCCCGTTGTTAGGCGATGCTCGCCCGCGCAAATGGGAGTTCAATAAAGGTTGCTGTTCCCAGAGCATCCCCTGTCCGCGCTGAGCAGAACGAAGTCCACGGACTTTAAATAAGACGTAGCGTCGAGGTTCGCCTCCGCACGTGAGAGTCTGCGGACTATAAATAAGACGTAGCGTCGAGCCTAGCTCCGCACGCACCAGTCCACGGACTTTAAATAAGACGTAGCGTCGAGCCTAGCTCCGCACGCGAGAGTCTGCGGACTATAAATAAGACGTAGCGTCGAGCCTAGCTCCGCACGCACCAGTCCACGGACTTTAAATAAGACGTAGCGTCGAGCCTAGCTCCGCACGCGAGAGTCTGCGGACTATAAATAAGACGTAGCGTCGAGCCTAGCTCCGCACGCACCAGTCCACGGACTTTAAATAAGACGTAGCGTCGAGCCTAGCTCCGCACGCGAGAGTTTACGGACTATAAATAAGACGTAGCGTCGAGCCTAGCTCCGCACGCACCAGTCCACGGACTTTAAATAAGACGTAGCGTCGAGCCTAGCTCCGCACGCGAGAGTCTGCGGACTATAAATAAGACGTAGCGTCGAGCCTAGCTCCGCACGCACCAGTCCACGGACTTTAAATAAGACGTAGCGTCGAGCCTAGCTCCGCACGCACTCTACGGAGTATAAATAAGACGCAGCGGGGGGACGCCTCCGCGCGCACTCTAAGGAGTATAAAGAAGACATAGCGTCGAGCCTAGCTCCGCACGCACCAGTCCACGGACTTTAAATAAGATGTAGCGTCGAGCCTAGCTCCGCACGCGAGAGTCTACGGACTATAAAGAAGACGTAGCGTCGAGCCTAGCTCTGCACGCACCAGTCCAGGGACTTTAAATAAGACGTAGCGTCGAGCCTAGCTCCGCACGCGCGAGTCTCCGGACTATAAAGAAGACGTAGCGTCGAGTCTAGCTCCGCACGCACCAGTCCACGGACTTTAAATAAGACATAGCGTCGAGGTTCGCCTCCGCACGCGCGAGTCTCCGGACTATAAAGAAGACGTAGCGTCGAGCCTAGCTCCGCACGCAATAGTCCACAGACTTTAAATAAGACGTAGCGTCGAGGTTCGCCTCCGCACGCGCGAGTCTTCGGACTATAAAGGAAGTCGTAGCGTCGAGGCTCGCCTCCGCACGCGCCACTCCACGAAGTATAAACGAGACGCACAGACCTGCCCTCCGTGCTCGGCGGCAGGTAACACCAAGCATAAGGTACTATTTGGTTCCATTATAAACGCAAAGGGGTTACATGGTTATAAGCGTAGGACCCAGTGCGTCATTCCCCTGCCCTCCCGACCAACCGCTCAGCCTTGGCGCGGCGCGGACGAGCCCGCGCCGTCGTCACCACGGCGCTGAAGGACCCCTTCAAGCCACTGGAGGAGGTCCCCCTCCCCATGCAACGTCTGCTGCACGGCGACCCTCGCTGCACCTTCCCCGAAGCGGCCCCAGATCCGTTGATGGAACACTACTAGATTCCGACCCTTTAGCCACGAAACGCATCGCAACGACACTAAATTAGTTGCAATAGGTATGTACTATTGCAACGTTTTGCCAAAATCGTGGCGATATGTGCACAGTATTGCCTCTAAAATATTGCGTTGCGATAGTCATTGAATTCGTTGTAATAAGGTGGCTATTTCGCCACCATTTAGAAAATGGTTGCGAGTAGTATGACTTTATTGCCACGGTTATCTTGCGTTGTGATAATATTGATTTTCGTTGCAATAGTTAGGAGGTATTGCCACCTTATAGAATTTCGTTGCGAGTGGGTGACAATATTGCCACAATTTTATTGCGTTGTCATAGTCATCAATTGCGTTGCAAAAGGTTCCTATACAATGCGTATGAAATGAGTTTGTATTGCCACGAAATAAATTTGTTGCTATATATGATGATTGTTTGTGGCAATAATCTGTTATTGCAACGCTTTGTTTTCGTGGGCCTAACTGCTCAACGCAAGGGCCGAATTGGTGTGGAGGAATTATATTATCTATAGTTATTAATTGCTGGAGGAGATAAAAAAAATTGAAAAGTGACAACTAAAACGCAGTTGAGGAGGTCTCACTTGACAAAACAGGAGAGGATAAAAATTAGAATAGAAAAAATAAAAACAAAAACCATGGGGTGTGGAGGAATCGAACCAACAACCTCCTAGCTGGGAGGCCAAGGCGTTTACCACCAGACTATTGTACCCCACTATCAATTATAATTGTAAATTTCTATTTATCCAAGTATGGTAAGCACCTGTCATATAAAACCTTGGGCACCTCCCACCGCACGCCCAGCAGTCACCCCGCCTCCACCATCCGCGGCCACCGCGCAAACGCCGCTACCTAGCAGTCGCCCCGCCTCCACGTATGGCGGCTTGTATGTGAAAAATACGGGTGTGCGGTGGCTGACTCGTACGAGAGAAAAATTAGAGCGGTGGCCATGTTTTGGTTGAAGATTCGATGATGCATGGTTGATGGATACTTCATAGTCTTGCACGCATGTTTATGTGGACTAGCGGAATGCCCGTGCGTTGTTACGGATTTTAAAAAAATTTAGAACATATTTGTATGCATGTTTTAAAAAAAAATTTACCACCCATTAGTTTCAGAATATATATTATGATAAAATTTTAAAATCCGTAGCAACACACGGGCATTCAGTTATTTTTTATTATTTTTGACTTTGATTTCTCTGAAATCCGAAAGTTTCTTCAAGCGGCTTCTTCAAACGACTTCCCAAGTCACAAGAGTTTACACTGATATTTCCGCCGTTCATCATCATTTAAAAATACGAATAAAAAGTATTGACCATGGTCAAAAGCTACCTGTAGAGAAAAAAACAGGGCATAGACAGCAAATAAGTAAGCTAGAAACAGAATTTAACCTTAATTTTTAGGTCAAGTCTAATGAAGATCCAACAAAATAACTTTACTATATCCATTACATGGGTAAAAAAGGAAGCATTCCGCTTGATGTATCATTTCTCTAAGCACTACAAAAGATAAACGTTGTATTAAATCGGCTGAACGCAGAAGAAAATTTCCATCACAAATTATGTTCCTGCACTGGTAGATGATACCAGGAATGTATCGTATGCAATCAAGCCTTTTTGTGCAATCATGGTGCAATTTAACTAAACATCGTCACGAAAAATTCCGACAAAATATACTAGTGGTACTTCATGGTTTAGTGATACTCCGACTGTGTATAAAATTTCAAGCTCAAATTCATTTTATATTACAAGTAACAAAAAAAAGGAGAATTTTGACAAATTTGAACTCTTAATATTTGTTAGATTTTTCTGTTTTTTGGTATTCTTAATATAGAATGAATATAGACTTCAAATTTTATACATAGGTAGAGTAAGTTTAGAAGTACATCTACAATAGTACAATTTTTTCGGAATTTTTTGTGATGTTTAGTTGGATTGCACCATGATTGCATGAAAAAGTTTGATTGCATACAATACGTTCCCGATCAAATCATTGTATTTTTTTTTAAAAAAAAAGAAAGCAAATGTCGCCAGCAGAAATAAAATATTCAAATCACTAAGACGACAAACCTATCTTCAGTAGACAGCAAGAATACCTTTATAACACTTCAGTAAAAAATGCAAATCCTTTAACATTTTTCAAGGAATAATTGAATCTGATTCATTGGAACTTTATTCATAATCACAATCCGCATGAAATCATCCCATAGAAACAAAAAAGCTGGGACTTAAAGAGAACAAAATTCTTGACCTCCAAAATATTTAAGAATGAAATTTTTAGAAAGCTGAAAGCTTGACTGGTTCAAAATACTTCCCATCCAAAACTAAAGTATCTGATTCTGCATATATATTCAATGTACATGCTTGTCGTGTTGCCTGCATCTAGGATTTTGCACTTACATGCTTATTACCAACAAGTTTCAGTTTCATACAATCATACTTTCCCACCAGGTCACCACAGTACCTCCACATTTCACTTCCTGTCTAAAGGTAGCAAGTTCTGGAAAGTGTATGTCCTTCAACTATGCTAGCTGATTTCTTCTACAGGAATGTCTATTGAGGTGCTACCAACATCAATCCGTGTCAAGATACTGGTACAATATGGCTGTATTAATAGCAAATACATACATACTTTGTGAGCAAGACCATAGAATCAAATACAAAGATTTGAACATAAGTAATATGTTATTAAGAGAGACATGATCAAACTATTGTGTGAATATGAATCGATTTTACAGCAGTTCCAAAAGGAAACATGAAGGTCTATTCTACCAAATATATACCACTGTCAGAACGGTTGTAGCGTAAAAATGATTTCTAAATCCAAACATTCACAGTAGTTTTGCAATATGTGATCTAGACACAAGTCTCAAAGCTGGTACAATACCCTGGAGAAGTAATTGAAACCTAGTTCTCTACAAATACTGTCAGACTATCAGTAAGATTCTTATTGTAGAAGTACAGGAACTTGTTCGATTCCAAAAACAGTGGCAAGAGTCAATCCAACACTGGAACTGAAAAATAAATTAATGGCCAAATCTTCTGCTATATAACTCTATATGTTCAAGATAACCCATCTTTAGTGGGAAAAACAATGTAGAAGTCCTTATATGTGATATCAGAATCTTACAGGATGAGTTAATTTAATCATAAAACAAATAAACAAGTATACTACTATAACATATTACAAGTATCACTAGGCTTACTACTCAAAAGACGAGTGTTCCAAGGGTCACAACGTGTTTGACAAACATAGCACAAATTCAATGGCGTCTGACTCCATACAAGAACCACCACGACCCCAGCTGCCTTAGCGCAGCCTCCTGGCCTCTCTCTCCATACAATTTGATCAGAGCAAACAGAGTCGTGGCATCGTCAAGTCAGAAAATTCAACATGGCAAAGAAGCACGGACAAATGGAATGGAAGTGATAGTACTTTTGTTATTAGTTACAAACTTTGTAGTTTAATTATGGAGATTGATATGTAATTCCTGCATGAGTGGTGGCACTTTTAAATTATTATGTGTTGAATTAATATATGTGTTTTTGATCCAGCCGTGTTCCTAATTTGATTATTAATTTGCAACAACAAATTATAATAAACTATCATATACTCAATATGCTACCCCAAATTTTACCGTTGCGATAAACCTGTATGCAAAATTAGTATTTCGTTGTGATAGGCTGTTGCAACGCCACTACTATGGTGTGATTCCACTATATGCCATGAACAATGTTCGTTGCTATAGGATCTATTTGCCACAAAACATATTTCGTCGCAATAACTTTATGGCAATGAAATGCCTTTTGTGGCAATAAAACATATTGCAACGAAACCTCCCGTGGCAATTAAACCTGCTGCAACGAAACGCCTCCCGTAGCAATATATCCTGTTGCAACGAAATGCTCTCCGTGGTAATAGGGTCTATTGCCATAAACTATTGGCGTGGCAATAGAACCTATTACCACGCAATATTTTCGTGGCAAATGATACTATTGCCACGACCAAACTTCGTGGCACAAGAAGCTATTGCCACGGAGTTAGCCGTGGCAATAGCCTATATCGCCACGACATCATTCGTTGCAATAATAAACAATTGCCACAACACATTGCATGGCAATAACCATAGGTATTGCAACGAAACCTCAATCCGTTGCACAATCTTTTAAGCACGCAAGTACTTGCCACGCTTGCCAACGGAAGTGATGTGTTGCAATAGGTACATATTGCATCTATTTTGGCCCTATTGCAACGATTTCGCTCCGTTGTCCTAGACCTGAAAACTAGTAGTGGAAGTTCTGCAGGCTAGATCCGATGGAATGGATGGCGTCCGACACAACCTCGGGGCGGTCGGGAGGATCCAGTTGAGGGTTCGCTAGCTCATGGGTATGCCTACACCCACGAGTGTGAAGCAGGGCGAGGGCGAAGCACGCACCAACATAGCCGCAGTGCTCGCCAAAGGTCCTGGCGCCACGAAGAGCAACGCCGGCCCCCTCCTCGATCAGCCCGAGCGACTCCGACAGGGCCTCCGGCCTGTGCGTAGTGTCCGGCACTCGGACGCACAGATCCCGGAGGGCCTGGTTCAGAGCCTCCATGGCCCGCCATGCCGACAGGGACGCATTTTCCAGGACACGGCGGTTCTCGGCAGCAGACTCCGCCAGCTGGGCCTTCTCCCCTTCTAGGACGGCGATCTGCTGCACGAAGGCGGTGCGCTCCCCAGCCGTGGCAATCTGAGCTTCCGTGGCCTCGAGTTGTGCGGCCACCAGGGCGTCCCCCAGCGTGCGAAGTTCTTCATCCTTCGCAGCGAGAGCAGTGTTTGCTTCGCGGAGGCTGGCTTCCAGAGCCCTCCGCTCCCGGATGCGGGCCTCGTCAAAGGACCGGCCAAGGGCAAGCGTCTGGCAGAAACAACAAATCAGCAGGCGTCCAGAAATACCTTACAAACGGAAGCGCACGCATTTACCCTCATCTCGGAGGCCTGCAGCGCGAGCGCTAGGAGGTCCCCCGCGCATGACGACAGCGCCTCTCGGTTGAGGCCATTATCGGCACGCTCTGCGGCTGCGGTAAGGTCGCAAAATACCTCCGGGCGAGGGAGGAAGTCCGAGCGAGCGAGCCCCGGCCCCAAAGCGCCCAGATTTATCGCGGCCACGGCCATGTCAGTAGCAGCGGACACCGGCGGGGCATCCTGCACAAGGCTCCCAACTTCGCGCATACCTCCGCTGCTCGATCCTTTGCCACGTACGGGAGACGTCGTCTCACCTGATGTCGGCAGAATGAGCGAGCAGATCGGAGAGAGTCTCGCGAAGTCAGGTGAAGAAAGGGACTCACACCTACCTCCTGCGCCCCTCGTCGCGGTCGGAGGTGGCGCCGGTTCGACCGCCCAGGGGGAGGCAGGCGCCTCGACGCTCGGGGAGAACGTCTTCTCGACCGTGCCAGACGCCGTAATCCCGCGGCAAGGCCCCGCAACAGCGTATCGACTCCTAGGTGGCGGCGGAGACTGCATCCGAGGGCGTTTCGCCTGCGGTGGCACAGGCGAGTCTTCCACGGCAGGACCAGCTCCAGTCACTGTTGCCCCCACGGCTTCCTCTATAGGGGCACGCCCTCGTCGGCCGCTGCGGTTGATAACGCACCTTCCACCGTGGTTGGCTCACCAGGAACGGCGCCACCCCCCGGGTTGATGAGTTCCAACTCAACGACGGCCGCGAGCCCAAGCACGGGCTCGTGGGCGTCGGCAGAAGGTGCCGGGGGATCCGCGGCGGTGCGCCCCTCCGAAGCAGTATGGCCAGGCCCACCGCCGGTCGCACGCCTCGTCTCAGCTGGGCTAGCCGCTGGAGGGGCTGCAGGGTCGCGTATGGCTGCCGGGGAACGGGCCCGGCGTCGCGAAGATAGCACCCCCGAGGGGCTACCACCGCCCTGAGCGCCCGGAGTCCCGGCGGGAAGCTCTTCCGGCACCGCACGCTCGGGCACGACAATGCCCACAGCCTCGCAGGTGCGGTTTACCCGCCCCTGCTTAGCCGCCTTGACTGCGGCCTCGCGAGCCCGGTGCTCCTTAAGCGTGTACGGGCCGAGGAGCGCCGCAACCGCGCGCTCCGCATCTTCTAGCCGGGCCACTGCGCAGGAGATCGCGTCAGTCAGGCGGAAGCCAAACAGATACAATGGCGCGGGTAAAGCGTACTGGCGACTTACAAGGGGCGGACGGCAGCAGCAGGCGAGACACGGATGGGTCGAACCCGTCCTCGCGGGGGCCATTCTGTCCAACATAGTTTCCCCGGGAGGAGAGTGGCGCCGCCCCATACATCGTGAACTCCTCGGCTAGGTCACGCACGCTCATTCGACGGGCGACACCGACAAGGCTCTGTAGCTTCTGCGTGTCGTCGATCTCCGCCTTCAGACTCGGCGTGCTGTTAAACGAGATCGGCCCACCTCGGCATTGCATTCTGCTCTTGTCGGTCACGGTGTAATAGAACCACCACCGCGTCCAGCCGGCCGCCCACTGCCCTGACAAGGCTGGCACAGGGAACAACGTCACGCAGGACGCCCGGAGCACGAAGTCCACACCGCCGAAGTTGGACACCGCCCCGTCAACCTTTCTGGGTCGATAGTGTGCGTCGTGCAGGGTGGCGAATAAGCTCGCGCTGGGACGCCACCCCTCTGTCCGCATCGCCCACGTGAAGACGGCCAGGCGGAGTATCGCGTGGGGCGTCAACTGGGCTAGCTCCAACTGGTAGGCCCGCAGGACTTCGCCCACGAACAGCGTGCAGGGCATTCGAAGGCCGGCATCGAAGAACGCCACGAAAACAATAGCCTCCATGGCCCCGGGCTTCGGCTCCGTCTCGTCCCGACGGGGTAGGCGAGCCCCATTGCGATCCACGATCTTCCCCTCATCCACGAGTCGCTGCAGCGTCCCTTCAGTCATGCGGCTCTTCCCCAGCACACGGGAGCAGGAGCCTCCCGAGTGCTCCATGGTGTTCCACCACTTGTTGGCGCGCGAGCTCCCCCGCGGCACCAATTTGTACTCTTGAGAAGGATGGGTTGCCTCGCCCTGGCTAGGCAAGGAACCACTGCGGGGGTGGTAGGCGGCGTCGTCCTGGCTGGCCATCGCTCTTCGCGACAAGGGAGGAAGATGCAGGCAAAGGAGCAACTGGCATGAAAATTAGCACGGGCGGAAGCGAAGCGGCAGATCAAAAAGCAAAGCAAGAAAGGGTGCCTCCACCCCAACACTAGCACCATATAAAGGCCGCTCGCATGCCTTGTGGCTCAGCGCACAGACGGATCAAATTCCCAGCGATTCGGCTATCCAAGATTTGGAACGAAGAACCGCCGGAACCTAGAGGGCCGTGTCAGGTAGGTGGCCAAGCAGCGCACAACGCCCCTACATCCTCAACACGCGTCCAACCTCTCGGGGGACGAGGCGAACGGCCGCGGTCACACAACCGCTCACATCCCACGACGCACCAGTCGTGAATCGCCACGTGCCCCACCTGCAGCATGGCAGACTGCACGACGCGACAGCCTGACTTCTGCCAGGTCAGGCGTCGGCGTCATTCAAGCCGCCATTAAAAGCGCACTACCAGACTGCAAGGTCACAACAGCCACGGAGCGCGCGCGCCTACTTTGACTTGGGCGCCAGCTTCGTTGCCACCCGTTCGAAGGGTAGGGGACGGAGCGCACGCGCCTACTTCGACTTGGGCGCCAGCTTCGTTGCCACCCGTTCGAAGGGTAGGGGACGGAGCGCCCGCGCCTACTTCGACTTGGGCGCCAGCTTCGTTGCCACCCGTTCGAAGGGTAGGGGACGGAGCGCGCGCGTCTACTTCGACTTGGGCGCCAGCTTCGCTGCCACCCGTTCGATGGGTAGGGGACGGAGCGCACGCGTCTACTTCGACTTGGGCGCCAGCTTCGTTGCCACCCGTTCGAAGGGTAGGGGACGGAGCCCGCGCGTCTACTTCGACTTGGGCGCCAGCTTCGCTGCCACCCGTTCGAAGGGTAGGGACGGAGCGCGCGCGTCTACTTCGACTTGGGCGCCAGCTTCGCTGCCCACCCGTTCGAAGGGTAGGGGACGGAGCGCGCGCGTCTACTTCGACTTGGGCGCCAGCTTCGCTGCCACCCGTTCGAAGGGTAGGGGACGGAGCGCCCGCGCCTACTTCGACTTGGGCGCCAGCTTCGCTGCCACCCGTTCGAAGGGTAGGGGATGGAGCGCACGCGTCTACTTCGACTTGGGCGCCAGCTTCGCTGCCACCCGTTCGAAGGGTAGGGAACGGAGCGCGCGCATCTACTTCGACTTGGGCGCCAGCTTCGCTGCCCACCAGTTCGAAGGGCAGGGGACGGAGCGCGTGCGTCTACTTCAACTTGGGCGCCAGCTTCGCTGCCCACCAGTTCGAAGGGCAGGGGACGGAGCGCGCACGTCTACTTCGACTTGGGCGCCAGCTTCGCTGCCCACCAGTTCGAAGGGCAGGGGACGGAGCGCGCACGTCTACTTCGACTTGGGCGCCAGCTTCGCTGCCACCCGTTCGAAGGGTAGGGGACGGAGCGCGCGCGTCTACTTCGACTTGGGCGCCAGCTTCGCTGCCCACCAGTTCGAAGGGTAGGGGACGGAGCGCGCGCGCCTGCTTCGAATCAGGCGTCCGCCTCCGCTAACGCCATCCCAGACTTCGGGCTCCCCAACTACAAGCTTGGAGGCATTCACAGGCCGCAGGGGACGGAGGGGGCCAAAGGACTCGGCGACATGGCTTCGGCCCTGTGAAGCCCTTCACCATGAGAGGCTCCTGTCGTAAGGGTGGCCCCCACCTAAACCCAGCAGGCCTGGTAGGAGATTATAAGGCCCACAATAGGCCATGTGTAATGACATAGCTGCCCAGAGGGGATAACTAGATGTAAGGGTATATCTGTAAAAGCACTCCTCATGTGTATATATATATGGGTAAGCCATGGGGAGGACCCAGGCAATCACACTTATCTTCATCACTCTCCACTACCATCTCTCTCTCTGTTTGGTCTGTAGCCACAACACAAAACATCTAGGTGATACTTATCAAAACCCAAACGACAATTATCCATTTTCATAAAATGCCATTCTAAATCTAAAAAAATATAGTTCTATGTAACATCTTGAAATTTCTTCATATAGTTAAAAATATTATTTTCAGCCCTTCTTTAATTTTTTATTTTTTAAAAGCTTTTCTTAATTTCCAAAAATTAGTAAGTATTTATAATGAATATTTTTTAGTCTAGACTGTGCGTTGCAAGGAGATTTATTGGATGTATAGAGAATTATACTTTGTAAAATGGTTGTTTTGATTGGTTAGGAAGTGAAGAGTGGTGAGAAATCAAAGGAATGTGATGGTTGGAGGAGATCATGCATATGACCATCAACTCAGTTGGTTCTTTATATTAGTCATGTGCTCGTGTGTTGCAACGAAATTTATTAGATGTATAAATAACCATGCTATGGAAGGGAGTTATTTTGTTCTATTGAGAAGTGGACAGTGGTAAGAAGTTGAAGGAATAGGACGGTTGGAGGATAACAGATGTACGACCACCAACTCATTCTTACATAATAGTTATGATAATAATAATGATATCAATATATCATCAATCAATAATGTGAGGAAGCAAGGTCATTCTTGCTTCCCATACAAAGAATTCACAGGCAACATTTTAACTACATTTGGAATAGAAGAAATAGAACGCTACAAGTACAAACATCTCAAGTTTGTCAAAAAAAATTGAAGCTCAGCAATCTGACACAATCCCATGTATCCTCTGCCCACATCTGATTCCTGGAAAGTTTCAATCACCCCTTTGTGACATGAAACTGGCCCAATTCAGAATCAGAGGGGCCTAGTCCGGCGGCCAAAGGCCCGGCTGCAGAGGAGGGCGTTCTTCGGGATCGGGTTCTCGTCCCGCCACGAGTTCGCTGGCTATTAGACTCGGAGGTAGAACTACTGTCCGAGGTACTGCCTGGCCCAGCTCTCCGACCTGACGTTCCACATCCCATGTTGTCCAGAGGTATGTAAATTGCAATCCATCACTGGGGATAGACCTGAAAAGACCATGTACGAGCAGAAGGTCAGATGAGTCGCCATTAGATTATGCCCTTCCAATAAGTTCAGGCACATGTTTTTCCTGCAATGACATGAGAAGAACAGAGTTACTTGTAACTTCAGATAGATAAGTTAGATCACAGTGGTCTACAATGAGCATATGCATTTATAATACCTACAGTGTGTACCGAGCAATCGCATCTCTAAGGTGGTAACTCTGACGACTCGCCGGTGTCCATGTCCTCCATTCCAACCTGTTCATCCAGAAATGGTTACTCACCTTCAGTCATCGATATGAATCAGTAGCCTAAAACAAGTGCATGATTTCAAAGAATGGCATTAGCAAACACACCGTACCCGACGACCCAGAATGCATAACCGTCATTGTGCCATGGCTGCACAAAGTTCTCTGTGTCCTCAAAGATGACTTCGATGTAGTCCCGCATGTTCGCTGCCATGACGGTTGTCTGAAGGTAGGCCCTGTTAGGTTGATTGATCAAGTTGCCGGTAGTGAGTTCAGTAGTTGGGTATGGTCTCTAGTCGTGCGCGTTAGACGTTCGACGTGTGTTACGTTCACACGGGAACGGTTGCTTCATTTTCGCCAGTTTTCAGTTAGCAGTCGTGCGTCATAGCTAGTTCATAGGATGGCACGGATCATGTAGGTCAAAGCGCGCACATAGGGGGCCATGTTGGCCATGATCTGTACTCGTTTGATGCTTAAATTCGTGAATAGAGTCATCAGAAAAGGCTGCGGAAGTTGAGCAACACAAAATCCTCATGTTTCCTCTCAGTGTCGCGTGTGCATCTCCGAGTATTTGAGTACTAGTGGTCATAAGTCGTAAGTCGTAAATGAGTACTCGTAGTCATAACGAGTACTCATGGTCGTAAGTCGTAACCGACTATTAACTTGCTGCGATGAGAAGTGGTCGTAAATGACTTCGTGGTCATGCGACTATGTGCGTGTCCGCTCCGACAAGTGGTATCAAAGTCAGTGTTCGGTGATCATCTCGTAGACATGTCTTCATCATGGGCTCGCCAGGAAGGCAGTCGATGACTCCTCCGTGGAGAGGCCACCTGCGCTCGCCTTCACCTCCTCTGTGCCGACCGTGGCACTGAGACAACAGTGGCCGCACGCTCGTCGTCTAGCGCGTCATCAAGGAGATCTCAAGCTCTGTTGTCTACCCCATGCGTACGTGAATGAACTACAATGACTGGGCACTAATCATGCGAGTCAACCTCCAGGCACAAGGTCTCTGGGAGGCCATCGAAACCGGCGACGCAGACTACCTTGACGACCGGCTTGCGCTGTCAGCAATTCTTTGCACCATGGCGGCCGAGATACTATCGACTCTCGCTGTCAAGCACACAGAGAAGGATGCCTGGGAGGCCATGAAGACCATGTGTATGGGCATCGACCGCATGCGCAAAGCCAATGCCCAGCAACTGTGCAAGGAGTTCGGTGGTATCTCCTTCAAAGATGTTGAGTCCATTGACAATTTCTTGATGAGAATCTCTAGGCTTACCAACAACCTCCACCTGCTCGGTGATCCCATCTAGGAGGAAGAGGTGGTTAAGAAATCCTGCAGGTGGTCCCGGATCGCTACCTCTAGGTGGCTATTTCCATAGAGACACTTCTCAACGTTAGCACCCTCTCGATCAAGGAGGTGACGGGTTATCTTCGAGCGGTGGAGCAGCGCTACTCCAACTGTGGCACCGACGACAAGGGAACACGTCTTCTCCTCATGGAGGAGTGGCGGGCACGGGGGCAGGCACACGATCGAGACTGATCGATGTCTAGCAACATCAACTCTTCTGCACGCCGTGGTAGGCCGCATGGCAGGCGCGAGTGGGATTCCTACAGCAATGGAAAGGAGACTCGTTCTCACGGTGGGCCCGATAACCCCAAGAGGGATGAGTGCAGGTACTGTAGAAAATTAGGGCATTGGGCTCATGATTGCCATAAGAAGAAAAGGGAGGAGGCACATCTAGTGCAGAACACTGACAACGGCCATATCTCTTGATGGCCCAAGTAACGGTAGTGGAATAGGACATCGCCTGGGCGCCCGCCAAGCCAGAACACATCGATGGGCAGGTCTTCCTTAATGAAGAGTGCGCCAGGTCAATCTTCCTCAATGAAGATTATGAGGAGACCTCCTGGTATCTCAACACCGGAGCGTCGAATCACATGACGGGATGTGGCGCTGCATTCTCTAAGCTGGCACCGTGCTGTTTGTAGGAAAAGGGAACCAACATTGTGCCCTCACTAACATGTACTTCATCTTGCGTCTTCTGAGCAACATCACCAACGTTGGCCAGCTCGATGAGGGTGGCTGTAGCATGCTGATTGAAGATGGCGTTCTGCGCGTGATCGACAGCGCAACCTCATCGCCAAGGTAAAGAGATCACCAAACGGGCTGTATAAAATCACCCTAAGTGCGGTACAGCCAGTCTGCCTGAGCTTGCAGGTCGACGACGCGGTGTGGCACTGGCATGCCCACTTTGGGCACCTCAATTTTGTTGTGCTCTGGAAGATGTCAACCATGGACATGGTGCGTAGACTTCCTCACGTGAACCACGTCGATTAGATCTGTGACGGATGCCTCGTTGGCAAACAATAGCGCGTGCCTTTTCCTCTGGAGACCAAGCATCGCACCAACGGCCACCTCGACCTAGTGCACGACGACCTATGTGGACCCATCACACTGGCAACACATAGAGTCAAGTGATATTTCCTCTTGCTCGTCAACGATATGAGTCGCTACATGTGGCTCATTCTCCTCCGAGGTGAGGACAAGACCGCCGGCGCAATCAAGAAGTTCTAGGCCGTAGTTGAGACTGAGACCGGCCGCAAGCTACGCGCCTTGCACACTGAACTGGGGGGAGAGTTCACCTCGGTGGACTTCACCAAGCACTGCGCCAAGCAAGGAGTACACCGACAGCTCATGGTACCGTATTCACTCTAGAACAATAGTGTCGTTGAGCACTGGAACCAGATGGTGATGGCAATGGTGAGGTGCATCCTTAAGGACTGAAAGGTGCCCAACGAGTTCTGGGGGAGGCTGTAACCACAGCTATCTTCGTCCTAACTGCTCTCTCACAAGCAGCGTGAGTGGGAAGACCCCCTATGAAGGCTGGCATGTTGTGAAGCCAGTCGTGCACTTCCTTCAAACCTTTGGTTGTGTAGGACATGTGAAAGTCACGCGGCCGCACACCAGCAAGCTTAACGACAGGAGTGTTCTCATGGTATTCATCGGCTACGACGACCACTCCAAGGTGTACTACATGTTCGACCCCTTATTTGGCTGAGTGCACATCTCTAGGGATGTCGTCTTCGACGAGGGGAGAAGCTGGCATTGGGAGCAATCCAAACAAGCCAACTACCACGACAGCTTCACTATGGCCTACTCTGTTGATGTATTATTAGTGGTAAGACCTAAAGGTAGCTCGCCCAATACCGGCATCATCAAGTCAACCGTGGCAACGGGCGAGCACTCCACTAATCCGACCTTAGGTGTTGGTGCTTCGACAGGCAAATTTGCATCCCCATCATCAAATATTCCATCGGACATCGACCTCAACGACGAAGGAGCTCCTTGGAGGTTCCGGATGGTGCAAGACTGCATCAATGACGCCCCTCCACGTGAGCTCAATCCCAACGAATTGCACATACTGACGATGGAGGAGCTAGCCTCTATCACTGAGGCTAAGGCTGACCAAGAATGGCGGATGGTGATGCAGGAAGAGATGAACTCCATCGAGGAGAACCGAACATGGGACCTCATTGATCTTCGGGCTGGAAAATACCTAGTTGGTCTTAAGTGGGTGTTCAAGCTAAAGAAGGACGCCCGCGGCGAGATCGTGAAGCATAAGGCATGTTTGGTGGCTAAGGGATATGTTCAACATGCCGGTGTAGACTTCGATAAGGTGTTCACACTCGTGGCGCGCCTTGATTCTATATGAGCCCTTGTGGCGGTGGCTGCCTATGAGGGATGGCCGGTACGTCACCTCGACGTGAAGTCTGCCTTTCTCAATGGTGACATCACGGAGGAGGCATACATGGCACAGCCCCCAAGCTTTATCTGCGTGGGCGTGGGCACCAGGCGCTGCTCCTGCGTAAGGCACTCTATGGGCTTCATCAAGCTCCAATGGCCTGGAACACTAAGCTCAACAGCACGCTAACCCCCTCGGCTTCAAGCAAACCTCGCGAGAGCACGCCATGTACACCTCGGGAACTAGCGATTCACGTCTGCTCTTGGGTGTATACGTCGATAACTTGGTGGTGACCGGTACCTGTTTGGAGGAGATCGACCAATTCAAGGCCCAGATGGAGGCCGAGTTCAAGACGAGTGACCTCGAAACTCTCAGTTATTATCTTAGAATCGAGGTCATGCAGAGTGAGGGCAAGATCATTCTGTCTCAAGCATGCTACGTGGCCAAACTACTGGAGAAGGCTAGTATGAGCAGTCGCAACTCCGTCCATGTCCCAATGGAGCCACAACTGAAATTGAGCAAGGAAAGCTCAAACCCTCTAGTCGATGGCACATTCTACCGCAGCATCGTCGGAGGCCTACACTATCTATTGTAAATAATGCACAAAAAAATAGAGACAAGAGATATGAATTTTTACGTGGAAAACCCTTGCGGGAAAAAACCATGGGCGTTCAAAGGCAAACCACTATAATGAGGAGAGTTTACAATGGAGGGCTTGCTTTTTCTATGGACTACTAGGCTATATATATATATAGGGTGAGGGAAAAGAGTCCCACACGGAGAGGAAACTAAATCAGGGTCAGTTGCTACAGATTAACACCACGTCTGATACAACCTGTGCATGCACCTGCCATACCACATTTGGCATGAGGCGTTGAAGTGTCCTACATAGACACGATACGAATTTGGATCAACTTCAACAATCTCCACCTTGAGCCGAATTCCTCCAGTAGTCGAAGAATATGATAGACTCATCTAACAAAATTATCATATATACCTTGATTACCGAAAGTCCAAAAGGACTAGAGAGTAATACCAACTAAGTCTAAGCATAGCTCAAACTTAGATGCAGGAACTGGCTTTGTCAACATATCAGCTGGATTATCATGAGTACTTATATTGCTGACTTTAATATCACCTTGAGTAGTGACACCTCGAATGTAGTGATACCTGATATCAATGTGCTTTGTTCTCTCATAGAACATTTGATTTTTTGTAAGACAAATAGCACTCTGACTATCACAAAAAATATTGTAGTGCAAGATGTACTTCCACAAAGCTTAGTAAATAAACCTCTTAGCAAAATGGCTTCTTTGCAAGCCTCAGAAATAGCCATATACTCAGCTTATGTAGTAGACAAGGCAACGGTTGCTTGCAAACATGCTTTCTAATTAACGGCACACCTTCTAACAGTGAACACATAACCAGTGAGAGATCTTTTATCCAAATCTCTAGCAAAATTAGAATCCACATAACCAACGAGTCCATCTCTAGTGTTCCCAAACTATAAACAAGCATTAGATGTGCCTTGCAAATATTAGAATATCCATTGAACTGCTTTCCAATGCTCTTGTCTAGGATTAGTCATGTATCTACTAACCACACTTAATGATTGAGATAAATCAGGTAGAGAACATACCATAGCATACATAAGCGAACCAACTACACTCGCATATAGAACTTTAGATATGTACTCAATTTCATCATTTGATTATGGACATGACGCTAAAGAAAGTCTAAATTGTGCAGCTAAGGAAGTACTCATAGGTTTGGCCTTATGCATGTTGAAACTACAAAGAACTTTATCAATATATCCCTTTTGACTTAAATATAATTTGCCAAACTGTCTGTCTCTAATAATTTCCATACCAAGAATCCTCTTTGCTGCACCGTGATCTTTCATCTCAAATTCACTATTTAATTGTACCTTCAACTTTGAAATTTCAGCCTTGTATTTTGCAGCAATCAACATATCATCAACATATAGGAGCAAGTAAATAACTGAACCATTAACAGTCTTGAAGTAAACACAGCTATCATAATTAGATCTTTTAAAATTCTGAGATATCATAAAGAAGTCAAATCTCCTGTACCATTGTCTAGGTGATTGTTTCAAACTATAAAGAAATTTTTTCAATTTGCAAACAAAATTCTCCTTTCCCCGAATGACGAAACCTTTCAGTTGCTCCATATAAATGTCTTCTTCTAATTCCCCATGTAAGAATATGGTTTTCACATCCAATTGTTCAAGCTTGTAATCATGCATAGCCACAATGCTATGTAAAGTGTGAATAGAATTATGCTTCACAACAAGGGAAAAGACATCTATAAAATCAATACATTGAATTTGGCTGTATCTATTTGCAACTAGCCTTGCTTTGTACCTAACCTCTTCAGTTGGTGAAAGTTCTTCTTTCTTCTTGAAGATCCATTTGCAGTGAATAGTTTCTTCTCAATTGGCAACTTGACTAGCTCCCAAGTGCCATTCTTGTCAAGAGTTCCATCTCATCATACATGGCAGTCATCCATCTTTCTGAATCACTAGAAGAGATAGCCTCTGAATAAGACGAAGGTTCCGCAGTATCTTCAATTTCTTCTACCATATTTAAACAATAAACCACACCATTAACTTCTTCAATCAATATCTTAGGAGGCTGAATGCTCCTCCTCTGTCTATCAACTGCAATGGAACGATGTGTTGGCAGCTTAATAATAGGGGCTTCTGAAATATTTTCCTTATTGACTTCTATTGTAGATCCTAAATAAATAACATGCTCCACCTGCACGCTTGATTGCTTCTCAATGGGAACATCAATAAATGGCTTATCATGCAACATAGCAAACTCATCAAAAGTAACACTTCTGCTAATAACCACCTTTCTAGTTTCAGGATTCCACAATTTATATCCTTTCACACCAGTTTTATAACTGAGGAAAATGCACTTAATTGCTCTAGACTCTAATTTACCATTGTTAACATGAGCATAAGCAGGAACCAAAAATTCTTAAGTTTGAATAATTTACTGAGAGCCAGACCATACCTCAATTGGAGTCTTCTTATCAATAGCCAAATTTGGTGACTGATTAATCAAATAACAAGCAGTGGAAGCAGTTTCAGCCCAATAACTCTTACATAATCTAGAGTTTGATAGCATCCAACTTTCTCCATGATGGTTCTATTCATGCATTCGGCCACACTGTTTTGTTGAGAGGAAAGCCTGGGACGGTATAATGTCTCACAATACCTTCTGACTTGCATAAAACTTCAAATTCTCCAGAACAGAACTCTAAGCCATTGTCAGTACGCAGCTTCTTGACATGCTTACCAGTTTGTCTTTCAATCATAATCTTCCACTGCTTAAATATTTTGAATACATCTGATTTATGCTTGACGAAATATGCCCAAATTTTTCTTGAGTAATCATCAATGATTGTCGTAGGGGCGGCCCCCACCTAAGCCCAGCAGGCTTGTTAGGAGGTTATAAGAACCAGAGTAACGTATGTAATGACATAAGTGCCCCTGACGGGGAGGTATGCATGTAAGGGTATAACCGTAAAAGCATACCCCATGTTTGTATATATATCAGGATGAGGGGGAGGATGAGGTAGAACACTCCCACCTCTCCACTACCATCTCTCTCTCTGTTTGGTCTGTAGCCACAACAGTTGGCGCCGTCCGTGGGGAGGACAAGGACAAGCTCGAAGACCGAAGAAGAAGGATGGCACCGAAAAAATCTTCATCAGCGGAGGCGAAGGGAAAGAAGACGGCTGGGTCGGAGCGGCGCGTGAATACCAGGGCCTCGGCATCGGCCGCCGAAGGAGCTGGCGGCAGCGCAGGCGCCGTGGTCGCGGGCGTCGACGCTGGCGCCACAGCGACCGACCCCGCCAGCGCCGCTACTGTAACATCCCAAAAATTTGCCTTCTAAAAATTTAAATTCAAATTAATTATTTTAAAGTATTTGAGTTTTATTTGGATTTGCCCTGAATTTCTGTTTTTGAAAAGCTAGATTTGAAAAGTATTTTAAGTAAAACCTAAAAATATTGTCAAATAAAAAGATATTTTGAATTTATATAAAAATCCTAATTCAAATTAATTATTTGGAGTTTTTGGCTTTTATTTGGTTTCCTGGATTTTCTGGAGTTTAAAACCTATTTTTGAAAATAAAAAGTATTTCAAGTATGAAAATTAAATATCAACATTAGTTGGAAATATTTTATTTAAGCCCAAAATATCTCCAGGAGATTCTGTGAATTTTTCTGGAATTTTTGGAGGTATTTTCATATTTTTCTGAGCTTTATTGCTATTTCTCGGGTTTTCAGAAAATCAAGAAAATAAAATTAAAATTCCAAAATTCCAACCCCTCCCTCCGGCCGCCACATGGACGGCCGGATTGCCACCCACGCCGCCACCCGGATCCCGCCCGCCCCTCTCTTGGCCGCCCGATCCCCGCCCTCGGCCACGCGGCCACATCCCAGCCACCCGAGCCCCGCTCCTCTCTCTCCTCACCCCGGCCCACTCGTCAGCCGCCCCCCCTCTCTCACTGCCGCCCGACCCCGCCTGTCAGGCGTGTCTTCCCCGCGCGCCTCTTCTTCCTCGCGCCGCCGCCGCCCGTACCGGCGCCTCTCCTCTCTCCCGCGCGATGCCGATTTCTTTCCGTTCTTCCTCCGCAAGACCCGCGCCCCTTCCATCCTTGCCCTCCCCCGATCCCCTTCCTTCTACGGCGCCCCTTTCCTTCTCCCCCCTCTTTCCTTTCCACCGCCGCCATCTCCGGCGGCAAATCCCCGCGCCCGTACTCCCCCTCCGCCCCTATAAAAGCCAGCCCCGGCCTCCCCTCTCCCCGCCCCACACTGCTCTGCTCTCCTCTTCCTCTCCCGAGCCTCGCAGCGCCGCCTCACCGTGCTCCTCCCTCCCCGAGCGCCGGTGAGCTCGACGGCAAGCGATTGCCGTCGGCTCGAGCCCCCTCTCGCCCGGCCGACGCCGCCTCCGGCTCCACCGCGTCGCCCTCGACCCCTGCCGCCCCTTCCCCGGTCTCGAGCGTCGCCGAAGCGCCGCCGCCCCGTGGAACCCGAGCCGCCGCCGCCCCTCGCCGTCGCCGACCACCCTCCGGCCGTCTCTGGTGACTCGCGCGCCCACCCCCGGGTTCCCCTCACTCTTCTCTCCCTCCTCCGCCCCTCGCCACCGGCCGCCGTCCACCGGAGCTCCGGCGAGCTCCTGGTCCCCGAAGGCCTCCTCCGCCGGCCGGCCACCTCACCCCGCCGTCCCGCGTGGACGCCATGTGATCGCCCGGTGGCAGCCACCTCGGCCTCCCTCGGTCCAGTCAGCGCCACCGCACGCCCCTTCCACCTCACCTCCTTCCCGGGTCCATGGACTTGGTCCACATGGACCGGGCCCACATGTCAGCCCCTCTTTTCATTTTCCAGAGAGAAAATAAATCGGCCAAAAAGGAAAATCCCTCGCTGACGCATTGCTGACGTCATACATTCTTTTCCTTTAGAAAAATAATTCCAGAAAATCCCTTTTTCCATTTTCTCTGAATTTAATCTTCCCGGAGCCCGTTCTCCTTCATCGTAACTCCCTTTGAGCCCATTCAAATTTCTAAATTCATCAAAAATTCCAAACTATCCATTTCTTCCATCCTTTGAAATATTTGAAATTTATTTGATATTTCAAATATTTAAATTTCAAATTCCAATACCTAGTTCAATTTCAAAGCCTCAGTTCCATTCCAAATTTTCTGTGCACTTTCAAAATTCAAATTCCAATCTTGCCAAGTCTCCATAAAATGCATTCTATTTTCCTTGATCCAAATATTGTCTCAGTAATTTCTTTTCCTCGCCAATCTTCCAGTTATTCGATCTCCCTCATACGAACTCCGAATCCGTTGATCCTTTCTCCTAAATTCGTCTAAAATCAGAATCTATCCAAGTATGGCCTCTATTTGAGTTTTTGAGTTTATTTGAGTCTTTGTTTGTATTTATTTGCTTTGTTTGCTTCGTCTTTTCTCGCGTAGATTCCAACGTTGTCGACGATCCTTCTTCACAGCAGCAAGAAGACCCAGAAACCCTGCAAGAAGGCAAGTCTCCTTTGATCATCTTGAACCCATGCTTTTGAAATGTTTTTAAAATATTTTAAATTATGTGCATTGCTATTTACATAAAGTCACTAGTTCAAATCTTTAGGAATTAGTTATTCCAACTTTGTTATGCCCTCATTTGACATTGATTGCCATGTACCTTGTCACCCTAGAACTTCCTTTGTCTCAATAATGAGATTACTATTAATCTTTGTGAATATTAGCATGGTAGGTTAATGCTTAGTCTTGCTATCTAATAACTTTGGAAAATCTTGAAAATGGGAAATTATGATTTATTATTAAATCCTTGTGTTTGAAAGTAAAGTGGCAAATGGAGTTGTCACTGTGATTTTAAAATAAAATAAAAATGTGAAAGTTGGTTTAGATTAGGGTGGATGGCTGTTTGGGTTGGTGCAGTAAGCACGAGAACTTGTTAAGTGTATGTTCCGCCCTAGTCAAGTAAGGACCGACGCTTGTGTTTGTCCAGACTAAGCATTAACCGTACAACCACAAGTCTATATGGGTACGACCTAGCTAACTAACTTATGATAGTCTAGTTTAGGTGCCACCAGTGGAAAGTGGATGCCAGGGATGGACTGGTTATTCACAGTGAGGGACAGGGATTTACTGTACTCATATGGCGCAAGAGGGGGCTTCGGTTCGGGCAGTTAGCCTACCTGCGGTGAAACCTCAGCGGGTGGTATCTAGCTAGATTAGAGTAAGGTAAAGGCTTTGTGATATTTTATCTGGGTCTCATGCCAAAGGAAGCGTGTTGACTTTTAGGATAATTTATCTCTTGTGGGTAAAGTTGTACAACCTCTGCAGAGTGTAAAACTATTCGAATAGCCGTGCCCACGGTCAAGGGCGGGCAAGGAATGCATTCACATGGTAGATTTCTGGTTTTGGTTTTAAAATCAAAAGTTTTGTATTCCGAGAGTGGAGGGAACTCTCGGAAGGGAATCCTGGCGGATGGAGCCAGAGAGGGTGGATGGAACCCGCAGTTTAAAACTTGACCAATGGTAATTGGTTAGCTAGTGTTGGTAGTTGGAACCTTCGCTAGAAAGATAATTCTGTTAAAACATTTACTTCATTAAATTAATGCCTTCGAAAATAATTAGTAGTAAGTGAGATTTCAAATATTGCTTTGTGCAAAAGAACCCTATGGCCTTCCTTTGTTAAGCCTTGCATCTATGCATTTTTCCCAAGACTTGCGGAGTACTTTATGTACTCACATGCTACACTTAAAAATAAAATCTCAGAGGAAGTTGAAGCTCAAGAAGGTGACTACGACTTCTGCTTCGCTTGTGGCTGCGATGGATTCTTCCCGGAGGACTAGGTCGCGCTTCCCCAGTCAACTGCCTGTGGCATCTTGATGGGTCTACTTTGATTTCACTTTGCTTCCGCTGTGTTTTGATTGTGCGAGGTCTTGAAACCTCCAATGTAATAATGAGACCTGGTGGTCAGTACTCTTTAATATTGTAATAAAGCGTTGCTGGTTATGTATTCATTTCTGTTTAACTGTGTGCACTAGCTTTGATCTGGGACTAGTGCAGTAATACACAGAGGGTCCGGGTTCGGAAATCCGGGGTCCCGACAGCTACAACGATACCCAACCCCGTCACTGGCACTGCAACGACAGCCCCCGCCACCCTCGCCGGCAGCGCAGATCAGGCGGCCGGGGGTAGCCGCAATGAAGCATCCGGCGGATCTGGAGATCGTGAAGCGATGGTCCCTGCACCGCCCCGTCCGCTGGGTGTCCCGGCGGCCCCGACAGCGCCTGCGGTACAAAGCGCCATACTAGCAGTCCTCAACGTGTTCCAGCGGGAGCTAGGGGGCCTTCGCGGAGCCGTCCGCGATATGCAAGAGGCTCGGAGCCAGCAGGCCGCGCCAGTAATCGCGCCCGAGCCCACGCCAGAGAGGGCGGACAGTCGCGAAGCCCCCACGTATAGCCGTGCGCCGCTGCCGCGCGTAGATCCGGAGTCCCCGCTTTCAACAGGGCTGCAGCAGGCGGCGTGGCCTGAAGACTTCAAGTTTCCTAGCGCCATCGACTCGTACAAGGGCGACACGGACCCCCGCGAGTTCGTGCGCGTGTACGAAACCACAATTGAAGCCGCGGGCGGAAACGACACCACGAAGGCGAAGGGACTCCCCCTCGCGCTGCGAGGGGTGGCGCTCTCTTGGTTCCTTACCATAGAGTCGGGCTCCATCTACGCGTGGGAGCAGCTCCGCGACCGTCTTCACAACAGCTTCCAAGGAAACTGTGTCGAGCGAGTCGACGCGGACCAACTCTTCGCTGTGAAGCAAGGACCCTCGGAGAAGCTCCGGAACTACCTCAAGCACTTTGCCAAGATTCGATGCCAAGTAAGAGACGTTAATGAAACCACCGTCGTTAATGCAGCCATACAGGGCCTTCGTCCGGGCCCGATGGCCGAGTACAACGCGCGGAGGCCAATCAAGACAGTCGCCAAGCTCTTCGACTAAATGGACGAGTACGCGCGGGCGGAGGAGGATGCGCGAAGACGCAGCATTACCGCCCTCGACCTCGCCCATGGGGAGCGCCCCCCGTGCGAAGTAGGGGCGGGTGGACCCTCCCCGAGGCAGCGACACCGGAGTACGGGAAGGCTCCTCAAGGAGCAGGCATAAACCTCGGCGCCGCCAGCGCAGGTCACAGGCGGCCCATCACGCCCTCGGCACCGAGAGCGCCCGCTAAGGACCCGACCCCGCCTCCCGAAGGGGGGACCGGGGATCGGAAGGCGGACTTGATTGCGGCGGCCAACCCCGCGCAGAACAAGAGCTCCTACACTATGGCAAGTGGTGCGAGGTACACGGCTACGGTGATCATTACACAAGGGCATGCACCGCAGTTCTGGAGCTGCGGAGGGTGACGGCCGGGTCTCGAGCTCTGCCTCCTCGGCCCCCTGCCGGAGCCCACGTGGAGCACCCAAGCGGTAGCCCCATACGAGCCGCCGCAACGGAGGGCGCGCAGCATCGCACCGTTAGCGTCATCACCGGAGGCTCCTCCTCAAGGGCCCCCGGGGAGCAGCCGCAATTATGGATGCCGCCCCGCAATATCACCTTCGACGTGAACGACGCCAGCGGTGTGGAGTACCCTCACCAAGACCCTCTAGTTATCCAGGCCCACATAGCACGCTGCGACGTCAGGCACATCCTGGTCGACGGGGGAAGCTCCGCGAATATCTTGTTCGCCGAAGCCCTCGATCGTATGGGGATCCCCCGAAGCCGGCTAGAGCAGCCAGGAGCTCCACTTCAAGGCTTCGGGGGTCAACCACTGCAGGCCTTGGGGCACATGTCCCTTCCGGTCACGTTCCGTCAGGAGGGCAACAAGGGTAACATCCGGACCGAGCAGGTCACCTTCGACGTCGTAGATATCCCACATCCCTACAACGCCATACTGGGCCGGCCCGCCATCAACTCTTTCGAGGCGTTCCCGCACTACGCGTTTTTGTGTATGAAGCTCCCGGGTCCAGAGGGTGTTATCACCGTCTTCGGCGATCAGGACCTGGCCAGACGTGCCGAGGTCGGCAGCCGCGTTCCACATCGCCCGGTGCACGCCCTCTCCGGCACGCTCGGCGATGGCCCCTCCACCCCTGGGTGGACACCCAAGCCTCGGCCCGAGGGCGGAGTCAAGATGGTGCCGCTCCAGGCGGAGGGGCAGTTTGTGTCCATCGGCGAGGGGCTCCCACCGGGGGTCGAACGGGATCTGCTCCGAGTGCTTCAGAACAACATTGGCATTTTCGCGTGTTCCCGGAAGACATCAAGGGCGTAGACCGAGCCGTAATCGAGCATCGCTTGGCGGTCCGCCCCGACGCCAAGCCGATCAAGCTGAGGCTCCGGTGTATGTCGATGGATCGGCAGCAGGCGGCCAAGATGGAGGTGGCGAAGCTTCTTCGCGCCGGGGTCATCCGCGAGGTCCACCGTCCAGAGTGGCTCGCTAACCCGGTACTAGTCAAAAAGGCCAGCGGGGCCTGGCGTATGTGCATCGACTTCACGGCACTCAACAAGGCATGCCCAAAGGACAATTACCCCTTGCCGCGCATCGACCAGCTGGTCGACGCCACCGCGGGGTGCGAACTCATGAGTTTCCTGGACGCCTATTCCGGCTACCACCAGGTGTACATGGCCGAAGACGACGAGGAGAAGACCAGTTTCATCAAACCTCTTGGGACGTTCTGCTTCGTCAGAATGCCCTTTGGCTTGAAGAACGCAGGCGCTACGTTTACCCGTCTCGTCGCTATTGCCCTGGCAGCCCAGCTCGGGAGGAACGTCGAAGCTTACGTCGATGACGTGGTGGTCAAAACCAGGCAGCTTGCTCTGCATGGCCAGGACCTCCAGGAGACCTTCGACAACCTCCGGAAGGCGGGCATCAAGCTCAACCCCGACAAATGTGTCTTCGGGGTGCAGGCGGGCAAACTCCTAGGTTTCCTCGTGTCCGGACGGGGCATCCAGGCGAACCCCGACAAAGTAGACGCCATCCTGGGTATGGAGCCGCCCAAGACAACGAGGGAGGTCCAGAGGCTGGCGGGCCGCATGGCAGCATTAAGCCGCTTCCTATCTAGGGCGGCAGAGCGGGGCCTGCCATTTTTTAAGACACTCCGCGGGTGCGACGGATTTCATTGGGACGGGGATTGCGCGAAGGCCTTCAACGAGCTCAGGGAGCACCTGGCAAGCCTCCCCACTCTGGTCGCCCCAGCACCAGAGGCTCCCCTCCTGCTATATCTGGCCGCGTCCGCCACCGCGGTCAGCGCCATGCAGCGGCCCGTATACTTTGTCTCTAAAGCCCTCCAAGGCGCCAAGACAAGGTACACAGAGCATGAGAAGCTCGCCTACGCGCTGGTCATGGCCTCCAGAAAACTTCGGCATTACTTTCTAGCCCACCCGATCACAGTGCCTTCTTTATTCCCCCTGGCGGAGATGTTACACAACAAGGAGTCCACAGGGCGCATCGGCAAATGGGCCACCGAGCTCGCCCCCTTCTCCTTGACGTATGCTTCACGCACGGCAATCAAATCCCAAGTCCTAGCGGATTTTCTCGCCGAATGGACCCCGCCGGCCCAACCAGTCCAGACGCACGACGACCCCGTCTGGACGCTTACCATTGACGGAGCTTACGGCGTAGCGGGCGCGGGCGTAGGCGCGGTGATCGTCACGCCCGAAGGACAGCGTTTGCTATACTCGGCGCGCCTCGCTTTCTCCGCCACCAACAACACGGCTGAGTACGAGGCGCTGCTCTTTGGCCTGGCGAAGCTCAAGGCAGTCGGCGCGAGACGGGTGCTAGTACGCACCGACTCGCGCTTGGTGGCTGGTCATGTGGATAAGTCATATCAAGCCAAGGACCCTGAGTTGGCCAAGTACCTCGCGGCTGTGAGGGCAAGGGAAAGGCACTTTTTGGGCGTCACCGTCAAGGCCATCCCCCGCGTGGAGAACGAGCAGGCCGACGCCCTCGCTAAGGCGGCCAGCCAGCAACTCCCCCCGGGATGGGGCGTTTTATGAGATATTAGCGCAGGCGGCCATCGTGCAGGATAACCGGGACGCGGCACTCGTCCACCACATTGACCGGCCGGGTGATTGGCGAGAGCCCATCTTCAATTTCTTGCAAGGCATCGCCGAGCCGGAGGACCCCGCCGAGCTTCAGCGCTTGCAGCACCGCGCAAGATCCTTCCAGGTGTTCGAAGGGATACTCTATAAGAGTGGGGTTTGTGCACCGCTCTTGCGTTGCCTCTCGACTGAGGGGGGAAAGGAGCTCCTTGCGGAGATCCACGCGGGCGCGTGCGGATCCCACCTAGCGACGAGGTCATTAGTTGGCAAGGCGTTCAGGCAAGGCTTCTACTGGCCAACTGCCATCACCGACGCCCAGGACCTCGTCCGTCGGTGCCAAGGATGCCAGTGGATGGCGCGCATCATCCGTAGGCCCCCGACGAGCCTCAACCCTATTTCTTCGGTGTGGCCACTGGCACGCTGGGGCGTCGACATAGTAGGACCGCTTGCCCGAGCTCCAGGGGACCTCCGGTTCGTGGTGGTTGCGCTGGAGTATTTCTCCAGGTGGCCAGAAGCGGTCGCCCTGGCTAAAGTAACTTCTGCAGCCATACAGCGCTTCCTCTGGCAAAACATCATATGTCGCTTCGGCGTGCCCCGGGAGCTCACGGTTGACAATGGCCTGCAGTTCGACGCCACCCTATTCAAAGACTATTGTGACAGCATGGGCATCACCCTCCGATTAGCCTCGGTAGGGCATCCCCAGTCCAATGGGGCGGTCGAACGGGCGAATGGCGCCATCTCCGCTGCCATCAAAAAGCGCCTGGTCGGGTTGCCGAAGGGCAAGTGGCCGGGCGAGCTTCACAGCGTTCTTTGGTCGCTTCGCACAACGGTAACGCGCCCGACGGGATTCACGCCGTTCAAGCTCCTTTTCGGCGATGAAGCAGTGACGCCCGAGGAAATCAAGGCCGGCTCGCGCAGGGTCCTCGTCCAAGCACCCGAAGAGGAGCGCCGTGTGTCCTTGGACCTCCTCGACGGGCTACGGGCAGATGCAGCCCACCATGTCGAGAAGTATGCGCGGCAGACAGTGCGTACTCGGGACCGCTCTATATGCCCACAGGGATTCAAGCCTGGGGATCTCGTTCTCAGAGTGGCGCTTCAGGCGGAGACCGCTGGCAAGCTGGAGTCCAAGTGGGAAGGCCCGTACATCGTAATGGAGGCATTGCCAAAGGGGGCGTACCGCCTTGCCACGCTCGAAGGGCAAACCCTCCGACACACATGGAATGCGGACAGGTTGCGGCGATACTACGCCTAGAAGTAGGACAACAAGCGTAGAGCCGCCAGCCCTTTGTTATACGATGCTCGCCCGCATAAACGGGAGTTCAATAAAGGTTGCTGTTCCCGGCGCATTCCCTGTCCGCGCTGAGCAGAACAAAGTCCATAGACTTTAAAATAAGACGTAGCGTCGAGGTCCGCCTCCGCACGCGCGAGTCTCCGGACTATAAAGGAAGACGTCGCGTCGAGGTCCGCCTCCGCACGCGCGAGTCTCCGGACTATAAAGGAAGACGTAGCGTCGAGGTCCGCCTCCGCACGCACTAGTCTACGGACTTTAAATAAGACGTAGCGTCGAGGTCCGCCTCCGCACGCACTAGTCCACGGACTTTAAATAAGACGTAGCGTCGAGCTCCGCCTCCGCACGCGCGAGCCTCCGGACTATAAAGGAAGACGTAGCGTCGAGGTCCGCCTCCGCACGCACTAGTCTACGGACTTTAAATAAGACGTAGCGTCGAGGTCCGCCTCCGCACGCACCAGTCTACGGACTTTAAATAAGACGTAGCGTCGAGGTCCGCCTCCGCACGCACCAGTCTACGGACTTTAAATAAGACGCAGCGGGGGGACGCCCTCGCGCGCACCAGTCTACGGACTCTAAATAAGACGTAGCGTCGAGGTCCGCCTCCGCACGCACCAGTCTACGGACTCTAAATAAGACGTAGCGTCGAGGTCCGCCTCCGCACGCGCGAGTCTCCGGACTATAAAGTAAGACGTAGCGTCGAGGTTTGCCTCCGCACGCACCAGTCTACGGACTTTAAATAAGACGTAGCGTCGAGGTCCGCCTCCGCACGCGCGAGTCTCCGGACTATAAAGCAAGTCGTAGCGTCGAGGTTCGCCTCCGCACGCGCCAGTCCACGGACTTTAAATAAGACGTAGCGTCGAGGTCCGCCTCCGCACGCGCGAGTCTCCGAACTATAAAGGAAAGCGTAGCGTCGAGGTTCGCCTCCACATGCACCAGTCCGCGGAATATACACAAGATGCGGAGGTCTTCCCTTCGCGTTCGGCGGCAGGTAACACTAAGAAAAGTACTGCTTGGTTTCATTATAAAAGCATGGGGGCTACATGCCTACAAGCATACGACCCAGTACATCATCCCCTCGCCCTACCCGACCAACCGCTCAGCCTTGGCGCGGTGCGGACGAACCCGTGCCATCGTCGTTGTGACCCCCTCCCCATGGAGGAGGTCCCCCTCCCCATGCAGCGTCTGCTGCACGGCGACCCTCGCTGCATCTTCCCCAAAGCGGCCCCAGATCCATTGATGGAAGTTTTGCAGGCTAGGCACGATGGAGCGAATGGCGTCCGCCATAACTTCTGGACGGCCGGGAGGATCCAGTTGAGGATTCGCCAGCTCATGGGTGTGTCTGCACCCACAAATGTGAAGCAGGGCGAGGGCGAAGCACGCACCAACATAGCCGCAGTGCTCGCCAAACGTTCTGGCGCCACGAAGAGCAACCCCAGCCCCCTCCTCGATCAACCCGAGCGTCTCCGACAGGGCCTCCGGCCCGGGCGCAAGGTCCGGCACTCTGACGCACAGATCTCGGAGGGCCTGGTTCAGAGACTCCATGGCCCGCCACGCCGACGCGGACGCATTTTCCAAGATGAGACTGTTCCCTGCGGCAGACTCCGCCAGCTGGGCGTTCTCCCCTTCTAGGGCGGCGATCTACTGCAAAAAGGCGGCGCGCTACTCAGCCGCGGCGCACTTGGCTTCCGTGGCCTTGAGTTGTGCGGCCGCCATGGCGCCTCCCAGCACGCGAAGCTCTTCATCCTTCGCTGCGAGAGCATCGTTTGCTTCACTCAGGCTGGCTTCCAGAGCCCTCCGCTCTCGAACGCGGGCCTCATCAAAGAACCGGCTAAGGGCAAGCGTCTGGCAAAAACAACAAGTCAGCAGGCGCCCAGCAGTACCTTGCAAGATGAAGTGCACATGTTTACCCTCATCTCGGAGGCCTGCAGCGCGAGCGCTAGGAGATCCCCCTCGCATGACGACAGCATTTCTCGGTCAAGGCCGTCGTCGGCACGCTCTGCGGCTGCAGCAAGGACGCGAAGTATCTCCAGGCGAGGGAGGAAGTCCGAGCGAGCGAGCCCCGGCCCCAACGCGTCAGGATTTACCGAGGCCGCGGTCACGTCAACAGCAACGGACATCTGCGGGGCACCCTGCACAGCCCTTTGGACTTCGCACATACCTCCGCTGCTCGATCCTTCGCCATGTCCGGGAGACCTTGTCTCGCCTGATGTTGGCAGAATGAGCGAGCAGATCGGAGAGAGTTTGCAAAGTCACGAGAGGAAAGGGATTCACACCTACCCCCTGCGCCTCTCGTCGCGGTAGGAGGTGGCGCCGTTCCGTCGGCCAAGCGGGGGGCGGGCGTCTCGGTGGTCGGCGAGGAGGTCTTCTCGGCCGCGCCAGACGCCGTAATCCCGTGACAAGGCCCTGCAATGGTGTACCGACCCCTCGCTGGCGGCGGGGACTACGTCCGAGGGCGTTTCGCCGGCGGCGGCACAAGTGATTCTTCCGGGGCAACACCAGCTACGGTTCCCGTCGCCCCCACGGTTTCCTCTGTAGGGGGGCGCGCCCTCGCCGCCCGCCGCGGTTGGTAGCGCACCATCGACCGTGTTTTTGTCGCCAGGAACGGTGCTCCCCCCCCCCCCCCGGGTTGGCGAGTTCCAGCTCACCGATGGCCATAAGCACGGGCTTGTTGGCGTCGACGGAGGGTGCCGGGGGATTCGACGCCACGCGTTCCTCCGAAGCAGTGTGGCCGGGCCCACCGCCGGTCGCACGCCCCGTTCCAGCTGTGCTAGTCGCCGAAGGGCCTGCGGGGTCGCATACGGTAGACGGGGAACGGGCCCGGCGTCGCGAGGATAACATTCTTGCAGGGCTATCACCGTCCTGAGTGCCCGGAGTCCCGGCGGGAGGCTCCTCCGGCACCAAGCGTTCGGGCACAGTAATGCCTATAGCTTCCCATGTGTGGTTTACCCGCCCTTGCTTAGCCGCCTTGACTGCGGCCTCGCGAGTCTGGTGCTCCTTAAGTGTGTACGGGTCGAGGAGCGCCGTAACCGCGCGCTCCGCATCTTCTAGCCGAGCCACTGCGTAGGAGATCACGTCAGCCAGGCGGAGACCAAACCGATACAACGGCGCGCGTAAAACGTACTGGACAACTTACAAGGAGCAGAGGGCGGAAGTAGGCGAGATACGGATGGGCTGAACCCGTCCTCGCGGGGGCCGTTCTGTCCAACATACTTCCCCCGGGAGGAGAGGGGCGCCGCCCCATACATTGTGAACTCCTCGGCTAGGTCGTGCAGGCTCATTCGACGGGCGACACCGACAAGACCCTGTAGCCTTCGCGTGTCGTCAGTCTCTGCCTTCAAACTCGGCGTGTTGTTAAACGAGATCGGCCCACCTCGGCACTGCATTCCGCTCTTGTCGGTCACGGTGTAGTAGAACCACTGCCGAGTCCAGCCGGACTCCCATTGCCTCGGCGAGGCTGGCACCGGGAACAACGTCGCGCATGACGCCCGGAGCATGAAGTCCACACCGCCGAAGTTGGACACTGCCCCGTCAACTTTTCGGGGTCGACAGCGTGCATCGTGCAGGGTGGCGAATAAGCTCGCACTGGGATGCCACCCCTCTTTTCGCATCGCCCACGTGAAGACAGCTAGGCGGAGTATAGCGTGGGGCGTCAGTTGGGCTAGCTCCAACTTGTAGGCCCGCAGGACTTCGCCCGCAAACAACGTGGAGGGCATTCGAAGGCCGGCGTCGAAGGCCTCCATTGCCCGGGGCTTCGGCTCCGTCTCGTCCCGACGGGGTAGGCGAGCCCCATCGCGATCCACGATCTTCCTCTCATCCACGAGTCGCTGCAGCGTCCCTTCAGTCACACGGCTCTTCCCCAGCACACGGGAACAGCTGCCTCCCGAGTGCTCCACGGCGTCCCACCACTTGTTGGCGCGCGAGCTCCCCCGCGGCACCAACTCGTACTCCCTGGAAGGAGGGGACACCTCACCTTGGCTAGGCAAGGAACCGCTGCGGGGGTGGTAGGCGGCGGCGTTATGGCTAGCCATCGCTCTTCGCGACCAGCGAGAAAGAAGCAGGGAAAAGAGCAACTGGCGTTACAATTAGCACGGGCGGAAGCAAAGCCACAAACCAAAAACAGACAAAAAGCAAGCAAGGGCGCCTCCACCTCAACACTGGCACTTTATAAAGGCCGCTCGCCCCTCATGTGGCTCGAAGCACAGACAGATCAAATGCGCAGCGATTCGGCTGCCCACGTTCTGGAAAGAAGAACCGCCGGGGCCTGGAGGGCCGTGCCCGGTAGGTGACCAAGCAGCGCACAACGCCTCCACGCCTTCAACATGCGTCCAACTTCCCTGGGGAAGGGGCGAACGGCCGCGGTCACGCAACCGCTCACATCCCACGACGCACCAGTCGCGAGTCGCCGCGTGTCCCACCTGCAGAATGGCAGACGGCACGACGTGACAGCCTGACTTCTGCCAGGCCAGGCGTCGGCGTGATTCCAGCCGCCATTAAAAGCGCACTACCAGACTGCAAGGTCACAACAGCTCCAACGCGCAACTATATCGGCGCCAAGCTCCAATTTTAGCGCGGGGACGGAGCGCGCGCGCGTCTACTTCGACTAGGCGCCAGCCTCCGCTGCCACCCGTTCGAAGGGTAGGGGACGGAGCGCGCGCGTCTACTTCGACTAGGCGCCAGCCTCCGCTGCCACCCGTTCGAAGGGTAGGGGACGGAGCGCGCGCGTCTACTTCGACTAGGCGCCAGCCACCGCTACCACCCGTTCGAAGGGTAGGTGACGGAGCGCGCGTGTCTACTTCGACTCGGCGCCAGCCTCCGCTGCCACCCGTTCGAAGCGCAGGGGACGGAGCGCGCGCATCTACTTCGACTAGGCGCCAGCCTCCGCTGCCACCCGTTCGAAGGGTAGGGGACGGAGCGCGCGCGTCTACTTCGACTCGGCGCCAGCCTCCGCTGCCACCCGTTCGAAGGGTAGGGGACGGAGCGCACGCGCGTCTACTTCGACTAGGCGCCAGCCTCCGCTGCCACCCGTTCGAAGGGTAGGGGACGGAGCGCGCGCGTCTACTTCGACTAGGCGCCAGCCTCCGCTGCCACTCGTTCGAATGGTAGGGGACGGAGTGCGCGCGTCTACTTCGACTAGGCGCCAGCCACCGCTGCCACCCGTTCGAAGTGTAGGGGACGGAGCACGCGTGTGTCTGCTTCAACAAGGCACCTTCCATCCCAGACCTCGGACTCCTCAACCACAGGCTTGGAGGAATTCGCAGGCCGCAGGGGATGGAGGGGGCCAAAGGACTCGGCGGCATGGCTTCGGCCCTGTGAAGCCCTTCACCATGAGAGGCTCCTGTCGTAGGGGTGGCCCCCACCTAAGCCCAGCAGGCCTGTTAGGAGGTTATAAGAACCAGAGTAACGTATGTAATGACATAAGTGCCCCTGACGGGGAGGTATGCATGTAAGGGTATAACCGTAAAAGCATACCCCATGTGTATATATATATCAGGATGAGGGGGAGGATGAGGCAGAACACTCCCACCTCTCCACTACCATCTCTCTCTCTGTTTGGTCTGTAGCCACAACAATGATGTTCAACATGTAGCTGCACCTCCAAGTGACGGAATGCGAGATTCTCCCCACAAATCAGAGTGAACATAATCCAATATGCCTTTTGTAGAGTGAGTCACAGTACTGAATTTCACCCTCTTTTGCTTGCCAAAGACACAATGTTCACAAAACTTCAACTTATCGATGCTTTGACCATCAAGAAATCCTCTTTTGAATAATTCCATCATTCCAGCTTCACTCATATGCCCCAGACGCATATGTCAAAGATTAGTAGCATCAAAATCAGATGATTTATTTGAAGCAGCAGTAGCATTACCTGGAATTGTAGTGCCTCGCATATGATATAAGTTAGCAGCCTTCATATCACCCTTCATCACAACAAGAGAATCTTTGATGACTTTCAGAACTCCACCTCCACCTGAATGCTTGTACCCTTTGGCATCAAGAGTACTCAATGAGATAAGATTTCTCTTCAAATTCAGAATATGATGAACATCCGACAAAATTCTGATGGTGCCATCAAACATCTTAATCTGGATAGAACCAATGGTTGCAACCTTACATAGTGTATTATCACCCATCAAGACAGATCCACTTGGCATAGCTTCATAGGTAACGAACCACTCACGGTTCGAACTCATGTGAAAAGTACATGCTGAATCAAGAATCCATTCATCGTCGGTTTTGCAATTACCGGCGAAGGCGATGAGAACATCTCCCTCAGAACCTTCTTTGGTGATAATGGTGGCTCTAGATTCATCATCTTATTGATCCTTCTTGAAATTGTTATTCCTCTTCTCCTTATTCTGCAACTTCTAGCACTCGGATATGTCATGACCATCCTTCTTGCAATACCTGCATGACTTCCTGTTCTTGAATTTAGATCTGCCTCTATATCTGCTTTTGCTTCTGTCTTTTGAATTGCCATTTTAACCCTTCTTGTATTGTCTGCTGCGGATAGACAAACCTTCTGCATGCATACTTGAACTTTCACTGGGAACTATAAGCTTCATCTTTTCTTTAGCATACAGAGCTTCATAAACCTTACTGAGAGTAAGAGTATCTCGGCTATATAGAATAATATCTCTAAAAGTAGAGTATGAACTGGGTAGAGAGCATAGCAAAATAAGACTCAAATTTTCATCATTATACTTTACCTCCATAGCTTCGAAGTCTACAACAGCTTCCTTGAAAGCTATTAGGTGGTTCAATAATGAAGCACCCTCAACCATCTTGTGGGAATAAAGCTTCTACTTCAGATGCATCTTGCTGGTCAGATACTTGGTCATGCAAATCTGCTTTAGCTTCAGCCATAATGCAGCGGCAGATGTCTCGTTCATAACCTCTTGTAAAATATTATTTGATAGATGAAGATGAATTTGAGATAAGGCCTTACGATCTTTACGTTGCTTCTCATCAGCGAATAATATGGCTAGCATCTTGTCGATCCCCAGAAGTGCATCATCCAAATCAAGCTGTGATAAAACAGCTCGCATCTTGACTTGCCATAGAGAAAACCTCGTGTCATGATCCAACAACGGAAGATCATACTTCAAAGTTGCCATGCGAAAAGAAACCTAACTTTGCTGGTACGAATTTGTGTGTACCTACCAAAATTCTCTCAATCTAAAAATCCTGGTACGAATTTCGGGTGTACTTAGCAATTTTCGCAGAAATTAACAAAAAAAACACCTCTGGACTGTGGACTTTTTCTTTTAGTGTTGGTTTCCGTGCACCTTGATGCTTTGCATTTGATGGCTTGATGTTGCTTTTCTTGTTGAGGACTTACACGTGTTGGCGATCACTTTTCTGCACTGATCTCTCTCCTGCCACAGTGATCATGACTGTCGTGACCTCGGGACGACGCGCGCAAACACGTTGAGACCGAGGAAAGAAAATGTGATATGCTGCTATTGGACCTGGCACTTCGGCTTGGAGACAGAAAATCAAGTACCGCTCAGATTCGAAGAAAATGTCGCAACCTTGATGTCGTGCGGGTGCCGCTGCGCCTTTTAACCAACGCATTGTCGGATTTTGGTCGGAGTTGAAGCCGCGATACACTCAGATTTGGCAATTTTTTACGAATCTCCTGTGTTCTAATCTCCTGTGCACTGATACCACTTGTTGTAAATAATATACAGAAAAATAGAGACAAGAGATACGAATTTTTACGTAAAAACCCTTGCGGGAAAAAACCACAGGGGCTCAAAGGCAAATTACTATAATAAGGAGAGTTTACAATGGAGCGCTTGCTTTTCCTATGGACTACTGGGATACATATATATAGGGTGAGGGAAAAGAGTCCCACACGGAGAAGAAACTGAATCAGAGTTGGTTGCTATAGATTGACACCACGTCCGATACAACCTGCGCATGCACCTACCATACCACGTCTGGCATGAGGCATTGAAGTGTTCTACATGGACATGATACGAATTCGGATCAACTTTAACAGTATCTGGTACACACACAAGGCCAGACATCATGTTCATAGTCAGCTACGTAAGCCGGTTTATGGAGTTGCCACCACCGAGCACCTCAGCGCCGTGAAGCACCTGCCGCGCTATGTGGCAGGGACAATAGACTACGGGTGCCAGTATGCTAGAGGAACAATGGTTGCCAAACTCGTCGAATGCAGTGATGCCAACATGGCTGGGGTTGTTGACAATCGGAAAAGTACCTATGGCATGATTTTCTTCATTGGGGGAACCCAGTGAGCTGGCAATCACAGAAGCAGAGGATCATCACTTTGTCTTCTTGTGAGGCCGAGTATGTCGTTGCCTCAATGATGGCATGCCAAGGGATTTGGCTCGGGGAGTTGCTCGATAACCTGTTCAATGTGGAAGCAAGTGCGGCAACCCTGCTGTGGACAACAAGTCTGCAATTCAGCTGTGCAAGAATCCGATGTACCATGGCTGGAGCAAGCACATTGAGACGCATTACCATTTCATCAGGGAGTGCGTTGAAAATAGCAAGGTCCTCATCGTTTACATCAAGTCAGATGAGCAATTGGCAGACCTGCTAACAAAACCTCTTGAGCGGATGAAGTTTCAGATTTGCACTAGAAGATTGGAGTCGTCAACGTGAAGGGCAACTAGAACAAGGGGGAGATTGTTATGTTGCTTGATTAAGTTGCTGGTAGTGAGTTCAGTAGTTGGGCATGGCCTCTAGTCGTGTGCATTAGACGTTCGACGCGTGCTGCATTCATGCGGGAACGGTTGCTTCATTTTCGTCAGTTTTCAGTTAGCAGTCGTGCGTCATGGCTGGTTCATGGGATGACACGGATCATGTAGGTCGTGGCGTGTGCATAGGGGGCCATGTGTGCCATGATCTGTATTCGCTTGATACTTAAATTTGTGAATAAATTTCTTAGAAAACACTGCGGAAGTCAAGCAGCACAAAATCCTCACATTTCCCCTCAGTGTCGCGTACGTATTCCTAAGTGTTTGAGTACTCGTGGTTGTAAACAAGTGCTCGTAGTCGTTGTTAAATAAACCAGTTTTTTGTTCATTTGCCGTTTTGTTTGTTTTCTTGTGCACTGTAGTTTTTCATTGGATTGTCAGGTGAGCCCGACACTTGAAGTCTGGGCGCGTCGTTGTTTTTTTAGTACAGCGTGTGAAATAGTCCACGCGAAAGGTTGTTAAATTCTCCCGCCTGTGTCGCACAGCACGTTCGCACGTTCATCTGCAGAGCGTGGTGTTCGGCACGGGCGTTGGGGCCTAATGGCTGTGTAATTTGTTACCTCTTATTTACTTATAAATGGAACGAGAAAATCGCAGTGGTTGGTTGTTGCTGCGGCAAAACTTCTTTTCCTTCCAGTGTAAACTTTGTGTTCGCGTGAGTACAGGTGATCCGAGATCTCTCTGTCTCTGCTCAAAGAGAGGATTCGCTGGGAGGCGGAACATTTGGTATCAGAGCCTTCCGCACCTGGGACGTGATCGCCATGACGCGTCGTCAGTCCTCTTCACCGCCAAGGAGGTTTCGCGGGGAAACCGCACCGCAATCGGGGAGCGGTAGCGGCGGTAGCAGCACTGACCGGGGATTGGTAATTCACCGGGTTACCAAAGAGATCAACAGTAGCGGCTCCTTCCCAACTTTGACGAAGACAAACTACTATGACTGGGCGGCGCTTATGCGAGTCATGCTGCAGGCAAGGGGCTTGTGGATGGCCGTGAGCGTCGGCACCACCGATTTCATTAAAGACCGGATGGCACTCGAGGCGATCGCGAAGGCCGTTCCAGTGGAGATGATTAGGACGGTCACGAGCAAGGCCACCGCCAAGGCTGCGTGGGACTCCATCAGGACAATGCACGTCGGCGTCGAGCGCGTGCGCAAGGCGAGGGCGAACACTCTTCGTCGGGAATTTGATGCCCTCAAGTTTCGCGACGGGGAAACCGTGGATGAATTCAGCATCCGCATCAACGGAATTGCACACCAGCTCACAGTTCTTGGAGAGGACTGCTCGGACGAGGAGGTAATCCATAAGTTTCTTCAGGCGCTTCCACCGAGATTCGAGCAAATTGCGTTGTCAATCGAGACATTGCTCGACCTCAGTGAGCTCACCGTGGAAGAGCTCATTGGATGACTCAAGGCGGCGGAGGAGCGTCACAACCTCAGCGGCGGCGGGGCGTCCCTGGTGAGATTGAACCTCACGGAGGAGCAGTTGATCGCACGGGTAACATCGCGATTGCAATTCTCCGGGGAAGGATCTCAGGAGCGTGGAAAGGGAACCACATCAAGCTACAAGAGGAGCCGCGGCCCCGGTCGTGGCAGAGATGGAGTAGGTAGAGGCAACTCTAGGCCGCAGAAGACAGGCGGGAGCAGCAGCACCGGGACCGCTGCCACCCCTTCGAACGGTAGGGGACAGAACGATCGTGCGTCTACTTCGACTAGGCGCCAGCTCCGCTACCACTCCTTCGAACGGTAGGGGACAAAGCGCCCGCGCGTCTACTTCGACTAGGCACCAGCTACACTACCACCCCGTCGAACGGTAGGGGACGGAGCACTCGCGCGTACACTCTGACTAGTCGCCAACTCCGCTGCCACCCCTTCGAACGGTAGGGGACGGAGCACTTGCGCGTCTACTTCGACTAGGCGCCAGCTCCACTGCCACCCCTTCGAACGGTAGGGGACGGAGCGCCCGCGCATCTACTGTGACTAGGCGCCAGCTCCGCTGCCACCCCATCGAACGGTAGGGGACGGAGCGCTCGCGCGTCTGCTCCGACTAGGCGCCAGCTCCGCTGCCACCCCTTCGAACGGTAGGGGACGGAGCGCTCGCGTGTCTGCTTCGACTAGGAGCCAGCTCCGCTGCCACCCCTTCAAACGGTAGGGGACGGAGCGCTCGCACGTCTACCTCGGCTACTATCGATAAGCGAGGCAAGGCCAAGCGTGAAAATCCGAGCTTTACATGACACACCCGCCCAGAGCAGAATAGTACGCAACGACAAGATCTTGGACGAGTGTGGCTTCGTTCATATAAAGAGGAGGTTGCAAGGCAACCGTACAAATAAGCATACATGACACAGCACACACCTGACCCCGGCATCACACCTACGGGTTCGCGTCACCTTCGTTGCGCCGAGGGACTTCCTCGAGCCACTGGAAGAAGTCCCCCTCATGATGCAGCGTTCGTCGCAGTACGACCTTGGCTGCGTCCTCCCCGACGTAACCCCAGATCCGATTGTGGAAAGTCCGGAGGCCGGGCTGGATGAAGCGGATGGCGTCGGACATCTCATCGGGCCTGGCAGGAAGATCCAGCTGAGGGTTCGCCAACTCGTTGACGTGCCTACACCCATGGGTGTGGAGCATGGCGAAGGCGAGGCAGGCACTAATGAAACCGTAGTGCTCGCCGAGGGATTTGGCACTACGGAGGGTGAGGCTCAAACCCTCTTCAATTCTCTTGAGCGTCTTAGACAGCTCCTCAGGGCCATGCGTGACATCGGGCACGTCAACGGAAAGGTCCTGAAGGGCCCGTTCCAAAGACTCCATCACCCTCCACGCCAACATGGACGCATCATCGAAGGTCTGGTTCCTCTCCGCAAGGGATGCGGCGAGCTGGGTCTTCTCCTCCTCCAGTGCGGAGATCTGCTGAAGAAAGGCGGTGTGCTCCTCCGCCGCGGCGTGCCGGGCTTCCTCCATGGTGCGTTGCGCCGCCGCCACTGCGTCCTCCGCGTGGGAAACCACCCTTGCGTTTTCAGCCTCCAGCGTACGAATGTGCTCGTCCTTAGCGGCATGAGCCACGTCTGCAGCACGAAGTTCGCCCTCCAGCACCCTTCGCTCGTGGACACGGGTCTCCTCCAGGGCTTGCCTGGGAACAAGAGTCTGGAAGAAGCTGCAGGAGTTAGAAATACACCCGGCAGCAGCGAAGGCCACAAACCTAGCTACTTACCCTTATCTCCGAGGCACGTAGACAGCACCTGTCAACCCAAGCTGCCACCGACGCGCTCCGCGGCCTCATTAAGAACGCGAAGCATCTCCGATCGGGTGATGAAATCGGAGACGACAAGCCTCGGCCCCTCTGTGCCGGCGGCTTCGGCAGCAACAAACGCCCGCGCCGCGTCCTGCGCAACAAGGGTGGAGACGTCGCACACACCCCCATTGCTCGATCCTTCACCACGTCCGAGAGACCTCATCTCGCCTAATGTCGATGATGGAATGAGCGAGCAAATCGGAGAGAATTTTGCAAAGTCGCGGGAGGAAAAGGAATCACGCCTACCTTCGACACCCTCCACCGCGGTGCGTGGAGGGGTCCGCTCAGCCTCCACCCAAGGTACAGGGGCTTCACCGCCCCGAGGAGTGACGTCCTCCTCAGCCTCGATAGCTTCCCCGCCAGGCGCCAGGATCCCGGTGACTGGGCCCGCCATATGGAATCGTCCCCTCGAATGTGGAGGCAACTGCACCCGGGGACGCTTCGCCCTCGGGGATGCGGGCGACACCTCCTCAGCCGCTCCAGTAGCCACAACAGCTGCCACAGGCGGCAAATCCCCGGTGGCCGTCGCAAACGACGAGATTCCATCTTCAGGGGCAGCGACACCAAGGCCCGCCGCCTCGCCGCCACCTAAGGCCCCCTCGTCAGGGGCAGCATGCCCCCTTGAGTCCGTAGGTTCGGACCCAGCACCGGCCGTGCCCCCCATCTCGATGGTACCGGCCGGTGACACGGCCGATGGGCTGGATGCGAGACGACAGATGGGGCCCGACGCCGAGAGGGCAGCATCCCCACTTGGCTGTTGCCATCACGGCGGCTGGGGACCTCTGTCGGCACCATGCGCTCAGGTACAGGAATCCCCAGGACCTCGCACACCTGGTTTATCCGCCCCTGGTTCGCCGAAGCGGTCACGGCCTCGCGCAACTTGTGCTCCTTGGCCGTGTATGGCCCGAGGAGTGCAACAACTGCGCGCTCCGCGTCCTCCAGCCGAGGCTCTACACACAAAAGTAGGGCATTCATAAAAGGCCATGCGACTACGTGAGTGGGCGCGCGGCCCAAGGCGAGAGAACTTACATGGAGTGGAGGGTTTTAGAAGCCATGATACTGTCGGATGAACGCCGTCCTTCTGGGTACTGCCTCGTCGCTCGTACTTCCACCGGCTAGAGAGGGGCGCCACCCCGTACATGGTGAACTCTTCAGCGAGGTCACGCATGTTAAACCGACGGGCGACACCAGCAAGCCTCTGCGCCTTCTGTGCGTCGTCGCCCTTCGGCTTCATGTTTGGCGAGCTATTGAACGATATCGGCTGTCCCCGACACAACAGACCGCTCGTGCTAGTCACGTGGTAATAAACCACCGGCGCATCCAGCCGGACTCCCACTTCCCTCGTGTAGCCAACGTGGGGAAGAGCCCCGCGCACAGCTTCCTTAGCACGAAGTTGACGCTGTCGAAGTTCGATACTGCTCCTCCTTTCACTTTCTTCGGCTGGCAGCGCGCATCGTGCAGAATGGAGAACAGGTTCGTGTTGGGTCGACAACCTTCTGTTCGCGCCGCCCAAGTAAAGACCGCCAAGCGAACTATCGCATTGGGGGTCAGCTGCGCCAGCTCCAACCCGTAAATCCGCATGACTTCGCCAATGAAGACCGTCAAAAGCATCCGGAGCCCGGCATCAAAGAATACGACAAAGACAATCGCCTCCGTCTCCGCCGGGTGCGGTTCCGTCTCCTGGGACTGGGCAGGCGAGCCCCGTCACGCTCCTCCAGCTTCCTCTCCCGGACGAGTCTCTAGAGTATCTCCTCAGTGACGCGACTCCACCCCAACACATGGGAGCAGCAGCCTCCTGAGTGCTCCATAGCATCCCACTATTTGTTGACTTGCACTGGCCCTCACACCACCAGAGCGTACTCCGTCGGGGGAGGCGACAGGCCGTGCTGGCTGGACGAGGTGCTACCGCTGAGTCGACGGGTGGGATCGTCGTGGCAAGCCATCCTTCTCTGAGGTGGGGCGCTAAAGAGCAAGAGCACAAGCGAATTGCGCTAGCAACAGAGCAGAGAAGGTAGGGCTAAGCGACCAGTGGAGAAGAGCGTTCCAATGCTGGAGGCGACGCATTATAAAGCCCCCTCACCTCCCCCACAAGCGGAAGTGCAACCGGCGGGAGCCCAGCGGTTCAGCTACCCACGATCGGGAAGTGCAACCGCTGACAGCTGGGGGGCGCGCAGTGGTAGGTGGGCAAACAGCGCACGACGTACCGATAGCATCCCGCCACGCGTCCCGCCCCTCTGGGGAAGGGGCGAGAGGCTGCGGTCGTGCGACTGCTAACAGCCCACGACGCGCCAATCGCAGCCCGCCGCGTGTATCCTCCCATCGGGACAATGCGTATGGCGGCAGCAGCCTGCTCCAGACAACTCAGGGGCCGGCGCGATTCTCGCTACCATTAAGACGCACTACCAGACCGCGGAGCCGCCTGGCCAAGCCGACACCAGACCAGGCGGAGCCCCTCACCCTACTCGACCGCCCGAGGTTAGGCGTGGGGGCCTCACGCACCCCGTGCCCAGGAGAATCCGTGGCGCGAGATCTGTCTCCGCTCCTACTTCGACCCCGCTGACACCTCCCACTTCGACTCCGCCGACATCTTTAACTTCGTCAGCGCCTTCGACTCCGCAACAAGCACACGCCTTCGCTGCGGCTTTGACTTCGCCTTGCTGCCAAGGGGCCCTGAGGGTGAGGACGACCTCGGCAATCCGCCCAGCGCCGTACCCTCGCGGAGAGGCAAAGATTATACCAAGCAGTCAACGCATCAAGTAATTCGGAAGTTCATTGGCCGCAGGGACGGAGGGGGCCAAATGGCTCGACAACATGGCTTCGGCCGGTGAAGCCCGTCACCATGAGAGGCTCCTGTTGTAGGGTGGCCCCACCTAAGCCCAGCCGGCCTGCTAGAGGGTTGTAAGGCCCAAAATGGGATATGTGTAATGACGTAAATGCCCCCGAAAGGGATGCTTGAGTGTAAGGGTATAATTGTAAAAGCACTCCCCAAGTGGATATATATATACAACACAGGCCACGGGGGAAACCCTAAGCACTTGCTCACCTAACTCTCCACTACCATACTCTCTCTCTCTGTTTGGTCTGTAACCACAACAGTTCTCATCCCCCTTTCCCTCTTCCTCATTCTAAACCTAGAAAAAGATCTAGAACGAGTTGTTTGCTATTCACCAGTAATTGCATAATGCTAATGTTGGAAATAATTCATTTGGCACCTATTCCCTGGAAGTACCTCATTTTACACCTATTCCAATAACTCTCCAAAACAAGTTTTGCATTCATCTAGCACTGAAAGTAGATAAAACCATCTTTCTTTTCTCTTCAACCCATTTCCTCTTTCTCAATCCAAGCTAGCCAAGGGCAAGATTTAGGAGCTATGTACAAAATACCATCAGTTCCTACTTAGAATGCTAGAATAATTAGTGCTGATTTGGGGTATCCTACGTATGATCGTATGGCACAATCAGATGGAAGTGAATGATTTCCTCCGCTTTTTGACACCTAACACCAAAACTAAAAGCAGAAGGGAAAAAATCTAAATTACCGGATGTAGATTATGACCGCAAGACGCTGGTTCGCTCGCATTGCTTCATGAACACTTCAATCGTCCGACCATTCCGTTCAATCGCTCACTATGACCGCTCGCTATGACCATCGACACACGTAGTCATAATCTCCCTCTGCTCGAAGACTTTAGCCACTTGAATGCTTCGATCGCTCGAACGAGTACACTCTAGAGATAAAAGAAAAACTATGCTTAGAAAACAGATCGCTGATACCAGCAAACTTTTCTTCGAATAGATCTGATCTATTATTTCTGTATCATGGATGTGGTTTCAATGTGCCCTCATGGCACCCCCTAAAAGCTCTCTCGATGAAAGCCCTCTAAAATCTCACACGTTAGCTCTTAGTCTCTCTTTACTTTTATAGGCCAACGCCCAAGCCATGTCCACCTCAAACACAAACACACAACTCTATCTCTTCCTAAAGTCAAGGGACCTAAAACCCTTCCTAACACGGGTTTTACCATATCTCTAAACCTTCCTGTTATGGTCTCTTTCCATAACGTCTTCAATCTCACCATGTGATGAAGCCTCCAAGACACACCACCAACTCCCATGTCGAAGCCTCTAGGACCGCACCTCCTGTAGCTTCTCCACGCATCATCACATTCTCTAGTGTGAGCTCGATCACCTCGTATGATATCTTGACCACCTAGACCTCAGATTGCCCCCTCCTAGTCCCAGTCCTCCTCGTCACCGACCATGATCACCTCCAGACCCACCTGCATATCAAAGACCAAAGAAATATTTTCCACCAACATAAGTTCATCCCAACTTGACTGTCATCAGCACATATACGTTTAAACCACACCTTTCACCATCCATCATCAATAACCAAGTCATCCACGACCACAATTTTCATTGCTATCCAAAACTCAGCCTCAGACAACATATTACAACCGCTACCTCAACTAGTACTTGAAAATAACAAGTACTCGAGAATTACCATCGCTCCACTCAAAATACTCGGGAATAACAACCATCGCTATCGACTACCAAGAACCATCGAGTACCAATCGCTACAAATACCAAGTACCAAGTCGTTCTGACTATGAGTACCATTCCTCCAACACTGTATACTCGAAGGTAGAAAGGGTTAAAGCACTCCTATATGACCGATTCACTGTTTGAGGTCAAAATCTATAGTTACCTACCGTGGTCAAAGCAGGACGTAGTCGAAGTTGGACAAGGTTGAAGTCTGACGTTCAATCTTCCAATGGCACTCGAATGTCATCTGATCCTCCAATACCACTCAAACGCGTCTGATACTCAGTTGCTACTCGATAGATGTCTAATGCCACTTACCTAATCGGACTAGTCCGAACCTCCTTGAAGCAGAGCATCATTCGATACTCCTTCGCTACTCGGTAGGCATCCAATGTCATTTAGCCGATCGGACTGGTCCAAATGCATGCAAGCACTCGATTCACCCAATCGTAAATCAATGGTTGAAAAACAAGTGACTCTTTGGACTGCACCGATCACGCGAGCTACCGTTCAAGTGGTCCGAATGTTCCGATGCTGATCGAATGGTCAAAATAAACTCCCCCACAAATGCAAATTCCACAGCAATCTAAATGTCAATTATTCATCATTAATAAATACACGACCACCATATGGTCTAACAATCTCCCCCTTGATGAATACATTGATAACACCTCAAAAATTCTTAGAATGAGAAAATTTGCAAGAGAAACTAACCATAGCCAAATGAACCCCGACCACAGCCAAATGAACACAGACCAAAAACACTTAGAAAAACTCCCCCTCAATTCTTGTTCAAATTATTCAAGATTTGCCAAACTCGAAACTACTCAAAACTCTCTTCCCCTTTCTTCTAGTCTAATTCATTCTCCCCTATCTTCTAATCTATTCCCCTTTGGCAATGAAATCATCAAGGGCTGTAGAGGGAGGATAATTCTAAAAGGAGCCATGAGAGTAAAAATCAGGAAGCTTTGTACATTATACAAGTCATTGTGCATTGATTGAAGAATTTGACCAAACCATCTTTTTTAGTAGAGCTACCTCGATCATATAAAGACATATATCATATAGTAATGTTAAAACAAATATTTTTTGCATGATAAAGCATTTTATATCAATGACATGCATCTCAATATGACCAAACCAATTATAAGGAGCAAAATGGGACATTACATTGAAAAGTCAAAGCTTAAAAATGAAGTAGATTTTAAATCTAAGCGAGCTAGCAGTCTCATGTGGCAACCTATTGTTCCATACTCAAATTTAAAGCATGTGGCATGCTTGTAGCATACTTCTTTTCATGTTTGTAGCACTTTTTTTTTAAAATGGTGGCATGCCTGAAGCATACTTCTTTTCATTCATGCACTTTTTGTGCTTTTTCTTTTATTTGACCATGGCATGTTTGAAGCAAACATTTTTTTTTTCATTTGTGAGCCTCTTTTTTTGTGCATTTTCTTTTGTATAATATGCCAACTTGAGTGAACATAAAAGGATTGCCATATGAAATGTGCGAGCTTATAGCCAAGATTAAAATAAGATTCACAATCATGCTAATCCTTTTAGATGAACATCGCAAAGTACTATCTATAGTCAATCTGGTCAAAGTGTTCTTGCCATGTCATGTATTAGTTCAAGTATAGCAATTTTATTACTACAGTCATGATCAAAACTACACAACACATGATTAAATATGATAAAGAGAGATTGTCTACTCATTTGATTTCAAGGCTTGGACTGGATGTATTGCTTGACAAATATAATAAACAAAGCTTCCAAAATATTTAAACACTTAGCTTCCCCTTAGAATAATTCCATAGGATGCAACACACCCAACTCACTTCTCAACCGAGCACAAAGAGAAGAATCAAGCAGTTAAGAGTGAAAACGAGCAATCTAAGAAGAAACTCAAAAACCACTTGAAAAAGACCACTTGTGAAATAACATTACCTTTTCCACATGGTCTAACTAGAAGATGAAACTCTTGGACGCCATCAAAGGGAGTGAAGAACCAACTAGTATTCCAGCCAAGTAATGATGAGAAAGTCTGGAACTCACTCAAGCGCATGTTCTTCATCCCACGTTATCTGGTCTTACATCACAGAAATTGTTGTTCTCATAGTACTAGGGTTAGTGAGATCAGATTTAGGAATCTAGTACTGTGACATACAACGAATAGGAGCAACAATAGACACTAATAAAGATTTAAGCGAAGCATTAGCATCTTACAAATTTTGACTAGACGGTCGTTGAGAAGCTCGTTCGACCACGGGGCGGTCTGACCACCACAATAGAGCTGGTCTAACCACCGATCAGTCGGATTGCATGGACTTCACTGACCAAAAATGATCCAACTGCTTAGGTAAACTGGTCTAACCCCTGACCGGTCTAACCAAGCGAAAGGCACTGGTCAAAACACTGGTTGTTGAAACCTTGGTCAAAACTCTAGTCTAATCATGCTGTTCCAACCACGGGAGAAAGCTGGTCTGACTGATCTGACTATCAATCTAATTGAGTAGAAAGTACTAGTCAAAACACTAGTTTGACACGGGGGTGTCCAACCACAGGGCATCTATCCACGGGGTGATCCGACTGCCGCATGACCACTTGTGGTACCTGAGGCTGATCCAACATGTTGAAAACCTTGATCTGATCGATCTTGTTGTAAAAACTCCTGAACTTGCAGACAATTGATTAGAGCGACAACTTGCAGATGATTGATTAGAGGGAGCAGAGTGACAAGAAAGAGCTTGCATAGATCCCATTCAGGAATGCTTTCTTAACCTGTCTTCCTTCTCCTTCTTTGCTTTTTGAAAACAAAACTGAACCAGATGACCCTCTCTACCACAGTGAGTGCATTGATACTTGACTTGATGAGAAGTCATATTTGATAGCTTCACAACACTCACTTTGGTAGAGGGATCCTTTGCTATGCCAGTAGATTTAAACACAATTTGTTTTAGTTTAGATTACATCTCAGTCTTTCTTGGTTCAAAAAACTTAACAACCTTAGGAGAATTATTCTTGGCGTGCTGAGCAATATTAAATCCTAGACCATATTTTTTCACACTTATTTTTGAATGATCTAAAATCATATTCATGTTCTTCTTGTCAAAAGAAAACATCTCTAAAGTATTCTTAAGATACTCATTTTCTTTAGCCAAAGCAGGACAGGTTGTGCATTTACCAGATTCATTCACTAAATTCTTAGAAGTACTAGACTGAGCTAATTTCTCCTTTTCAACAAAATCATTTAGTTGTCTAGTCAAAGTTTCTATTTCAGTGTTAAGTTTAGGACAATTAGAACAAGAAACACTCTCATAATAAAGCATTTATTGAATTGACTCCTGAGATGAATTAAGCCTAGCTTGAAGTAAATAACACTTAGAGCAAACTTTAAATTGAGCAGAAGAACTAGACTTAAGCTTTTCAATTTTGGTTTTTGCAAGTTTTACTTCTCATCACAAGAGCCGTGTGCCAATTTTAATTTATCAAGTTTAGCAGTTATATCACTAAGTTGAATGAAGGTTGATACATTTATTTTTCTTACAGACTCCAATTCAGAATGTAAAACTTGACAGGACTCACAAAATTCATCATCATGAAGAGAATATCTAAGTCTATGAATTTCAAAGTTTAAGTTCTCAACAACAAGATCATGATTGTTAATTTTGTTTTTGTATTTATTGAGCTCTTTTATCAATCTAAGCACAACACGAGATAAATCGATGTAGGAAGGTTTTACCTCATCTAGATAACTGTAGAGATCACCATTGTCGTAATCCTCACTATTTACCATAAAGCACATCCTTGTGAGGTTCGCCTCCTTTTCCTTCTTGCCATTGTCCTCATCACTTGCAGATTTGACATTGCTCAAATCAATCTTCTCAAGTGCTGAGAGTACCTTGTTAATCGCCTTGCGTTAGTTATGCTTCTTGCTTAAGGTAGTCTTGAACTGAAGTCGACGAGTTAGTGCCTTGTTGTCATCAACCTCCTTGCTCTTTAGTTTAGGGTAGTTAAACTTAATGTGATTAAGTTTACCACATTCATAGCATCTAACAGGACCTCCTCTCCACCTCATTCTGACGTTACTGATTGCCTTTGTCACTTAGTTGGAGAGAAGAACAATATGCTCTTCTGGTATCTCCTCTAGCTGTTCATCTGAAATAAGTGAAAAGCAGACAAAGAGACACTAGAGGGACTAGATGAACCATCAGCTTGATTAGTCACTAAGCCCAAGGAATTAGTCTTGTTTATCCTAGCCAAAACATTAATCTAATGTGTTTTCATCTTGGAATAAAGATCATTCAACGTGAGAGTTTCCATGCTAATAGAATGATTGATGGTAGTGACTAACACATTCCAAATGGATATATCCAGAGAATTTAACATTTGTCGTGCATTGTCAGAATCAGTGTATGTGACACCCACAGATTGCAAATCACTAGTAATCTTATTGAAACGATTGAAAAGTGCATCTACTGATTCTCCAGGTTTCATCTCAAATTTAGAATACACCTTTTTGTATTCATTTTGATGCACAGCCTTAACAAACTTTGATCCTTCATGGTAATTGGCTAGAGTAGACCAAATTTTATTTGTAAATTTAAGATGAGCAATTATGACAAACTCATTTCTACTTAAACTTTGCAATAAAATATTTCTAGCCTTAGCATTTGCCTCTACATTAGCAATATTTTCAATAGTAATGACAAAAGGGACTTCATACGAATTTTCCACTTTTTACCAAATAACATTACCTTGCATTGTAGAAAGACCTCCATACGAGTTTTCCAATAAAGATGATTTGTACTATAAAAAAACAGTGGCTTACCATAAAACCAATCCCGATCTGACGCCATTGCAACCTTACTCTGATACCACTAATCGTATGGCACAATCAGAGCGAGATGAATAACTGCCTCCACTTTTTGACACTTGAAACCAAAACTAAAAGTAGAAGAAAAACAATCCAAATTACCAGATGTAGACTACAATCGCAAGACGCTGGTTCGCTCGCACGTGCTCGATGAATGCTTCTATCGTCTGACTGTTCCCTTCAATCGCTTGCTACGACCACTGACGCACATAGTCATAATCTCCCTCCACTCAAAGACTTCAGCCGCTCGAACGCTTCGATTGCTCGAACTCTTTGATCACTCGAACGAGTACACGCTAGAGACACAAGAAAAACAATACTTTCCTAACACACAACTCTATCTCTTTCTCAAATCAAGGGACCCGAAACCTTTCCTAACACAAGTTTTACCATATCCCTAAACCTTCCCATTATGGACTCCTTCCATAACATCTCCAACTCACAGCGTGATGAAGCCTCCAAGACACACCTCCTGCATCTCCATCACGCATCGCCAACTCCTATGTCGAAGCCTCCAAGACTGCGCCTCCTGTAGATTCTCCACGCATCATCATGTGCTCTAGCATGAGCCCAATCACATCGCGTGACATCTCGATCACCTGGACCTCAGATTACCCCCTCCTAGTTCCGGTCTTCCAAGTAACTTACCATGATTGCCTTCACACCCACCTACACATCGAAGACCAAAGAAATATTTTCCACCAGCACAATTCTTCCCAACTTGACTGTCATCAGCACACATGCGTAAACCACACCATTCACTATCCATCATTAATAACCAGGTCATCCACGACCACAATTTCCATCGCTATAAAACTCAGCCTCAGACAACATATTACAACCGCTAGCTCATTGAGTACTCGAAAACAACAATTACTCGAGAATTACCATCACTCCGCACAAAATACTCAGGAATAACAACCATCGCTATCGATTATTGAGAACAATTGAGTACCGGTGCAGGTGGCGCAGCACCCTTTTGACTCAGACTCAGAAACCAATGCGGACTCTTTTAACGATTGCGGCCAACTCGGATAGAATTTGAAGATGGGGTTCCATCCTTTAGAAAGTATACTTGATAAGCTTTCCATCAATTCCAAGAACGTCCCAAACGGAGTCCGTATGAGAATGTTACGAACGTTTAAACTTGCACCATTGCAGCAGTCCGAATTCGATTCCAGTACGTGCCCAATGCGGACTCTTTTGATGATTGCGGTCGGCTCGGATAGAATTTTAAGATGGGGTTGAATCTTTTAGAAAGTAGACTTCATAAGCTTTCCATCAAGTCCAAGAACGTCCCAAACGGAGTTTGTACCCACAAGAAGTAGTCCGATGACGTACTCTCAGCGGTGAGTGACAAGATATATACCGGTAATTGTTTCCCTTCGAGTTCAAATCTGCCCGCGATGACATCATAATCTACCCATTTTCTCAAGCCTGTCATTGTTATTAGAAACAAGGAAACAAATCACAAGTAAATGTTCCTATCAACTACTAGGATATAGGGGCTCAAATCAAGTCACGCATCTCTCAAGCTCTTACCAAATTCTTACGAATTCTTACCAAAGAAAACAGGTGGTGCAACCGGTGGTTGGTTCGTGATAAATCTAAATCAAGTGATGAGTAAAGCGATTGCAAGGTACAGCGAGACCTGTTCGGCTAGTAGAAAAGTGGAGCTTGGATAGGCTATGTATTTTGTAGCAAAGGAAAACAATCAATTAATTTTAGAAATTGCACATAATTGAATTATAGTTCGTATCTAGCACTTAGCCTATGTTGCTGATCAACCAAAGATGCAAGAAAACTAAAATAAGTGTATGGCAATGTATGGGAGTGGTAAATACAAGATAATTCAATCGAATGCAATCTGAAATTGAAGAACACAAGGATTGACCCCAAACTTGAAAACTGAAGATTTCTGTCCACTGGATAGCATGTCGGTATTTCGGCCGTAATTTTTTTTCAGTTGCTTCTTTTTGAATGATTCTTTTTTATCCGTATGCTGACGAATTTTTCTACAACTTTTGTTTTGTGGCCAAGTTCTGGACACCGATCGAAAAATTCGCACAACTTTCACAAGTGCCGACTGTTGCAGATTCAATTCAGAAATTTGGGTCAAATTTCACCTTAGATATCTCTTACCTGCCTTACTTTAATGATGTGAAATTTTACAGGAAGATGGATATTGAAGTTATGAATCTAACGGAAGTGGTCTCACTCAAAAAAGATTACGGAATCAAAAGTTATGGCTTTTTTGGTGGCGGCTACAGAGAAAGGAAAAATCAGCCGAATTGGAATTAGGGTTTGTGGTGGGGGAAATTTTTTTGTTTGGATTTTTATAGGAATAAAGATATGACCAGCAACTAGACAATGCTAAGACGGACATAAATTCAATTTAGCAAACCAAAACTAACAGATTGAAAGGCACAACGGGGTTTGGACAGCGGAAATTAACTCTTTTTGTGGGGCAATTTTTCTGGACTATGGGAAACAAAAATCAATCTACTAACTAGGGATACAAAAAATTCCTACCGGTCAACTGAAGCTCTGGTACCAACTGATGAGGCGATGGGGTCCCGATCTTCCGATAGAATGATAACTTCGATTTTGGTGGAGATGACCCTTGCAATCCGACTACAACCGTACGACGTCACTTGCGCCTTAGCAATCGCTGAACCAACCCCCAAGATGTTATCAACCGTGCCAAGAACGCGGTTGACCTGACCACGAAGGTCTATTCCTGCATGCAACCGAAGAACACGCAAGAATAAGATAACAAGCAATCTGAAATTACAAATATTGATATTAAGATCAAAAGATGGGATTCCGAAAGTTGTCTTGACAGGTAGTCGTCCGACACAACTGAAGAACAGAAGTTTGCATAATGGCTAAACCTAAACTCAACGAAATCCAAGTCCTAACTGAGGAGACGGCGGCTCTTATATAGAGAGAACAACCAGGGGTGACGGCCAAGGTGCACGCCCCTAGGGTTACAAGGCCCAAAGGCCCAAGTGGAGGTGGCGCAGCACCCTTTTGACTCGGACTTAGAAACCAATGCGGACTCTTTTGACAATTGCGGTCAGCTCGGATAGAATTTGAATATGGGTTTAAATCATTTAGAAAGTAGACTTGATAAGCTATCCATCAAGTCCAAGAACATCCCAAACGGAGTCCGTATGAGAAAGTTACGTCCGTTTAAACTTGCACCATTGCAGCAGTCCGAATCCGATTCCAGTACGTGCCCAACGCGGACTCTTTTGATGATTGCGGCCGGCTCGGATAGAATTTGAAGATGGGGTTGAATCATTTAGAATTTAGACTTGATAATCTTTCCATCAAGTCCAAGAATGTCCCAAATGGAGTCCGTACGAGAAAGTTACGTCCGTTTAAACTTGCACCATTGCAGCAGTCCGAATCCGATTCCAGTACGTGCCCAACATGGACTCTTTTGATGATTGCGGTGCACACAGAAGGAATTTATAGGTGATACCAGATCCATTGGAAAGAGGATGAGAAAATATTTCCAACAAGTACTCGTGGACCTCAAACATACTTCATATGTGAAAGTTATGCACATTTGAAATTGGGCCTGTCAGGCTGAATCCGAATTGATCTGGAGTACGAATTGGATTGCAAAACGTGTCCATCTTGAACTCTTGCTTGAATTGGTGTAAAAGTGACGTGGTGCTGTAAAAATATATATATTCATCATTTGGTAGCATTATATTCTCATTTAAAATATGTTGAGGCTGAAGAAACGAATTCACCTTTAGTTCAATCTTGATATTGGGCGCTATTGTCGTATGTGTTTGTGGCGTGGTCACATCGTATATTCTAGGATTTTATTTCTTGTAGCAGCAGAGTAAGATGCAAACTCTCATGCTGAAAAGATTGATCTCAAGTTAGCATTTTTAGCAGTGGTAGAACCCCAAGAGCACTTAGGAGGTTTGACGCCTTGTATTTAGGAGATTAAAAAGGAACATGCTAGGGTGAACATGGATATTGATGTGGACTAGAGTAAGGAATGTCTAAACTTTATATCCTAGACCAGCTTAGATCCAGTGACAAGGAGGTAGAAAAGAATGAGCCAGAATGGTTAGTGGGGATTTCTAAGAAGAATAATCGATCTAAGGGGAAGAAGAAAGTGAAAAGTCCAACTGTTGCAATTAGGCGAAGCTCCAGAGTAACATATAAGGGGTTGTCGATCCAAGAGAAGGTCGAGCAACATCTCGTGTAGAAGAATAATCAATCTAAGGGGAAGAAGAAAGTGAAAAGTCCAATCGTTGCAATTAGTCGAAGCTCCAAAGTAACATATAAGGGGGTGTTGATCCAAGAGAAGGTCGAGCAACATCTCGTGCAGAAGAATCTTCAACACCCAGATACTAAATGATGAGGACATCCCTAATACTAGTGCATCATCAATCACTCTAAGTGTGCATGATATTAATCATGATTTGCATAAAAGGGCCTATGGCAGCCAAATTACTTAACCAATAGGTGAATTTGTTTCTTAATTAGTTTACTTATGATTTACATGATAATTGACTATTACCTAATACAAAAACTTTGTGTGTTCTTAGGATTGACAAGATCGAAGCATTTGGAACTAAGAGGGAGGTGAGAGAGGCTAGGTCCAATGCTTTGGAGGAGAGTAAGGCATTGCTAGTATGTGAGTCTCATCAAAAAGGGTTTGACATCTACAATTGCGCATGTGAAGACTTGGCATACAGTTTAATTTGAGTGTAGATGTGTGTCCACGACAAGCAAGTAGCAAGGAAGTGGTACAAAGCGAAGGAGAAGCAAAGCAGGGAGAAAGAGAAGGGTGGCATGTGGAGTTTACTCCAACTCAGAAACCAAATGCTAGAATTTTTCGTATGAATATTCAATTTTTCAATCGAAATTACATAAATATACCCGCGGCAATATTTTTTACACAAATAGGCTCCAGTCGCCCAACGGGGGAGGGGCGACTGGAGCCAATCGCCCAATGGGGGGTGACACATGGGCAATATGGTAACCGTTGGGCGAATAATTGCTATCGCACAACGGGCGGGCGACTGGAGCTCCAATCGCCGAACGGTTGGGCGACTGGAGCTCCAGTCGCCCAACAGGCGGGCGACAGGGGGGTTAAAAGCGCCGCGCACTCGGTCGCCGCCGCCCCACGCATCATTGTTTTCATTTGCTTCGTTCGACCGAAGAGGAGGAGAAAACAGAGGAGAAGAGGAGAGGAAGGAGAGGAGAAGAAGAAGAGAGGGAGAAGAGGAGAGGAGAGAGAGAAGAGGAGAGGGAGGAGAGAAGAGGAAGAACTAGATCCAGGTATTTTTTTAATTTTGTAATGTTGTTTTTGTAGTATATTTTTTATTTAATATTAGTGTTAGTAAAAATTGTAGATGTAGATATAAGTTGTTCAATTTTTAGTATAGAAAATTTAGTTAACGTAGTTGTAGGAAATTAGCAGCCGTAAAAATGGAGAGGAGAGAAGATGCAACAGTAGGTGTAGATGTAGATAGAAATATTGTATATGATTGTTATTGTTAGTAGAAAATTGTAGACGTAGATAGAAATAGTTAAATTTTTAGAATACAAAATTTAGTTGAAATGTAGTTCTAGAAAATTAGCAGCCGTAGAAGCGTGTAGTTGGGTATAAATTAGGGAACATAGTTTTAGAAAATTAGCATCATTACAAAATTTGCATGCACATGAAATTGTAGTTGTAGAAAATTCAGTCACCATAACGTACAAATTAACCGTCTGCTAAATTTTTATGTATTAAAAAATGCAGTAAATAGTTTTGTTAGAATTTAATTAAGCTTAATCAAGCTCATGATATAAGGCAACACAAGAGAGACATGGCATGGAAGCATTTGATTGCAATAATTCATTTTTAGATTTCAAGCATGCTAGAGAAGTTTTTAATTTTTCATTATCCACAAGCAATAACTCACATGACTCATATGGTAAAGGAGATTTTAACCTAGCAATTTCATCAAGCAATTCACTCTTTTTCATCTCTAGAATATTCAAAAGGTTGTCAAAAGTATCAATTGTTGAATTTAGAAATATAATGTCCTCATTGTGTTTCTCCTTGCTTACCTAACTTAGGTTGAGTTGAAGTTCATCCTCAGAAAGAACCTTGTGATTATACTCTATGGTCGCTCTGCACAAGCAATTAGGTTCCTTCTCCTCCATGGACTCAAAAGGCTTCTTATCCCTATAACTAGGACAAGACCAAAAATAATGGCTAGCCATGCCACACACATCACAAATAAATCCCATCTTCTTCGCCAAATCATTTAAGGGAAACATTGGCCTCTCTATGTCATTGGCCAAAGAATCACAACACCACACACTAGCCGCAATGCTCATGATCGATTAAGATCAATTAAAGAGTAAACTTGCTCTAATACCACTTGTAGGATCGAGTATGGCAAGCCAGAGAGGGGTGAATGACTCTTTCAAAATCTTCCCCAAATATTAACAACAATATGCAGCTGAAACACAAATTCATAACCTCATAAAAGCCCTAAACCAGGGAGTGCAAAATCTCATAAATTCAAAGTCATACTGGTCAGACCTCTAGCTAGGAGTGGTCAAACCACTGGTGAGGGGCAATCAGACGTCTAGCTAAATGGCAATTAGACCGGAATGAATAGTAAAATTAGGTGAATGAACAGTAAATTCAACATTGTTTCAAATCCAAAATTCACCTAACTTTTGATCCGATGATATAGATGACTTGAAACTTCGCATACACCTTCTCTAGGATGTCATGAACCTATTCAAATTTGAGTGAAGGATGAACAATAACCAAGAAAAAACAGAAAATCTCGATTTGCTTGGGCTCGTGAGTCCTAGATGATTTGGTGACCTTAGATGGGTTTTCACATGTCATGGTAAGCTTGCTAGATAGTTCAATAATGGGGCTCCCTCCGCCATCTTATGAGAATAAATCTTTTACTTTAGATGCATTTTGCTGGTCAGATTCTTGGTCATGCAAATATGCTCTAGTTTCAACCATAACGCAGCTGTAGATATCTCCTTCAAAACCTCATGCAAAATATTATTTAACAGATAATGATGAATCTGATATAAGACTTATGATCTTTACATTGCTTCTTATCAGTGGACAATGTTGCTAGTATCTTATCGATCCTCAAAAGTGCATCATCCAAATCAAGTTGTGATAGAACAGCTCACATCTTGACTTACCATAGAGAAAACCCCTTGTCTCAATCTAGTAGTAAAAGATCATATTTCAAAGTAGCAGAAGGAACCCTGAATTTGATGGTACAAATATGTGTGTATTTAGCAATAAATTATGACTTCCTGGTACACATTCCATACACGCGAAGCAGCAGAAAACAAAATATATTGCTAAACTTCATGTGCACCAAATTCACCAAAAACCGCTCCAAAAGAAAGTAATGGTGGCTTTGGATGTTGCTGCTATTCTGCCTCGGGTTTTGTGCCCTTTTTCTTTCCTTTTCTCTAGAACCGATCAACCAAAGGATTTGTGATGCTTCTCCATGGGTTGTGTTTGAACCGGGCTGAAGGACTGTCTGATCGATGTGGAATTTTTTTAAATAATTCACTTTTATTAGAAATAATAGAAATATATGCACGCAAAAAAAATTTACAGGAGTGACCTCTAGTCGTCAAGCCGTTAGGTGACTGGGATCTATCACCAAGCATTGGGCAACTAGAACCTGTCGCCTAATAGTTCAGCAACTACAGGTCTAGTTGCTCGAGTTCACCTTGGTCCTACCGCACGTGTCACACAAGCTGTAATAGGCTGCTGCAAGTGCGGCCGAACCCCAGCTGATGTGGGAGGCGTCCCTCTCGGCGACGGCCCTAGCATGAGCGATGAGGTGTGCGTCAACAGTGTTGCCGTGGCTGGTGGTGAAGAGCACCCAACCAAACAGCCACAGCAAGTATGCCTCCAATGTCATAAGACCTGTTGCTCGTCCGCGGTCGGGTCCATCCGCTCCACCTGTGTACAACCCAAAAGTTATTAAGACTATACTACAAATCGAACGTGAAGGGTATCAGACATGTACCCAAAACTGCAAGAGCCACCGCAACGACGGGTCGTACGTTTGACTCGTTGCGAAGACGTAGTACTCCTTTGTGGCCCCAAGCGGAAGGACTCCCTAGAACCTGGCCAACAGGTCCGCACGCCAACTGGTAGGGGCCTCCGACAGGAAGATAGCAGCTCCCGCGATAGAAAGGCCGAGCAGTAGTAAGACGTCCTGCAGAGTAGGGGTCATATCCCCGAATAAGAAGTGGAAAGTGTACGTCTCCAGCCGCCACCTGTCCACCAAAGCTGTCAGCGGGAAGTGGTCGAACAGGAAGCGTCATGATCGCTCCGTGACATCCTCGTCTGTAGCTGGTTACAGACCATACTCGTCTATGGCCTGCACCATCTAAGCAAGAGGTAGTAGTCTGGCATCGCTAAGCCTGCGAAGCAAAACAAAAGGTTAGTACGAACCGACGTATGGCGAGAAGACAACACTGCGAGAGTGCAAACCTGGTTATCCAGTGTGCGTCCAGCCTCCAGGCCACTCGAGGTGTGCACATGTAGACCATCCCCAAGTCGGTCGCCTCGTCTGCGCTCCCAGGAGGTGGGACACAGCACGAAGCACGATGCACCCAGTCGACGTGCTCATCTAGGAGGCTGTAAGGCTAGTCTGATCTCTAAATTTCATGAGCCATACCTACAAAATGACTTCAAGTTACCATTTACGCAGGACAAAAAATGAATGTAAAGGTGCAGCAAAAATAACATGTAAATAAACAAACGAAACAATACTAGGCTAACTGCACAAAACATACAATAGTACTGAAAAGGGTGAAATACCACAATAGTTGTATAAACGGTACATGAAACGTATGATACAATTATTACAACATTACGTACATTAAATGTGTCAACTAACAAAGTACAGATTACAATTTACAATGATTTGTAGTCTTGATGCCACTATGCATAATCCAACAACTAGTTGTAGAAACCATGCCAGTATGCCTACTCATCAGCAGGTCCCTTGCATCGTCTAGCTGTGTGCCCCTCCTGACCGCAATGCCCGTAGCGTCTACTCAGGGCTCTGACTTGCGCTTCGTCCATATCATTTCTAATATAATGCCTCTGTTGTTGACCCTTTCCATACTTCAACATGTCAACATCCGGAATCCAGGCCCTCCCTACAATATCCATAGTGGCGAAGTTCCCCACTACCCTGAACCCCCTAAGCTTGCCACACCAAGTCTACATTACCCTCTACTTGAAGAAGTACTTGGACATGAAGTTCAAAGGATCCATGCCCATAGTCCTGCATGCGGTAAGAATATGAGAGCATGGTTTGTGTAACAACTTTAGCTTGTTGCACGAGCAGCTACGTTCATTCACATGATCTCTAAGGTATACCTTGTGAGTAACAAGAGCACGAGCCGTCCCAAATATAGCTCTATCTTAGAGGAGCAAGTTGAAACGATGCTCCCTATTGCCCATCATGTGCACCATGTGCAATTGGCCCTTCTCCATCTCCGCCTCCATGTATACCGTAATTTTTGAGGAGTACGTTGTTTCTGGCTTAGCTGCATGAAGTACAGCATTTGCATGCCCTCTCTGAAATAGCCGATTGTGCTGTGCAGAACACCTTCCTCAATGGAGATGAGGGGCTGAGAGCGAAGACCCCTGAGAACCCAGTTATACACCTCGGCAAGGTTAGTTATCATTATGTCGTACCTCGCGTCGTCCGTGTCGTGCAGCAGGGACCACTTGTCCAATGGCTCTCCCTTGATCCACTGTAAGAAACACTTGATGTTACGCGAGCTCCTCCTCAAACCAGCTGCGTTAGGCTCAGCCAGTGCTGTGAGGCATTCGGGTTCTTCAACCCCAGGCATAGCCGGTCCCTTGTTCCTCTCGTCGACATGCTTCTTGTTGTGCTCGTCCCACAATGCCCATAAAGCATCAAATTTTCTCTGCTGGTTCCACATAGCCAACATCTTGAACAGCTTCATCATATCCGGTCAAGGGAATGGCTCCTTGGGGTCTTCCTGAAGTTTTCTTATGGTCTTCACTATCCCAACGTGACGATCATGGATTACGCACACACCAAGACGAGCACCGACAACTCCCACCCTCACATGTCTAAGGAACTAGAATCAGCTGTCGTAATTCTCACTTTCCATAAATACGATGGCCAGGGGCACAATATGATTGTTGCCATCAACGCCAATGGCCATAAGGATTTGGCTTTGTACTTGCTGGTCAAAAAGGTCCCATCAAATGAGATCACGGGAAGCATATGTTTGAGGTGCCGATGGGTTGGGCTGAAATAAATTCGCTTATGGCTGAAATTGCACTGTAGTTGGCTGAAATTACACTGTAGCTAATGGTGGCTTATTTCGCGTAACTAAATTTAAAAAATTTTAAAAATAAAAAATAGTTTATCCTATCATGGACAACGCAAACGAATATGGAAAAAAGAACCGTCAACAAAAGCTCAAACAAAGTTAAAAAGTCAGAAAAAGATGAAATTTAGGAATAGTGAAAAATAAGCCAGAAGCTCAAGCCGAAATGAGTAGGGTGTGCCTCGATGCACGCATCGAAGGATAAGAAAGCCCTCTGCAACACTGCAAAACTTGACGGCCTTGTAGATGGTTTGTCATTCACCACAATGTACATGTCCGAGTTCCTGTCCTGTAGCACATGAAGTATACGAGGAAGGTTGTCATATGTCGCCTTGAATGACCCGAACCTTTTCCAAAGCCTTCTACATTGCACGCCACGCCTTCACGAAGGTAATCTTGTACTGGAATTTCTTCTCAATAGCCACCATGAAATGTGTGGCCTCGATGTCCTTCTTCTCCACTTTATCTCCATACTCCATATGTTCCCCTTCATCAGCTTGTTCTGTAGACTCACCATATCGTGCATGCCAAGTCTTCCTCCGCTGCCAACTCTCCTCTTCTCCATGTGCCGCATTAGCCTTGTCACGAGCAACTTGCTTCTCTTGACCAACATGCTAGGTGCTCGAGCTGCTAACACCTCATGGTTGATAACTGTTGGCACGACCTTGTACAACTTCTATTGGGCATGGTTGCACAAGCATCACACATTCGTATCCATGCCGTCGGTACCCTTGCACAAACCCTTTCCACGAAGCAGGCGCATCAATGTTCTCAACATCCATCTAATGTCCATGGGAGACTGGCTCCAAAGCCCTTATATAACGACGGTACACACTTCAGGGTCCATGGAGAAACTGCGGGTGAGCCAGTACATCACATCTGCGATCTAAGCATTCTCGCCATCCGGGTGTACTAGAGTGGCTTGCACAAAACTGCTCCAGTCAACACTGTTCGAACCTTCACGAACGGTGCTGACACCGTAATGCGCTTTCAATGTAGTGGGTATCGGCATTACTAATGTCTGCTTGCAAATATTTTTAATGTTGCAGATGCTAGTTTTCTATAACTACATTGACTAAATTTTTTACGACTATTTACTTCGTACCATTATCTTTTCTATAGCTATAATTTTCTACGGATTCTAAATATACACTAAAAAACTATTTACTTCATACAAAAAATATTGACTACAAGATGAAGAAAATTTTACCTCACAGAAGTAGTAGAAGCTCTCCTTTTTCCTCTCCCTCTCTGCTCCTCTCCTCTCTTTTTCTTCCCTCTCTCCTTTCTCTTCACGGCACGGCGACAGTTGATGAAATGGGAATGGCGTTGTGGGCTCAGTCAGGTGGCCAATTTATATGAGCCTCTAGTCGCCGAAGAGTTAGATGATTGGTCTTGCAGTTGTCTAATTGTTGGGCGACTGGTCGCAGTCGCCTGACTGTTCGGCGACTGCAATTATGTCGCTCAATGGCCCACGGACAGCCTGTCTGTCGTGCAGCCATTGGGTGTCAGGCCCCAGTCGCCCAACTACTCGGTGACTGGAGGTCATTCCTATAAAAGCTTTTTGCGCGGATATATTTCTATTATTTTAAATAAAAATGAATTATTTCAAAAAAATCATCGATGTGCTTCCTGATTTTTTTTTCTTTCTCCGTAAAAACGGGATGCCTGCTTAGACTTGGTGGCAGGAATCTCGCTGGGATGAAGTGACGAATCGACCTGACAGATCGCAAGCCAATCTGAAGATTTTTTTTTCTCCACTATCAATTCTCATGAGCTTTGGTACCACTTATTGTAGCGACAATGAGATATAAATATTTACGTGTCATATGTTTCTATTTTTCTATATATTATTTATAACAAGTAGTATCAGAGATATAGGCAATTGTCATACACTAGGTGTGATACATCAAAAATCATAAAGGTATCCTTGTTTGATTGCGTCTTTTCAAGCCATAGAACATACCATGTAAAAATTTATGTCCTTCAGTGCAGCGAGTAACTTTGGATACATTCCATTGCATTTGATTAGGTACAGCTCATATACGGAGTGTACTAGAAATTGGTTCAAAAAGTGATATGCACAACATCCAGTATTAAAATCCATATATATCTATTAGCTATTAACAAGGCGCATAGGCAACACTGCAACCAGAACAACACCCGTCGTCCAGCCGGTAACTACCAATTTTTTTGAAACAAAAATGAGAACAATCCACATGTTGTTCCTGTTACTTATGCTTCGCACGCTATCCTCAGGTACTTCTGTCATGATATATACTAACCTACACAGTTTGTCATGCATTACAGTAGTGATACAATAAATTTGGTAACACTCTTAACACCCTCCTAATGTGCTTCGTTTTTCCATTCAAATCCACAGACAGGGTAACCAAGGGAACAGTGGATAGCAGAGTCTCTACTATAGAAAAAGTCATCTGAAAAAAGTCATCACAAATGGTTCAAAACCATCTGAATTCATATGTATGTGATAAACCGTGTGTGATAACTTACAGCACAGACGGTTTTTTTAAAAAAAACTATCTGTGAAATATGACATATCACAGATAGTTTTTGGCATTAACTATTTGTGATATATGAGGTATCACAGACAACTAAAACTAAAAACCGTTTGTGATATTACAGGTATCACAGACGATTCTTAAATATAGCCGCCTGTGACACCTCACATATCACAGACAGCTAATACTAAAAACCGTCTGTGATATTGCAGATATCACAAACAGTTCTTAAGCATATCCATTTGTGTTATCTGAAATATCACAGACGGCTAATATCAAAAACCGTATGTGATGTTATAAACCGTCTATGATGCTATTTTAATGGCTAAATTATTTTTCATTTTTTGGCTAACCTCAGGAAATGGTAGCCATGCTCTCTAAAAACTAGCAAACATAACACACATATAGCACAATATAGCACATGATAATCATTACACATATCTCACAAATGAATTAAACAACTAAAGAAAGTACAACTGAATGAATTGTTTAATTAAGTACAATTGAGTTATTACAATTGTATCAAATGTTTGAACATATAATCATCATCGCCAGCGTGAAACTCCATACTTGTGTATAACCTCCCCCATCAAAAATTCGGGGAGTTGTCTTTGAACTTCGGCGAGTTTGTCAAGATCGAATGTACTTTTGTCGAATTCCACGTACTGTTGCTAGCAGTGTTAAAGCCATTAACACACATGCGCAAACACACACACACACACACACACACACACACACACACACACACACACACACACATATATATATATAGGACGAGTGTTTCATGCACCATGGTGCCTAGGCACCCATATCAATACCCGTTGATTTGCTTTGAGATTCGCAACGTTTGATGTGGGTATCTTCATATACCCATAAAAAAGTATATTTGAGATGTCAAACTCCGAAAAAAATTAAATTCAACTTCAGTTTAATTAGTTTGAACTATTTTTATGGTATATACTCACTGTAGTCGCATTGAATTCAAAAGTAGTTCAAACTAGTTTGAACTGAGTTCAAAACTTACTTACCATAAATATATTAAGGGTATAAAACATTTTCATACCCAAACTCAAAAACATTATCAATCATACACGTGTATCGGATGTGGGTGCCTAGGCACCATGGTGCCTTACGTAATTTTCCTATATATATATATATATATATATATATATATATATGTATATATATATATATATATATATATATGTATATATATATATATATATATATGTATATATATATGTATATATATATATATGTATATATATATATATATATATATATGATGAAATAGGGCACCATGGTTCTAGGCACCAGGCTTCCCTACTTTTGGATTGCTTTTAGATGCGTGTAAGTGCAATGATATATAATATATCAGGATGAAAAGTCTTAATCGTGAATGGAAGGTTTTAATCATAGAATATGGGCACCATGGTGCCCCTATTATTTATACTATATATATAATCACGAAATATTTATTAGTAGGTTGACAAATATTTGGATCATTTGTCTTAGCATCTATGATTTCCTCCATATGGTGGCAAACGTAGAATCTACATATGTTGCCCTGTAGCTACTGGTGGCACTACAAAAATAGAATTACATACATAGATATTGTCAGTTCAAGAAGCATTATAACGAAGTGTGATATAGCAGGATTGTTGTGCAGTAGCGAGTACCGGAAATTGTGTCCTGTGTCGCAGTGTGACACTGGATTCCTTGTGCCTCCCTCCTTGGGCAACGTAAGCGCTAAAAGATCTACGTGATTCCAAAATTTTAGTATCGGCCATTGCAAACGAAGGGAAGACTACAATATAGTTATATATCGAGGAAATGAGTTTACTTGTCAATTGTTTGTTGCACACAGGTGAAGTCATGATTGCTCCTAAGTAATGAATCAAGGTATACTAGTAAGGTTCTCGTGCGTTGCAATGGAGTACTAAATAAAGGTGATACATATTATCAAATGTGATCTCAAACTAAACATTGAATATCAATTTTATCTTACGTCATTATGTATCAAGCAAAACATACATGTTCACACTCGTAAATACATGTGCACACAGGCAAGTGTATCGTTCCTCAAACTTGGCTCTAAATTTTTCATATAATGGAATTCACCTCTTCATGAATGAGCCAAAGTTCTAATGCCTCTCCAAGTACCTATTAAGCACCTAAGCACATTTTGGTACTCAAAACTTGGTTGGGTCCATAAATGTTAGTCACAATATATTTGGGCACCCAAATGGCCCTAACAATAAACTTTGGTGAGTTAACATCTCTAGCAAACACATTGCCATATTTATCTTTCCTAAACAAATAATGTTCATTAACAAGAGATGGCTTAGAAATGATACCTTTAGGACAATTCTTACTAAAATGTTCCTTTTCCCGGCAATTGTAGCAAGTTAGGTAATTGTTAATCCTTCTTGTCTTCTTTTCTTGCTCATTATCGGTTTGCCTCTTCATTGATGGTTTTTTCTTGTCTCCATCTTGTTGGGGCACTTAGAAGCGAAGTGACCCTTCTTGTTGCATCCAAAGCATTTAACATTGTTGACTTGTTTTTCCAAATTATTTTGGGATACTCTTCACCTTTTTCTTCAAGGTGAAATCGATACCTCTTGTCATTTGACTTTATTTGACTTCCTAATATTATGTCAAGAGAGACCTTCCGTTTGTAGCTTTTCTCCAAGTCATGGTTCAATCTTGTGACTTTAGTTCTTGAGCTCTTTATTTTTCTCTACAAGATTAGTATTGCAATGCATAGAGGAAGTTGAACCATCTATTTTTGAGCAACAAGGCATATCAATTAAATCCTCACATGAGTTAGATACATTAATTTTAGATGAAATGCAAGAGATAGGAACTACATATGGCATATCATCTAGTAAATCATATGTAATACCTATATCCATCTTAGACTTAGAATATTTCTAGAGAAGAAGAATTTCATGTTCTTTTTTTAGCTTGTTATAATCACTTTGAAGCAAGACATACTCATTCTTCAAAATCTTGTACTTAGCCTTTTCGTTCCTAAGGAATTCATTAAGCTATTCTAGCATATCCATCAACTTATCAAAAGAAGGTTCATCATTGTCATTATCATTATTTATCTTCTTATTACCTTTTGCCATGAAGCATTGAGTTGATATGGAGGGAGTAGTGGATTCTTCAACATCGGAGCTAGAGGTTGAGTATTCTTCTTCCGACATCCACTCTTGTATATAATCCTCATTGGTTGATGTAGACATTTCATATTTGTCTTGAATTTTCGTCTACATATCATGAGCGCTCTCAAGATTGCATATAGTGTTGAAGACCTCTATACTCAAAGCACTAAATAGAGCGTTGGTTGCTTGAGCATCGAGATGTAAGCATCTCTTCCTCGAATGTTGACGCAAGAGGATCTTTAGAAGGAGAAAAGGCTACATCTACAATTCGCCATATTTTCAGGCCCATGACCTTAAAATAGCAAATCATGCAGATTCTCTGATTATCATAATTCGTGCCATTGAATAGAGGTGTCATTTAGGTGCACTATCACACTAGTTGCTATCTTTTAAACTTTCTAGGCGGTGAAATCTAATAAATGAGAGACCAAATTCTGATACCACTTGTAGGATTGAGGAGGCCGACTAGAGAGGGGTGAATAGGCGGTCTAAAAATCCTTCCACTAATTATTAATTAAAGACCATGGACACCTCTATAGTCATTTCCTACTTTTTTTCCCATCATTTTAGATACATTACTCACCCCCACATTTGTAATCCTTCATCTTTCATTGATCCAGCTGATTATGCGACGGTTGTAAGACTTGCTTTTATAATTCCATGTTTTCCATCATATTATCTACTGTTGTGATCAAGTGGATCACATCGCCATTCTCAGTCGCTCCCATATCACGATCTCCATCTTCTCTTTTCACAAGCACAGTGCCCGTACATTACGACGGATCTCAAATAAATAAACCGTACATTCTAAACTTGAAAACATGCAAAAAAAAATCAGTCAACCAGCCACATACATATACACTTGCGCTAAAGATCCAATCCTCTACAGAAGATCCTTAAAAATAACACAACATAGACCCATCCATAAAACATCTTTTGAAATGAGGTGAGGAGAGAGGGGTGGCAGATTCAGCATTACTACAAACTCCTTTTAAAAGGACAAAAGGTAACCTGAATCAGGAACACATGCACTCATGTCTTCAGCTCTAATATATTACTTTACATCATTTTGCTTTTGTTCAACTAACATGCTAATAGGTTTTAAAAATTAACATGTTAATTATTCTCAATTTACAAAATATTTACTTCATGACTATAACATAATTGACACCATTGCGGAGCAAACTCACAACTTTGATGGATAGGCTAATTTTGTGTCCCTCTTCAAGGTAAAGCGTGCGTAGTAACTCTTGTACTGTTGATATAATCCACCGTCACCTTGGTCCAGAGAGCTCCATTGCTTGCGCTAGCAGAGACGAGTCATCTGTCATGTCGGAGAAGCGCTCTGATGAAGTCAATGAGCTCACCTTGAACGATGAGTGCCCGTCAACCTTCTGACATGCCTCCCACCTCTTAACCAGGCCATCACCTTGAAGCATGTGCACCACTTCAGACATCGTCGGTCGCTGGCTCGGTAGGTATTGTGTGCAAAGAAGTGCCACCTTGAGAATCTCTTCGAGCTCAACATGATCATATCCATGCCTCAGCTCTACATCCAAAAGCATCTCAAGCTTCTTTTCTTGATGCATCTTTCTTGCCTACATATATAAGAAATATTCATGACAACATGTAATTAATTAAGAGGTCTTTCCAAGAGGTTTATTCAAGTCAAGAGACAACTTTTGGTTTACCCATTCAAGCAAAGCTCCCTTCTGGTTTGCAGCCTTCCCAAGCTCCACAGCTGGCATACCAGTGATCAGCTCCAAAAGAAGTATCCCAAACCCAAACACATCAGTCTTGTCTGAAGATTGACCTGTGGAGAGGTACTCAGGAGCAATGTGTCCTACTGTGCCTCGAACTGCAGTGGTGACATGCGATTCCTGACGGTCGAGAAGCTTTGCAAGGCCGAAGTCCCCAACAACTGCCTCGCAATAGTCATCCAGCAATATGTTGGCTGCTTTGACATCCCTGTGAATGATCTTTGGATCACATTGCTCATGTAGGTAGAGAAGGCCCCTTGCAGCTCCTAGAGCTATCCTCTTTCTAGTGTTCCAATCTAGTGCTGGCTTTGCTGTTTATGAAATGCAAAATGAAAAAAATAAGTTGCCCACTGTATTCACTATCTTCTGGTACTGAAAATTTTGAATGACAATTCTCTAAAATTTGTTACCTTTGAGCCGTGAAGCAACACTACCATTAGACATGTAGGGATAGACAAGAAGCCTCTCAGTTGTAGTCATACAAAAACCATATAATCTGAGGAGGTTCCTGTGGACTGCTAAGCTTATTATTTGCACTTCAGTCTGAAATTGTGTCTCCCCCCCAGCTGCATTCCCATCCTTCAACCTCTTTACAGCTACTACTGTGCCATCTTGTAGCTGCCCCTTGTATACAATCCCAAAACCACCTTTTCCCAAAATGTTCTTGCTGCCGAAGTTATTTGTTATATTCTGTAGTTCTTTGAATGAAAATTTGCGTAGATTGCCAAGCAAGGCTCCCTCAGTTTGATTCCCTGAAAACAAAAAAAATTATTACCGTCTTTGGAACAGAGAAGTATAAAAAAAAGAGACAAATTGTTTTAATTTTTCATGTAACTACCTTTTTATTTTGAAGTGATAACAATTAGACTTTGTGTGACAGTTATGTTGAGACAAAAGGATCCATATTTATTTCTATATGAGAAACTCACCAGTGGTATCAAGAAACATTTGTTGGTCTCGTTTTCTCTTCCACCAAATATACAGCCCAATACTGATTCCAAGAAAGGTGATAGCACATAGGCATGATACAAATATTGTAATTGCTTTGTGATCTTTTGTGACATCTGTAGAGTCTGTAAACATTATTAGAGAAATATATAGTATAGTGATAAAGATGTAAAAATTAATACCATATAATTTTAATATTCAACACAAATAACGTGATAAAACTAGTAGGTGTAATTGCATATGCTGTGCAGATTTATTTTGGAAAGTCATATGCAGTAGTGTTCATCTAATTCAAGTGTGTAATTACAAAAATGTGCACCTTCATAATTTGTTTGTTTGAGTTCTATCTTGTTTTATTGGATCGATTACATCATTCTCCTGGCAAACTCTAGCCATGCCATTGAAAACTGGGAAATAGATTCTTTATGCCATTTTCACTGACTCCAATTAAGATAGTCCAAATTAATTCATTAAGCTTTTAGTACATACTAGCCTTTTTCGTATCTTGTGAATGCAATTGGGTTTTAAAATTTTATAGAAACGTAAAACATACCATCCCCTACAACTAATTTTATAGGAATTTTTAGAAACTTCTAAGTGTAATATTATAAAACCAACCCTCCTAAGGACCCATTAGCAAATTTGGAAAGAGAATTAAGGAAAACAGAATAGAGAGAGAAAAGGGGGAGGGGTTCCATTCGGTTGGACCGAGTCATGTGTGGGGAGCTGGGGGTTTGGGCTGGGCTTTTTAAGGAGGGGAAGGGTAGGGGGAAAGAGAAACCCTAGCGGCCACCTTCCTGAAGCCCTACTGCCAGCTGTTGCCCCCTGTCGTGCCACCCCTGCCATGCCACTTGTGTGACGCCCTTCCACATGCTGCTGCGCCAGGCCACTGGCTGCTATTGTGTTGCTACTGCACGCCGACTAGGAGGAGAAGGGAAGGAGGGAGAAGAGGAAGCCAGCTAGAGGAGAAGGAAGAAGAAGGGCAAGAGGGGAACCAACCAGAGAAAAAGAAGGAAGGAGAAGAGGGGAACTAGCAAGGGAAGAGGAAGGAAAGAGAAGGAATGACCGGCTTCTGTCGTCCCAACGAGTCTTGGGGTTGTAGGTATAACATCCTGCACCTTGTGACCTATTTTAGGCGATGAGAGATTGGTTTTGAGGTTGTGCTAGGTCTGGTTTGGAAGAAAGGGAGGGACTAGAGATGAATTTTTGATATCGTTGTTTGTTAGGGTTTACTATCATGTCTTGTGAGTGAGTTTTGGGATAGGTGCATCATGTTTCATAACTTTGGCGTAATATTAAAGTTGTATACAATTGGCTAAGGTTTTCATAGAGTGTAAGAACACAAATTTTTGGTTGGGCTGATTAGAAGTTATGGCTTCAGGAAGACCGCTGCCAGGAATTTGGTTGCTTCTGGACATAGTCTTTATAATCTATAGTTTAGAACGAGTAGATGGCTCAATTAAATTTTGAGAATAAAAAAAGAAAGGTAGATTTTTTGTAGATTTCATAAGTGGTATGGTGTGCTACATTTGAATGAGTAAATTAATATATATGATATTGTTAACCTGCTGACCAGTAAGATAACATAACGATCTTTAGGGTTAAAATGAGGTGTTAAATGAATTAATCAGGGTTTGTGGCTAACTAAGAAAGTATAGAAAATTTTGTGTAGATTCTAGAAATTATATGATTTGCCATGTTAGGGCTTGGGAGTCAAGAATTATGCTATTTTCATTACCGAGACAATAGGGAAGGATCGTCCGGTAAAGGGAAAATTGTGGGGGATTAGAAAGCATGCAAGAGCGACATTGTTTATTTCATGTTTATAAATAGTGTGGCATATTGTTAAGACTGGTATTTATTGTAGGAGGAGTAACTTCAAAGTTCATGCCATGTTCATATCAATCCGTCCCTCGTGATTAGAAAAGGCAAGTGCATGGTAGAATAGTAACATAGGTTGTTTGCTCTTGCTATTTTACGTTAATAAAGTACTTAACATGCTAGTTTACATATTTACACTTACTTTCTATAATGCTTATTTGATGATGGATTAAATTGTGATGATGATAAATGGTTAATGCTGATAAATGATTATTGTTGATAAACGATTAATGTTGAAAGAATAATTGTATTTACATAATGAGCATTCATGATAGAAATAGAATATTTATGTGGCCCTCTAGAGCCTACTTTGTGTGGATGACCCACGGATTTGGGTAGAGAAAGACCTACTTTGGTAGACACTCTACGCGAGTGGAGATAACATCCCCGTATGAACAAGGATGGGCTTGAGGTCCCGCATAAAAAAGGGTGAGATTGAGTGGACACCGGGGGTGTAATACTCCGATATAAGCAAAAGAGATGTTGAGACATGTGCATTGCATTCATGAAAAGATAAAAAAGACGATTAGATATGTGTATGGTAGCAATGAAAAGATGTTTAGATATATGAAGTTGAGATTGTGGTAAATTGACATGAATACTTGGTAACATGTTTTAATATTGTTTATTATTTTATTATGTGCTTGCTGAGTTGTGGACTCACCTTTCCTTATGTTTTTGTTTTTAAGTGAACATTGAAGGTGTCATGCATAGGGGAGGGAATAGCTCAAAATTAATTCATGCACTAGTGTTGCTTATTTATCACACTAGATAATAATCATTTGTTTTAAGTAATTTGGCTTATGCAAGCTCTAGCTTTTGGTCAACAAGTTCCTTTAGAACATAGTGTTATTAGTTTGGTTGCAATCAAATAAAGTATCATTGCTTAGTCTCATTAATTGGATTATCTTCGTTATGGTTATGCTTCAATTAAATGTTTAAAATTTGTTTTATTCAGCATCATCATGATTATGCTTAATTTAATATATATGAAAGATTGGTCATTATACATATGTTAATAGTTTATGAAAGATGGTTTAATTTGGGATGAAATGGAGTTAGTGGTGACATTCTGGGCTAATGTAGGTCAGGGTGTTACAATTAGTATCAGAGCCAGGGTAGGTCCGTGGTGGATAAATTGATAACTTATTGAGATAATCAACTAAAATTTGAACTAGGATTGATAACTTAATCATTAAAAATACTTGGGATTGTTTATTACTAAAATTTAACTTAGGATAATTAATTAACTTAAAATAAATTTGACACACTGGTGCACAGTAGATTGGGATTGTGTCATGCAATGCATTTATATCTCTATTAGCTTATACAATTGTTTATAAGCATTATGATGTTACCTAAATTTGTATCACATGATTGTTTTGATATTATTGTTCTTGAGCTAAGTTATTAGTTGTTGCTTCTAGTGGTTAGTTATAGCGAGGGGTAGAGATTGTGGACGTGGAAGAGGTTGTAACTATGGCTGTGGATGTGGACCAATGGAGCTACCACCCCAGGCTGAGGGCAACGTTGGTGAGAAGGTTGCTTTGGCTGTTCAACTGCCCGTTGGTGCGTAGGCGTGGTCATCCGCCTTGCTATAGGGAACTTTAGAGGGAGGTCGGTGAGCTTCGTCAATGGATGTAGGAAGCTCCTCCTACTATTAGTGCACCTGTTGTTGTCTCTATTGCTACACCAGCCCCACCAAAGGTGAGGATGGGCCGTCACAAGTGGATGGCCTTTCGTCCAGACTTCTTCGACGGAGCGAGCACACTGGTCCAAGCAGTGCACTGGCTATGCTACATGGAGAGGCAGTTTGGAGCTCTAGAGATGACCTCATAGTTGAAGGCTCGCTTTGTAGCCTTTTACCTGAAGAGCCAAGCGGATATCTAGTAGAAAGGGGTTCTTTCACCTAGGGCTCCTACCCAGAGACCGATCACTTAGAAGGATTTTATCGAGTAGCTCAAGGCAAAGTTTCACCTAGAGTCCTTCCTTGAGAGGATGGAGCACACCCTGTCAGCCTTCGTACAAGGGAAGATGACTTTTATAGAGTACGAGGTGGTATTCAATAACCTAGTTTGCTTTGTGCCAGCTATGGCTGGTAATGACCATGGAAGGACACCATGCTACAGAGTGCTCCTTATCGCGGAGTTGTCGTCTTTGTGGCCAGGCAAGCCACAAGGCATTTGTGTACTAGCAGAATTCCACTAGCATCATTAGGTGGGAGCCCGCACCCGCGTTATCTTTAGTCGCGTCTTCTCATGGTTCCATTCAAATGTTGGCAGCTGCTCCCAGGCCACAGCTTCCTCCTGGTTGGGTGCCACCTGCAGTGCCTCCTGCCAAGTACTACTAACACCCTGCACTGGCTGCTTCACTTTAGATCGTTGCACCTCCAGCAGCCCGTGTGCCACCACAGCCGGGTGTCATGACTCTCGCCACTCCGGTGCCACCTGGAGTCTACGCCATACCTACCCATGACATTGTGGGTCGTCTTGATGTGGTGACAAGTATACTACTTGTGGATTCTTTTAAGGCGTTCATTCTTTTTTATTCGGGAGCTACTTACTTGTTTGTGTTACTAGAGTTTGCTAGGAGGGCAAACTTGGCTATGCAACAAATTTATCAGTCAGTTATAGTCAGTTCTTTGGGGGTGTCACTGCTAGTTCCATAGTTTGTTCTGGTTGCACTGTTACCATTAATGATGATGATGATTTCACTACCAATGTGATGGTTAATCAGCTAGCACTATTTGATGTTATCCTTAGCATGGACTAGTTGTTTAGAAACCAAACCAAAATTTGTTGCATCTAGAGGACTATTACCTTGTAAGCTCTATCTGGAGAAGAGATGGCTTTTCAGGGGAGTGCACTACCAGATTCTTTCTTTGTGTTGGCTAGTCTATTTCCTAGTCAACTGGCATTGAGGATTGGGTTGCTTTGGTCTCTTGTTGTGAAACCATGTACACCATTGCGCATTAAGGAGATTCCAATGGTGTGTCACTATCCAGATATGTTCCCTACAGAGCTTTCGGGAATGCCTCCAGAGCGGAATGTGAAATTCTGAATTGATCTTGTTCCTGGTACTCAACCTATTTCCTTATCTCCTTACAGTTTGGCTTGACCTTTTCAAGATGAATTTAAAAAGAAATTGGATGATTTGCTATCCAAAGGGATAATCTGGCGTAGTGTGTTACCATGGGAAGTGTCTGTCCTATTTACAGAGAAGGTTGAGAGTTGGTGCATGTGTGTTGACTATTGCGCTCTCAACTAGGTGACTTTAAATATGCATTGCCCCATTTTGAGGATTTACTTTATTAATTGAAGGGAGCCAAAGTGTTCTCTAAGATCGATCTATAATCTAGGTACAATTAGATCTGTGTGTGGAAGCAGGATATTGAAAAGATGGCTTTCTCCATCAGGTACAGTCATTATGAGTATAAAATTATGTCTTTTGAACTAATGAATGCCCTGCTATTTTTATGGAGAAAATGAATAGTATACTGCATAAGCACCTTGATGACTTCGTGGTGATATTCATTGATGATATCCTGATCTATTTCAAGACTGAGGAGAATGTGCAACATTTGAGCTTGTGCTTGAGACGCTAAGGGGGAATCAGTTTTATGCCAAATTAAAAAATACAACTTCTGGATCTCAGAAGTGGGCTTTCTAGGTCATGTGATTAACCAAGAAGCAGGGTTCAATATTTTAGTTAAATTTCAATCATTTCGGTGCTTTCATTACCCATCGAATGAAATACGATTTGGTCAAATTTTGGCTGAATTTGTCCCCATTCGAATTTTGTCTAAATTATGTCCAAATTTTGGTTAAGGGCCTGTTCTTTTTGACTGCGGCTTGTGGCTTTTGGCTGCAGCTTATGGCTTTTGGGCTATTTGTGCGAGAGATTATAGAGTAACAGAAACTCACGTACAGGTTTTACCGATATAAATAAAGTCAGTAAAGCATGTACTACAATTAACTAGTAGACACTATCTTGAAAAGATACTCCATTTAAAAGCTAGTTACTGTAGAAAAACTCAAAAACAGCTTTTACAAGCTGAAAAGAATAGGGCCTACATTTCATCAAATTTCAAATAGGATTTGAATATTTCATCTAAAATTTTGAACAAAAGAAAACAATTTTGTTCTTTTCATTCATCTCGCTGCCCTCCGAGAATTTTTCCAAAACGAAACTTTGAACCCTGTTCGGAAGGTATTTTTATTGATCCAAGCAAGATCTCTATAGTGGTGGACTGGAAGATATTGTTTAATGTCAAAGAAGTGAGGAGATTCTAGGCTTAATAGGTCATTATCGATGTTTCATAGAGGGTTTCTCCATTATTGCCAAGCCAATATCTCAGCTAACGCATAAAGGCGTGAAATTTCAATGGATATATGATTGTGAGTGTAGTTTTTGTACCTTTAAGGAGATGTTGGTAACTGCTCCTATTCTCACCCTCCTTGAGACAGAAAAGCGTTACACAATCTATTTTGATTCATCTTGTGTTGAGCTTGGTTGTGTGAGATGGCAAAGTAATCACCTATATGTCGAGAGAGTTGAAGAAACATGAACAAAACTATCCCACCCATGATTTAGAGCTCGTTGCAGCGATATTTGCTCTAAAAATTTAGCGGCATTATCTATATGGGAGAAAACTTGTGATATTCTCACTGGCCACAAGAGGCTCAAGTATATCTTCACTCAGAAAGATCTGAACCTAAGGTAGAGGAGATGGCTACAATTAGTGAAGGATTATGATCTCACCATCCAGTACTATCCAAGCAAAGCAAATGTGATGGCTGATGTCTGTAGTTGCAAGGTGACACCCGCTACTCTGAATTATCTTATTATTGATTTTGAGCACATGGGAATCTCCTATTATTTTGCGTGCGCCACGCAGGCCGAAACTTGATTGCTCTTGAGTTAGCAATTATAGAGTGTGTGTGGAAGGCACAACAACATGATCGGTTGCTTCGATAAGTAAGGAAGCGTCTAGGTGAGGGTAAAATAGATGATTTCAGCATTGATGAGACTGGCACATTACAATTTAAAGGCCGTCTTTGTGTACCACAAAAAGCTCAAGTTAAGGCCGATATTCTAAATGAAGTTCATCATACCCTGTACACTATTTATCCAAGCGAGACCAAGTTGTATCATGATTTAAAGAAGTTTTTGGTGGAAAAGAATAAGTGTGGATATTGCTCAGTATGTGGCTTCCCACGGGGTTTGTTAGCAAGTCAAGGCAGAGGATAAGCGTCATGTAGGGTTTTGCAACCATTGGAGGTTCCAGTGTGGCCATAAGATGATATAACCATAGACTTTGTAGTTAGTTTACCTCGCATGCAGTGAGGTAAGAACGCAATTTTGGGTAGTGGTGGACCGGTTCAGCAAGTCTGCACATTTTATTCCCATCCGCACAACGAACACGGTGAGTGATTTGGCTCCTATTTATGTGTGGGAGATAATGCAATTGTACGGTGTGCCCAAGACTTATTTCTGATCAAGATGCAAATGTACGGTGTGCCCAAACTTATTTCTGATCAAGATGCAAATGTTGTCTCCAAGTTTTGGAAGAGCTTACATAGTTCATGGGCAAATAGCTTCGTCTTAGTACCGCTTTTCATCTGTAGACAGATGGGCAGTTTGAGCACACTATCCAGACACTAGAAAACATGCTTAGGTGATGCGTCTTGTCGTGGAAGGGAAGCTGAGAGGATCATTTGGCACTGGCAGAGTTTGCCTACAATAACAGTTACCATGCCAGCAATCAACTAGCACTATTTGAAGTCCTGTACGGGTGAAGGCATAGGTCACTACTTTGTTACGATGTAGGTGAAAAGGCAATTCTAGGTCCCACTTGAGTTTAGCAGTTTGTTGACTAAATGGCAGAGATTAGACAAAATTTGCTTGTTGCTCAGAGTAGGTAGAAGAGTTATGCTAATATGAGAAGGCAAGAGTTGGAGTTTGCAGTACATGATCACGTGTTCCTAAGAGTGTCTTCCACTAAGGGCATTATGCGGTTTGGTACCAAAGGGAAGCTCAGCCCGAGGTATGTTGGACTGTTTAAAATAGTGGCACAAATTGGAAAACTGACTTATCATTTGGACCTTCCTGAGTGTATACATGGTGTGCACAATGTGTTCCATATATCTATGTTGAGGAATTACTTGAGAGATCCAGAGTATGAGATACCCTTAGAGCCACTAATCATCGAGCAAGATCTCACATTTGAGTCCCATCCAGTGCGGATAGTAGGGGGGGTCAAGAGTGGGTATTGAGGCATAAGTTATTGAAGTATGTCAAGATGCTTTGGTCACATCTAACCAAGCAGGAGGTGACTTGAGAATTCAAGTCTCACATGCATAAGAATTATCTGGAGTTATTCGCATTGGTATGTGTTAAAGTTTAATTTAAAGTTTTGTTTTGTTTCATGTAGAATCGTGGGGTGTAGAATTCAAGGTTGAATTCTGTTAAGGGGGTAGAATGTGATATTACAAACCACCCTCCTAAAGACCCATTTATGAATTTGGAAAAGGAATTAAGGAAAACAGAATAGAGGGAGAAAAGGGAGAGCAGTTCCATTTAGTTGGACCGAGTCATGTGTTGGGAGTTGGGGGGGTTTGGGCTGGGCTTTTTAAGGAGATGAGAGGGTAGGGGGAAGAGAAACCCTAGCCACCACCCATCTAAAGCCCTATCGCTAGCTGCTACCCTTGTTGTGCCTCTCCTGCCGTGCCCTATCGCTTGCTGCTGCACCAAGCCGCCAGCTGTTGCTGTGCTATTGCCGCACACCGGCCAGGAGGAGGAGAATGGAAGGAGGAAGAGAGGGAGATGGCCAATGGACAAGGAAGAAGGGAGGAGAAGAGGGGAACCGGCCAGGGAAGGAGAAGGAAAAAGGAGGAATGATCGGTTTACGTCATCCCGGTGAGTCTTCGAGTAGTAGGTATAACATCCTAGACCTTGTGTCCTATTTTAGGCCATGGTAGATTGGTTTTGAGGTCATGCTAGGTCTAGCTAGGAAGGGAGGGAATAGAGATGAATTTTGGATACCATTGTTCATTAGGGTTTACTGTTCTGTCTTGTGGGTGAGTTTTGGGATAGGTGCATCCTATTTCATAACTTTGGCATGATATTAAAGTTATATACAATAGTCTAAGGAAATAGTTCTAGTAGGATGAGTAGATGGTCGAATTAAATTATGAGATAACTAAAGAAAGGTAGATAATTTTCTATAGATTTCATATGGTTTGTTGTATTTGGATGGGTAAATTAATAGATATGATGTTGTTAACTTGCTGACTAGTAAGATAATAGAACAGTCTTGGGGTTAAAAACGAGGGGTTAAATGGATTAATTAGGGTTTGTGGCTAACTATGAAAGTGTAAAAAAAATTTAGTGTTGATTCTAAAACTTATATGATTTGCAATGTTAGGGCTTGGAGCCAAGAGTAATGCTATTTTTATTACTTGGACAGTAGGGGAGGATCGTTCGGTAAAGGGAAAATTGTGGGATCGGAAAGCGTGCAGGAGCAACGTTGTTTATTTGATGTTTGTGAATGGTTGTGGCATGTTCTTGAGACTGGTATTTACTGTAGGAGGAGTAACTTTAGAGTTGGTGTCAACTTCACATCAATTCATCCCTCGTGGTTAGAAATGGCAGGTGCATGGTAGAATAGTAATACAGATTATTTGCTCTTGCTATTTTATGTTAATAAATTACTCAGGATGCTAGTTTACATGTTTACACTTAGATTCTATAGTTCTCATTTGATGATATATTAAATGGTGATGATGATAAATGGTTAATACTATACTGATAAATGATTGATGATGATAAATGATTAATATTGAAGAAATCATTCCATTTGTATAATGAGCATTCATGATAAAAGAGATGACCTATGTGTTCCTCAAGAGTCTACTTTGTGTGGACGACCCACAAGAGTGGGTAAAGAACGACCTAGTTCGATAGGCACTCTACGGGAGTGGAGATGAGGTCATCGTATGAAAAAGGACAGGCTTGAGGTCCCCGCATGAAAAAGGCAGACTTGTGTAAACATCGACAAATGTAATACTTCGCTATACTGGTATAAATAAAAGAGATATTGAGACATGTGTATGGTATTCATGAAAAGATAAAAGAGGTGATGAGATATGTGTATGGTAGTAATGAAAAGAAATATGGAGTTGAGATTGTGGCAAATTGACACGAATACTTGGTAACGTATTTTAATACCATTTAATATTTTATTGTGTGCTTGCTAAGTTGTGGACTTATCCTTACTATGTTGTTTTAGGTGAATGCTGAAGGTGTCATGCATAGGGAAGGAATAGCTCAAAATCAGTTCAAGCACCAACGTTACTTATTTATCACACTAGATAATAATCATTTATCTTTAGTAATTTGGCTTATGCAAACTCTAGCTTTTGGTCAATAAGTTCCCTTAGAACATAGAGTTATTAGTTTGATTGCAACCAAACGATGTATCATTGCTTAGTCTCATTAATTAACTTATCTTTGTTATGGTTATTGCTTCAATTAAATGTTTAGAATTTATTTTATTCAGTATCGTTATGTTTATACTTAATTTAATATTTATGAAAGCTTGGTGTGTGCACTTAATTTAATATTGTGAAAGCTTGGTGTGTGTGTGTGTGTGTGTATGTATGTATGTATATATGTATGTATGTATGTATGTATGTATGTATGTATGTATGTATGTATGTATGTATGTATGTATGTATGTATGTATGTATGTATGTATGTATGTATGTATGTATGTATGTATGTATGTATGTATGTATGTATGTATATACACATACATACAGGACGCTGAAATGGAGCACCATGGTGTCTGGGTACCAAGCCTCCCTGCCTTTGGATTGATTTTAGATGCGTGCTAGTGCATTGATTTAGCATGCTAAATCAATCATGGATGGAAAGTCTTAATTATGGATGAAAAGTCTTAATAATGGAGCCTAGGCACCATGGTGCCCCTGTTATTTATACGATACATACATACGTGCGTACGTACATACATATGGAAAATGGTTTTATACTCACTTCTAATATACCCTTTAATGGTGTTGTTATATCTCTTTATGTATTTAAGCATACTCTAATAATGATTATAAGATACTCTAAAGTGAGTTCTATAAAAAATTTCATCAAAGTCCATTTTTTATAACATAATTTGTGTATATACTCCTTTTATACATGAAAAAGTGTATATAGCAAAAATAAAGGGCTCCGATGAAAATTTTTCAATCAAGTCATATTGAACTATCTTGGAATTAGTATTTAAGTATACCAAAAGTGATAAAGAGATCTAAAATATTTATTTAAGTGATACATTGAAAGTGGGAGTATGTACTCCTGATGGTACAGAAAAGGCTTCCTAATTTAGGATGGAATGTTCCTTTCCTATGGAATTCCTGCATGTCAAATAGGCCTTGGTAAACTTGATAAAATGAGAACGAGAGACTCTGAATCTGAAGGCAAAAATAATGTGCTCCTTAATTTTTCATTTCAAACTGCACCTATGTTAGACGGAAAATTTATGTTTTTGCCACCCTTATGAGGTGAGGGGCAACAGATTTGCCACCCTGGCCCGTTGTCAGTGACTCAGGCGGTCCCACATGTAAGTGACAGAGGTAATTGGCCAATCTTAAGAGTGGCAAAAACATGAATCCAAAACAGTCTTGATGACAACAGCTAACATATGTGCAATATTCAAAAGGCAGGACTACTTACATAGAGGTTCACTTTTTGTATATAGTTCCTAGATCATCTTTTAGTCTAGAAATTGTTGCGAGTACAAAACAATTATGAACTGATAGGTACATATAGTAAAGAAAGAATATCACCTCTCGAATCACTAACGTTGTAGGGAGTAGGCACAGGCACGATCTGAAAGCATGATTGCTCTGATTGATGCCCACATATTAAAGGATTTCCAACAATGCTACAGGTCAACAAAGAAGCTTAAATCAAATGTTACAAATATCACTCATCCATGAGAACAAGAAGATCACAGAAATCAATCCAAAGCTGATCAGTGTTTTGAAACACAATCATCGTGGTTAGTGTTATCTAAAATACTATATAAATAGAAAAAACTTCTATTAGAAGAGCCAGCATTGTCCCCAAAAAAAAGTACAAAGTACCATACCGTCAAAGTACAAATTGAAATAAATTTGAATTGCAGAAATATGAATTATTTTTTTCTATCAAATAAAAATTAAACAACAAATATTTAATATTTGAATCCAAAATTCAATTTATCATTTTTTTCAAGTTAAAATAGTATAAAAATAAGAATTCATACATTTATAATTAAAATTTGAATGTTCAAAATGCAAACAAAAGGATTGAAATATAATTATATTTTTGATATGAAACCCAAGTATAAATTTGAAATTTGGTTCTTATGGAAGAGGCAAATTTAAAATTTTTAATATTTGAATCTTGCAACAAAAAAGACATTTGAAAATTTTAAATTAGAATCAAATTCTATGAGATTTTTAAATTGGACTAAAATATTAAAATTTTGAATTTGTATGTTCTAAATATAATTCATAATTATTTTTTTGTATACATAATTAGGTTTGATATGTCTAAATTATTTTATATATATATTTTTGAACATTATATATTTAACTTTATAATTCTTTGTGTTATAAAATTATATTGTATTTACCAAAAACCTAAATATAGCATGGAAATATCTTGAATATTTCTTTAACAAGTCAAAAAAGTAAATTATGTGGCATAGCGGATGCTATTTCCACTATCGATGACGCGCTATAGCAGACAGGTATTTCTACTATAGCGTTTGTGGCATTTAGCATACAGCTTAGCATTTAGGATTGCAAAATCGCTATACCTCCACTATGGCCCGCTATTTGAAACACAGGTTTGACAATGCTACGACTAAATCTGTTGTTTATTAGTATATATCACGTATCATGATTGGTTCAGCAACATCAACTGTTATGTTGCTTTTGTTCACTTGGCATTCTATTAGCAATTGGTATGTAGTTAGTGCAAAATTCCGGTTGGTTTATTCACGTACTTTACACCAGATTAATCAACAAAGCAACCATCAAACAAAATAAACATTTCTGTTGAATCAGATATTCAGATGCAATTGGTTCATGTAAGATGCATGAGCATAGATTCTAGTAATTGTACACTGTTGATTAAAATAAGTTATTTTTCACAAGAAATCAATGAACCCAAAAAATTAGTGAAAATAAAAAAATTCATTTGTTGCATTGTGTTACCCACATTTTACTTGTTTAGAATTTTGAGTTCAAATTAATATTGATTCATTTTTAATACGTGCTTAAATGATTTACTGGGCAACGTTTAAATGAATCAGATTAAAAGGGTGGTAAGAAGGTGACATGTCGTAAATGATTTCTAGCTCCGTGAATGGGTTATTTGCAAAATGTCTCATTGAACAACTCACTGAGGAGTTAGCAATTTAGTATCCAAATGTTGGTTTGCGCCAAATAATTCTCCTTGTGTACCATCACTAACAAGTGGGTCCGAGTGAATTGCACGAACATGTCTTGCTACATACACATTGTGATGAATTTGTATCTAAGTAATACTACAAAAATCGCACAAGTTGTAAAACAACGTTGATATACCACTGACATGTGGCCCCAGTCCCTACATTCCATTCTCACATTAAATGTCATTTTCAAATTTATGCGTCTTCACAATGTTACTAACCAAATTTCAACTTATACAAATGAGTTATATTTTTTTGCCTGGCGGGGCTATTTCCCTTAATATGTAAAGTTGGAACAGAAACAGAGCTTACTTGAATGCTCTTGCTAGAGGGGTCTTGGGCACAGGTCCGGTGAGATTGTTGTACGATAGGTCCCTGAGGCAGAAACAGAGACAGAGAAGCAAGTGGAATCTTTTGTCTCAGAGAGAGTACTGCAGACTACACGCTGGAAGAAAGAGACATGGCATGCACGAGAAGGCAGGCAGATACAGGACTTACAGAAAGGCCAGACCAGTGATATGCGCCAATGACTGTGGGAACTCTCCGGACAGGCTGTTGTTGTTCAGCCTCCTGCAGCGCCACAAGGAATGAAATCACAAAGGGACAGGAAAGATGTACGGGAATGTTAGTGAACCCTGCAAATGGGATGCAAAGACACAAAGTACTGAAACAAAAAAAAATGTTATTCAAATTTGTGGATACTGTAAGCTGTTGGTAATCAAATCGGTGTAAGCACCCACGTTGTCAGGCTAAAGCACAAGGTTCAATTCTCAACAATTTCATAGAGAGATGGTTTGTTGTGATTTTTTTTTATGTTCTGGGACTTCTAGTGGTAAAAGTCTTATAACAGACGGTTAAAGCATTTTTTTAGATAAAATACTTTTGGCCTTCCCTGCAGTCGTAGTTAAAAGTGTGTACTGCATTTAGTTGAGTTTTAGCTTTGTTTATTAGAGCCACTTTGTGAGAGATTCATCTTCACATGGTACCTACCAGAAGCTTAGGCTCCCATAAATTTTGTCCGTCTTAAGTAACGAGCTTGTCGTGTGAGCTGAAGGCCCATTTGTGTTAAAGAAGCTAATACCCCTCTCGAAATTAAGGTTCTGCTCAAAACAGTTTAGATTTCTAGTTTCTAATTTATTTTTTACTATTCAATAATTTTATCTTTTTCTAGTTTTTTAGCTGTTTTTTGAGCTTTTTTGTTCGTTTTTTTCCTGTATTCGTTTGTATTGTTCGTGATGGGCTAACCTACTTTTTCTATTTTAAATTCTTTTAAATTTAATTATGTCAAATAAGTCACCATCAACTATAGTATAATTTCAACCAGCTACAGTGCTTTTCAGCTATAAGCCACTCAAAAAAGCCATTTTGAGCACAGCCAAGTCTAGAAAAATAGCTTACAAATGTGAGCTAGGCCAAATAAGTCCTAATATTTTACTGATATTAGGTAGATGTTTTTTTGAATTTTAAAAAGTAGTTTTCATAAGCCTGTGTGGTTAATATGATCATGCCATATGAACTTTTCATAGCTACCATCTTGCTTCACCATATTTAGGATTTCACTAGAATAACGAGGTCTAAAATTAATGGCATGGCTAAAGGCCAGAATTTGAGTCCCATTAACTACGTATTAGATGGATTAATTTTTGTAGATTTCTGGGATTTGATCTGGTGATCTTTTATAAGGACAATTATGCTAACGAGCTGCACCCTTCAAAAAAAGTTTCTAAAACATCTTATAATACACCCCCTGGAAATACGTGCTAACGCTTTCCTTTCATATAGTCACACCTTGCTGATCAACTAGATTATCACTAAGAAGAGAAAAAAAGAAGAAAGAAAGAAATATCAACTGAACCTCATCAACAATGAGACATGCAACCACTCACAGGTACTGGAGGCTTATCAAATCGCCCAGCGAAGATGGGATCTCTCCTGAGAATGAATTGCTCGAGAGATCAAGCTGCGCAAGCTTAGAAAGCCTCCCAATCTCCTGCGGTATGGCGCCTGATATATTGTTATTCTGCAAGGACCTGAAGAAACCAAAAATAAAGAAATAAAATATCTTATGAAAAGCGAATTAGCATGATCTCTGCCAGTGAGATTGCAACAAACCAGCCCCAATATCTCTCTGATCAATCTCAGTATTACTTACACAGTTAAAAGGTTCGTCAGGTTGCCTATCGACGGCGAGAGCGTGCCGGAGAGGTTCTGGCTCGGAGACGCGCTGCCACATTTTTCGTGAATTTTTTAAATTAAGGATAAGAAGTTTGCAAGTGCTAATGACCACATGTGTATGGACGATAATTTGCTTACAAGTGGATGACCAAGTTTTGTGGGGAGCAGGTGACCATGCTCCAGCTGCAAGGGTCCACCGAGTCCTTATCCCAGTTCCCCAGCACTCCATGGGGATCCTTCAATGAAGCCTTCACTCCAATCAGTGCTTGCACTGCAAATTAAGCGACCAGGAAACATAGGAATCAATCTGAGCATGGAGATCAAGGAACGCAAACCCCTCATTAAATCTCCCATACAACATGCAGGAGTAGATGCACATATATGCATGTATATATAGATATATATGATGTTCACCTTCATAGTTGACGCCTTCAGGGGAGAGCACTGCATCCACCAACATGGCCAGGAAGAAACAGAGGTTTGCGGCCGCCACGACCTTCGCTGATCGACAAGGCGCACCCATTTGGGTGAGCTCTCAAGGAACCTCAAGGCTCAATGGATGGTGGTGTTGCTCTGTTCTTCTACTTAGTGCAGAGGGCTAGGTGGTGTGTTCTTTCCTTGTATCATGCAGTGGAGGGAAAGAATGGGAGGGGAGAAAGGAGCCAAGCAAGAGGGAACAAACAAAAGCCAGCGAGTGACTGCCACTCCCCTGGTCCTTTTTGGCCGAGGGATATTTAAGTTTTGAAGGGTTGATGCTGTTGTGGCTTTGATGTGGTAAAGACTGGAGGAGGGTTCTTGACATGATCTGTTATTCCTTGGATGGGTGGGGTGGGGTAGGAGCAGCTCAGTGGTGGCTCGGTGGTGAAGGCTGGCACAGAAGGCGACAGGTCTGCGGTAACTATGCACTCCTCTTTTTCTTAAAAGGAGATTTTGTTATTAACTTTAGATATAGGCTTGGCTAAAACATTTTAATATAGTTTTTGGTGAAGCCTGTGTTAACTTATTGGTCGTAAGGATCGAACATAGTCGAAAAAGAGAAGTACTACTCCACGGTATACCGTTAGGATGCCTCCCAATGGCGTACTCTCTCCCTTGCACCGCCCCTCCTCTCTCTCTCTCTCTCTCTTCTCTCGAAGCGCTGCTGCTCCCATCCCCTCCCCCTTTCTTCTTCTGCTCCGGAAAAGCTCCGCAAACCTCCTCCCCAGCAGTTCGCCCCTCGACCACCACCCGCGGCCAGCGGCGCTTTCGCCGCCTCGCCGCGCAACCCGCTCCCCCCCCCCGACCCCTTCCCGCTGGGCCGCCCGGCCTAACCTAACTGCCACAGCTGCCGCTACCATCGCCCACTGGCTCCACCCACCACCCCGCCGCCGCCCATCGCCAGGCCACCGCCTCCCCCGACCTTCTTCTATGCTCAGGGGGAAGGGTGAACCTGTAGCGGGGGAGCCACATTCGGTAGCGGAGGAGAGTAAGGGGATGACGGCGATGAGGAGGGAGGCAGCGGCGGCGCTTCAAGAGGGAGAAGGAGCATGAGAGGGGGGTATACCGTTGAACGATATACTGTTCCATAGTTTTTCTCGTTAAAAAAATCTTAAATTGCTTAATTACTTTGTTGGTCACTCGACTTCAAGCAAAGTGTCACCTTGGTCCATCAATTACGAATAGAGCAATTTAGTCATGTAGTTTAAATTTTGTTCTAACGGAGAATGTTTACCCACTTTTTCATACTACGTGGTATACTCTAGAGGTAATCATAGAGATAATTGTATCGTGTCTATATTTATGAACTTTTGAATAATATGATATTTTGTTTCTTTAATGAACTATTATTTATATTGATCGACAAGTATGTGACTTATTTGAGAAAATTTCTACTTGTGTTTATGATGGTATTCAAAGCATCCCTAATTTTATATCATTACGGAGGACACTTATGATTTATAGATTAGCACATGTATTGATTGATAATCATATTTCACGAATTATGGTTATTAAATATCAAATTAATAATGTGGACATATGTTGGAGAGCACAGTGTTAGATTGACCCATCTTAAGACGCTGCGAGAAATTTTATATTATGAAGTGTCATCAGTTGGTCTTATATATAGTGTATATGGGATGGTGTAAGGTCGTTATGGTTTTTCTACATATGTAATAGATTACTTAGAGATTATCAAACACTACTTCGTAAATGGGTAGTCATAAAGGTAGCTTTCAAATTTATTGTAAAGCATGCGAAGAATTGAGAGCGATAAAGATGAAATTTGCCCCTCCTCTTTAATGGGAGAGATATCTCTAGATCTCTTAATGTGGTTAGATTAAGAAAGTTCATGACCATGTCGAATATAGTTAAGAAGTCAACTACAGCTGAGTAATCCACTTCAAGATCAAGCTATCATAGGATGGTATGCATCTCATCTTGAATTCGATCTGTTATGGTGAGGCAAAGGGATCAACATATGAGCACTATGTAGATTCATCCGATATAATCTTTATGTGTATTTGGGAGTCATTATGTCCTGCTACAAACCGCTACCGACTTATGGATTGGAAAGAGGTTTCCAGGTTGCAGCCAAGTACACATGGATCTACAGGGTTATAGACTTAATGGCTGGAATGAATAGGTTTGTATATGATCCGGTCGAATGGGCTTTGCACCTTTATAGCCCCTAGCCTACAGTTCCACTAAACGGGTTTTTGATAAGGGGGCATGGGGTTCTAGGACCGCACCATCCACTAAAACCCTAGCCACCTCCTTCTGGAGGCCCTGCCATGTGCGTTGGTACTAGCACATTGGCACACAACATTCCACACCTAGATGTATGGATACTGTAGAGGCATTTGCTGTGCTCATCAAGGATGATCTGCGATGTATGTGAGGAACATGAGGGGATGCTACAAGAGACGATCGGTGGCCAAGGATGTTAGATGATTGATTACTTCCACTACATGACATACACGAGTTGGACCAGGCTACACCAACTCTTCTTCCGTTGTACGACGCATATGGTGGTAACAATCTTGATCTCTTACTCGCATGGTTTTCTAATTTACATGATAAAAAAATATTTCACACTAATATAGCCTACATATATCTCAATAGATCCATCATTAGCGTGTAGCGCACCTCCCTTACTAGTGCACTCAGCACAAGCAAAAATGATATATCTACCCTTCCCTATAGGCATGATAGAACCATAGAGTTCCGTGAGTCGTCATGTCGTAGGATATGACAGTACAAGAAGTAGGCATGGTTTCATTCTTTTTAGCTTATAATTTACAGCTTATGATTTATGACTTCCTTCGAACAAATAAGCAGGACAGCTTGTTCACCGTCATTTCGAAGCGGCTTATTAGGATTGCCTTTTTGAAATTGTTTATCAGCTTATCGGTATTCGCTTTGTTTTCATAAGCGCTCTCTATAGAGTCAAAAGTTATTAGTCACAGTTATATACCATAGCCAAAACGAACATACCTATAAATTATTTTTAGTCTAAATTTTAAACGCTAGAGCCCAGATTGGACCTTCGGAGCCCTTTCGTGAAAGTTGAGAGGCCAAACGGGCCACTAACCGATCTCAGAAAAGGCAAGGGTGAATCTGTGATAGTCGAGCGTCATTTCTTGACAGGACTTATTGCACGATAAGTAAACGTTGATCGTTAGTGTCTTTGTTGCCAAGGGTGCACGCCGTGGAGGGTGACAGGTTTGTGGTAAATATGCATACAAATTTTATTTTAAGGATAAAGATGGTAGGTAGTTTGTTCCCTCTTCCACTGCTAGTAGTGAGGGTACAAAGCATTGGGTTCCGTGTGTTTGTGATGGAATCGCGTGAGGACAGGGTGATAGCGATGGCATATGTGCTGGGACTGTGTACGAGCAAGCAACCATATTTCCCGCATCTAGTCAAGCACTCCTGACGTCTCTTTGGTTCAAAAATCATTATGCGACTTCATTATCCGATACGGAAGTGGTTTTGGCTCCGTTCTAAATAGCTTTGTCTCTATTTTTTAATTTTTAGCTTTTAAATTTTTTTAAGTTAAAAATTATTTAAAATATGTTCAATTTGTTTGTTTTTTTTAACTTTTTAGCTTTTTGTGGCCTTTTGCTTTTACTTTTTTCCTCTTTTTAACACTATCTATGGAGATATAACAGTACTTTTATTTTTTATTTTTATTTATTTTTCTTTAATTGAATAACTCAGAACAAGCTAACAGTCACTACAGTTCAATTTCAACCAATAGTCAGAACCTGCAGCTAGTAACCGATTGGAGCGGCACTTTTGTTTGATTTAATTTGAGCTGGACACATAAACCATGAGTTTCGTACAATCATTCGAACCAATTTAGTTTAAGCACCAAATCAACATGAAAAGATCAAAAGGAACTTCATATGGAATATTGCATCACCCTTTTAAAAAAATCATGTTTGAACTTAAAAGGAGTTGAGATAAAAGAGAGAAGTTTGCTCTGCAGACTACAGGCCTGTTTGGCTCGTAACCAAACTTTGCTATGCTTTGTCATACCCCAAGTTAGATAAGTTTGACTAAGTTAATCGTCCATTTGGTTCGTTACTACATTTGTGGCAAGATTCTTTTTTACCCAATTGGGTTCCGCCCGTTAATGACTCAAAAAAGTTTGGCAAAATTCTCTCTTACTAACCAAAGTGTGGCTCCAAATTTGATAACCTAACTTTAGGCAAGTTTGGCAATAAATTATGGCAAACTTTGATAACCTTAGTATATGAACCAAATAGGTCTTTCCTTTCTCTCTTTTTTTTTCTATTTGCAGTTTGTTAGGGATTTTTTATCCTAACACAAAATGAATTTCAACTTGAAATTTAAAATAGAGTATACTAAATTGAGAACTGCCTTCAAAAATATTTTAGAATTATTCATACTCACTACTACAGAAATGGTCATCACAGACGGTTCAAAACTATCATCATAGACGATTTCTGAACCGTTTGAATTTATATATCTGTGATAACAGGTAGTTATCATAGATAATTTTCAAACCGTCTGTGATAAGTAATAACACATATGTTTTTTTCCAATAAAATCATCTGTGATATATCACATATCAGAGACGGTTCTTAAACATTGCCATCTGTGATATCTCACATATTACAGACGGCTAATACTAAAAATCATCTGTGATATAGCAGATATCATAAACATCTAATACTAAAAACCGTCCGTGGTACTGCAGATATCACAGGCGGTTCTTAAATATAGCGTCTATGATATCTCACACATCACAGATGACTAATACTAAAAACTGTCTGTGATATAATAGATATCACAGACAGTTCTTCAACATAGCCGTCTATGATATCTGAAATATCATAGATGGCTAATACCAAAAATCGTCTGTGATATATTATGATAGCTATTTTAATAGCTAAATTATTTCCTAATTTTAGGCTAGATTCAGGAAATGCTAGACATGCCCTTTGAATATAAGCAAACAGATCACACATATAGCACACGACAATCATTACACATATATCATAAATAAATTAAACAACTAAAGGAAATACAACTGATTGAATTGTTTGATTAAGCACAATTGGGTAATTGCAATTGTATCAAATGTTTGAACATCTAATCATCATCACGGTGTGGAACTCTCCATTCTTGTGTATGACCTCCCCCATCAAAAATTTGGAGAGCTGTCCTCGAACTTCGGTGAGTTTGTCAAGATCGATTGTACTTTCATCGAATTCCACGCGCTATCGCTAGTAGTGCTAAAGTCATTAGCATATATATGTAAAAATTGATAATCATATAATATTTATTGGCAGGTTGACAAATCTCTGGATCATTCATCTTAGCAATCATGATACTTGCAAATGGCGGCAAACGTAGAATCCACATATATTGCCCTATAGCTGCTGGTGGCACTGCAAAAATAGAATGACATATATACATAGGTATTATCAGTTCTAGAGGCATTATAATGAAGTGTGATATAGCAGGATTGTTGTATTGTAGTGAGCACCGAAAATCGCGTCCTGTGTCGCAGTGCGGTGCTAGATTCCGTATGTCTCCCTTCCTGGGCAACGTAAGCACTGAGCAATCTACGTGATTCTAAAAGTTTAGCCTCAGCCATTGCAAATGAAGTAAAGACTACAATAGAGTTATGTATCGAGAAAATAAGTTTACCTATCAATTATTTGTTGCACACGGGTGAAGTCATGGTTGCTCCTAAGTAGGGGATCAAGGTTATTACCTTGTTCCACTTTGGTACAATCAGAATCCAGTGAGACCTAACCATGTGTGTTTCCATAGTGATTAATTCTAAATTCATGTTGCGTATAAAGTATAAATGAAACTTATTTGGTAACTAGTGAAGCACTTACCACTGGTTGAAGGGTACCAAGATGTACTCCTTGTCAGTGTGAGCAAGCAATCTTGTCATTATATATTCTTCAACGAAGGATGTGTTTGCATTGATAGATTGCTCAAAGACCAAGTGTTACTCGAGGAAACCCACAGGTTGTCACCGTTGCTGGACTTGTTGCATCATGGATCTATAGATAAGCAATGAGTTATGATATTTATTTGTATTACATGAATATAGAACTTCATTGTATAGTATGCTTATAGTGTCCAGTATCACAGAAATGAGGTGTCAAGTTCGTCGAGATTGAATAATAAAAATAAGTCTTCAAAGGTCACGACGATGTAGCCCAAGTCGTGAAGGAAATGTGCCTCCGTATATCTCACGGTCAATCCACTTTGCCGATTTGGCTTCCTATTGGACACCTGCACGTACCAGGTATGCAAAGACCTGCAAGCCAGTCTAAGGCTAGGTAATTATGACTCGGGGACCAACGACAGTCCGAGTTGGTACTTCTAGGATTCGAGAGGTGGCTTAGTTTTCTTTGGTTGGGCCTTAGCGCCTCGCTTGCGATACATCTTTGGTGTTATCTCCACGGGCGCTAATGCGATGGACTTTTGAAGCGGAGTTTGAGGTGGAGTCATAGAGGGTTCTATTTGATATGCATGGTCGTGTGGAGATTGCGGCATGGAAGGGTCCAAGTGATGTCCCTCTTGGGCCATTGGACGAATATGTGGACGACATCCCCTAGTGTCATGATTTCTCCATTTGGGGGCCTCTCCAGTGGGATAGCCCTGAAAACATCATTAATCCTTTCCACCTGTACCTTCGCGAAATCAGTCCCTAGCAAGGCACCATGCACCAACGTCCCTCGCAGGTCTGGATACACCAACCCCGCCCAACGTCAATTGGAATGGAGCCAACAACCCTGATTCTAAGGATTCACGGCATGGCCTCCTACATAACGATACACGATGAGCTAAGATGACCACCAGGTGTATCTATATAGCATTCTAGAGATGTACATTACCTAGATGTCGTCGATAGGTAAGTGGGTGTCGCTATGTTTGAAAAGTGGTGTGGATGCATAGCTACTCCGACATTGAGGGGGATCGGGTACCGCAATAATAGGGGTGGCTTGCGACTGGCTACAGACTTCTCTCAGTTCTTCCCTCAATGCATCTCTCTCCTCGAAGTGAGGCAGTTATATTACCAAGTTTTGCATCAAAGTCCCATTTTCATACATTCATCGTTCTCAGCCTTAGATCTCTTCCTACTCCTAGGCCTCGTGTGCGACTTGGATGCTCCTTATTTCCCAAACCCGTGGATAGTATATCCCTCTCCCTGACTGCTTAGAAGGATCCTTCGGAAGATTCGGTGGTCAATGTTTGCTATAAGAGGCAATCGTGCTATTTTAGACCCCATTTAGTTATGGACCTATTAACAACTAGATAGTTTAACATATCTTACTAGGCATTAGGCACTTCCTTATCTGTGAGGTTTTTAAAAGAGGTGACACCCGAAGACGTGGTTGATGACCTCTTTCTTAACCAGCTTCGGGCATGCTCATTGTGATCCTAGCAAATGGTGGGGAGTCCTCTGATCGGATTGCGAGCTCATCCTTCATCCTCCATTGCGGGATTTTACCCAGGTACCTAGTGGTGTCGAGTCTGTGGGGGTGAGTGTTTTGTTCCTGGAGAGCCTTGTACACTGCACTTTCCTGTTGAAATTCGGTCATCATTTTCATCCGCACAAAGGTCTCCCATGTTTCCAGTGGCACGAAATGATACCTCGTGAAGGGCGTGTGATCCTTGGTCACATACTTTGTGACAAGCATGCTCTTAAAGGTCTTTCATGCTTTTCCATCACAAGGGGCGCCTGCCGTCGCATGAGTCCCGGGACTTTTGCTGGGATCTCGAACATGTTTGAAATTTCCGTCCACAGCACATTTTTTCATCTTTTGTCAAACCTTTCTAGTTTGCTACAATGATGAGGACTCGTTGCCTTCCAAGTATCCCACAGGTAGTCCAAAATGCTACCGCTGCTTTCTTCAGATGCAGAGGGACCCCATCCAGAGAGACCTTCGTGATGGTCATTTGGCCCTCTGGCCTTTTCAATACTCCTCTGCCATACCTAGTTACCCCAGTCTTCAGATCATCGATCCCATTTAGCAACATCGATGATGACAACGATGACATCATCTCTTTTACAAGAAAAAACTAATTACAATAAGTTATAAGCGTAAACATTAGCGCATGGTTGATCTTACAATAAATTAGAACAACGTATATTATTACTGCAAGACCTCTTTGCAATACTAACATCCCAAATCACACAGCTCAGTGTCTCAGTTATGAGGGGACATGCATTTCTCAACAACTACAAGAGGAACATTAAAGTGCTGTACACTTGTGCTTGAAATGGCAGGAAGCAAATTAATTTACTTCCTATCGTTTGAAACACAGGTGTATAATGCTATAATGTTTCTCTTGTACAACTACTACTCCGACTCCCAGTGTTTCATGCCCTTTTTTCTTGAACCAGCAGCCCACCCAGAGAAGTAAGGAGAGGAGAGTCGGAGGTGGGGACATATCTTTCCCAACAACTACAAGACAAGCATTAAAGCACTACACACTTGGGCTTGAAAAGGCATGAAGCAAATTAATTTGCTTCATAGTGTTTCATGCCCTTTTTTACTTGAACCAGTAGCCCACCTGTGGAAGTAAGAAGAGTTGGAGGAGGGGAGACAAGAGTGTAGTGGAAGCCAAAGGAGAGCATGGACCACCGGACACCTAGAAGATCGACCATGAGGACGACATGAAGGCGACATTTTTAGCAACGACAAAGGACCACCATCCATGTCATTATCCACATGAGGACAACACCGAGACTACCCCCAACAACCTTACCACTTCTAGCCTGACACAAGTAGGCCCACCTTCCCTCCCACATCAATTTCTCCCATGCCTTTTTGGGTTCCACATAAAAAAAGACACTAACAGATATGGACGGATGTAACACACATGAGCTAAAAAGTGAGATTTGAGATTCATATCTTCGGAAGGAGAGGTGACGGGGAGGAGAGAACTCATGAACACACATTAACAGATATGGACGAATCTATCACACATGAGATAAAAAGTGGGATTTGGGATCCATATCTTCCAGAGGAGAGGCGATGAGAAGGAGAGAACTCATGAACACACATTAACAAATATGGACGGATCTATCACATATGAGGAAAAAAAGTGAGATTGGGATCCATACCTTCAGGAGGAGAGGTAGCGTCGGAACGAGAGGCGGCGTCGAGATGAGAGGCGATGGGAAGGAGAGGCGGCGTTAGGAGGAGAGGTGACTAGATCATCACGCTAGGTGACGACAGAGAAGATGGAGACGTCGGGTTCTCCGGTGATGGCAGCGAAGGTTGGGGGACAAGGAGACGGAAGGGTGCGCTGTGAGAGGAGTAAGAGCGCAAAACCTAGCAAGAGAATTACTTATAGAAGAACTATCATAGACGGTTCTATTAAATAACCGTTTGTGATATTAATATCACAGATGGCTCTATGATGTAACCGTTTGTGATGTATAGCATATTACAGACGGTTCTATTATAGAACCATCTGTGATAGTTCTATTATCACAGATAGTTCTATTATGGAACCATTTGTGATATGATAATTATCATAAACAATTCTACTATGGAACCATCTATGATGTTATACTTATCACAGGTTATTCTATTATGGAACCATCTATTATACATATATCATAGATGGTCTGTGCCATCAAATTGCCTGTGATAATATCAAATTTCTTAGTTAGCCTCAGGAAATGCTAGCTATGCCCTCTGAAAACAAACAAGTAGATACAATCGTAGATGTAATTATTTCTAAATCACAGAATCAATTAAAATAAAATACTTCCTTAATTACATGCTGAGTTTATTAATTACATTGAAATAATTTCAAATAGGTGTTCGTCACGTGGGATCATTCCACTTCGATATTTTCCTTTTAAATGATGCCTTTTATAATGATCAACACACATATAACTTGTTTCATCTGTTGGTTCTTTCTCGAGCCTGATGATGTATTCGAATGGAGGCAATTCATCAAATTAATTGTACTTTTCCTCATCTTTGTATGAAGAACTACGTGACACATCTTATTTACCGAGTCGGTTACATAAAAATCTTGAACAACTTGCCTCGTGAGTACGAATGGTTCATCTTTGTATCCTACATGTTCGAGGTCCATAGTAGTGACACCGTAGTTATTGACCTTTACACCTTGTGGGAGTTGGACCCAACGGCACCAAAAGAGAGGGATCTTAAAAATTACATAGTTGAGCTCCCAAATCTCTTCTACAAGCCCATAGTAGGAGCTTGGGATAGTGGTACTAAACTACTCACAAAATGCATCTATGCGGATACCTGAGTTCTGCACTGTGCTCTTTCTATTCTAATCTGTTGTATAAAATATGTATCCATTAATGTTGTATCCTTACCATGTTACAATTGTAAATTTTGGCCCTCTTGCCAACCATTGCAGCATTTCACTTGATGACCTCCCAGTGAATCACATCCTTAATCATTCATTGAATCGATAGTTATGCTATCTCATGATCCAATCCTCCGACCGGCCTGGATTTTCTTGGCGTAGCATGCCCTTGTGCTCTTTAATATACAGGGACATTTCAGTCATATGTTGCAAGACCATGAAATGGGCTTGAGTGTACATATCCAGATCATGAGTTATTACTTTCCTTCCGATGGTCCCAATACCATCGAGGCTTCCCTCGTCATGTGATGGAGGCACACCTATCGGTTAACCTAAGCCATGTAATCAATACAGAACTCAATAACCTCTTCGGTTGCATAACCTTTAATGATGTTGCCCTCTGGCTAAGATTGATTGCGTACATAGGACTTGAGAATTCCCATGTACCTCTCGAACAGGTACATATGATGTAGAAGCACGGGGCCGTATATATTTATCTCTTCCACAAGGTGGACAATGAGATGGACCATGATATCAAAAAATGATAGAGAAAAATACATCTCAAGATAACATAGAGTCATCACCACCTCCTTCTGTAGAGCATCTAGTCCATCGGAATTGATGACCTTCTGAGCAATTGCGTTAAAGAAATAACACAGCCTCATGATTGTCACTCGAACCTTGTTCAGCAAAATACTTCTAATTGTAATAGAAAGCAATTGTGTCATTAGCACATCATAGTCATGAGACTTCATACCAATTAATTTCAAATCATCCATGGAAACAAGTTTCTTCATACTGACGGAGTGACTGGATGAAACTTTCACACTATGCAAGCATTGACACAATTCAGTTCTCTCGGACTTAGATAGAATATAGTAAGCTGTGGAAAAGATATGTGCTGTCTTTATCGGTCTCTATCAGTGCTAGCTCAATCCTAATTTTCATAGCGACCAAGTCAAGCCGTGTGTTGACACCATCCTTTGATTTGTCACAAATGTTTAGTAAGAGACTAATCAAGCTATCACAAACATTCTTCTCTACGTGCATGACATCGATGCAATTGCGAACTTCCAAGTGTTCCCAATAAGGCAAGTCCCAAAATACTGACATCTTTTTTCATATGTTCTTTTGACGGGTCCTCAACTTACGCCCCTGTCCAAACACAACATCGATATGCTTGACCATATCATATACCTCTTTTCCGCTAAAAGGCATTGGTGCTAAGTCATTCTCTTTATTTTTATTAAATTGTTTCTTCATCTTGTGATATGGGTGATACTTTGGAAGGAACCTACGGTGATGCATACACACAAGTTTGCATGAGTTGTTCAACCACACGCTCTCGGTATAATCTAAGCAGTGCAGATAGGCTTTGGCTCCTTCGTACTCAACCCCGATAGGTTACTAAGGGCAGGAAAATCATTGATGGTGTAGAAAAATATGGCGCGCAAAATGAAGTTCTCTCATTTGTCCACATCCTATACCTGTACCCCTTCGTTCCACAGTGTCACAAAATATTCCACCAATGGTGCTAGGTACACATCAATATCGTTTCCAGGTTGCTTTGGCCCTTGGATAAGTAGTGACATCAAAATATACTTCCGTTTCATATACAGCCAAGGAGTAAGGTTGTACATGCATATATTCACAGGCTAGGTGCTATGTTGGCTGCTCATGTTACTGAAAGGATTCATTCCATCTGTACTCAACCCAAACATATATTCTTTGGTTCCGCACTGAAGTCTGCAAACATTGTATCGTCCACTAGGCAGAATCGGCAACGTGTCTTATCATTCCATCTTTCTTATGCTCCTCCGAGTGACAACGCAACAATCTTCACAAATAAATATTTCAAATGGGGAATTATAGGCAAATACCACAACATCTTAGCAGGAGGTCTTTGCTTCACCTCGATGCCCTCACCGTCATCGGAGTCATTCTTACACTTGTATCGGGATGCTTTGCATACCAGACAAACATATAATTTTGCATACTCTTTACGGTAGATGATACAACCATTTGGACATGCATGTATTCTACTAAGCCTTCTTAGCTTAGTAGCTGGTTCTCGGCAACACATTTTCTTCTGTAAGGATGTTCGCTAGGAGACCTAACAATGCTGTGAAACTCTTATTGGACTAACCATTATTTGCCTTCAATTTTAACAGTTCAAGAATAGATAACAACCTTGTGTATTGTGGCTTGTAACCTAGGAATAAAGGTTTCTCTGAGTAGTGGGGTATCATAAATGGTACATGAATCATGTTTGTAAAATCATCTGTGATAATTATAACACAGACGGTTCGAGGAAACCGTCTATAATAAGCCGTCCAGTATAGCTTTCTTTTATAGTAGTGACTAATTTTATGTGAAAACATGGACGACACGATTGCATCTAACACGTGCAGTTTGCACTCGCTGATGTGCTAGTTTCAACTTGTCTTAACATAAGGAAATTTTGGAACGACGGGTTTTCAGCATATTTTTGGGAATTATATTGTTTTATGTTATTACCAACCTATGACTACTCTAACTGGTAAGATACCTCTGTCTTGTGGCTAATCGCCAAAGTTCGAATCTCAATAGCTACATGTTTCAATTATTATGGATTTTCCAAATTTTGATTTCATGACCTCCTGCTTGCTAAGTCTCAAGGATGACTATGATAACCACTGCACCCTGTCGCAATAAAAATAACCTTTGAAATTACAGCATTCCAAATGTGTCGCCCAAAATTAGATTTAATTTACATTCTTATGGACTGAACTTAGATCAAGATAAATGAAGTTTTATTAAGTAAGTTTACATAACTTTTCTTTGAAGAGTGTTAATATGTGAGATATCATGTGGGAAGATCCAAGGATTATGAGTGAGTTAATATGCGAGAGATCATATGGGAAGGTCCAAGGATTATGAGTGATGAACAATTGGAACTTTTGGGAGTTGGATTTTGATTTTGCAAAAGGTCGCAAAATTTAGGTTGTACTGTCAGGTGCCCAGTAGTCTGACTGCCATGAGGATGGTGATTCGACCAGCCGGTGGTCGGCGGTCTGATCGCCATGCATTGAGCGGTCAGACTGGTGCTAATCAGTTAAAACCAGTGTGTCATGGAACTGGTGGTGAAAGACCAGTGTAGTCATGAAAGACCAGTGTGGTCATGAAAGACCAGTGTGGTCGTGTAGACCAGTTATAAGGAATGAGGTGTTGTTGGTAGTCTGACTGCTAGGGGAAGCAGTCAGACCGGTACAGGGCGCTCTGACCAGCCATGGCATGACTGTCAGACTGGCTTGCTGAGGGTACCCCAGACATTTTTTGGGTGTTTGGAGAGTTTCTGGAGAGGCCAAACATGTTTGTGGTACCTAAGACATCTAGGGTATCCAAGACATGTATGGAGTGTTGATGAAAATGGATTTTGAGTAGGTTGAATGTCTACATGGTATGAGTACCAGTGTTTGGTTTTGTGTTGTATGATGGATTGCTTTGACTAGCATGAGTCAAATGCATGGAACTTGTGCTTGACATAGTTGTTTGGTCTTTTTATGTGCAGGTGGCTTGGAGAACGCTAGCAGTCAGTGCGGTCGGGTATGTTTGTGTGAGTCTACATGGATCAAGCAGGGAGCACAGAGAAGACAAAGGTCATAAAGAGGTGAGTTCGTGTATGTGGTGTGCTAACTGTTGGACCCCGAATTTTTCAATCCAGAATCCCCTGTGAAACACCGCACTATTCCTTGGATCAGTAGATAGTACTCACAGATACATTGCTGCATCATCTCATACATCGCATAAAGCATAATAAACCATAATATTACATAACCAAGTTTGAAATACACCACATTGGGCAACGGTTTACATAAGGGACGAACAAGCCAAATGTTCATAATACAAAAGACAATAGCGGAAGCAAAAGCAAGAACCATAATCCGCAGGCAGGCGACTGGGGGGTAAATGAGTGCAACATATATTATCTAGACCTAGGTAATATATGTGCACACAATCTCCATAAGTCTACTTGTCTAGGACCCAAAATCGAGATATAGCCACCCTAGTTTCCTTCGTTGTTTCCTCCATCCGTGCTAGGGGTATCTTCATAAGCATAGTGGTCTTGGGTTCCTGTTTCTGATTTTGGTAATGCGAGGGTGAGCATAAATCCATCATACTCTGTGAGCCAATACACAGTATGCAATAAATAACATGCATGCCTTATCAAGGAAGGGCTCGGGTTATTTTACTTGCCATAAATTACTTTTAAATATATTACTTAGAAATTTCCTAAGACCTAGCAGTTTGAACTTATAACATAATGTGTGAGAGAAGACCATATTAATAGCGATACAGATTCCATCCACTGTTACATGGCTTCTGCACCATATGCTTACCCTTTCAGCGTTATAACCACTTACATTATCACCAGGACGACACCCAGGGCAACACAAACCAGGGCTTTCCACTGCCCTCCACTTTCCCAAATCCACCCACAAAATTTTTGAAATAGAACTATATCTAGTTAGGTTCCCATGTCCGCCCTTGACCGTGGGCCCAGGTATTCGAATAGTTTTGACTCTGCAGAGTTTGTACACTTTACCCACAAGAGACAATCCGCTTGTTGCCCCACATGATTCCTTAGCCATGTGGTTGAGTAGACTATTGCACTAACTTTTCAAAGTATCTAGTCCCGTTTGTCATCTCACCCTATGGGTTGCTCCCACTTGCGATGGGTCCCACACGTTGCACGGGATGTAACCACGTATGCTAGCACATTCGGACTCCACTCTTCACAACGCTAGCACGACTGGTTACATCACCCTCCACTCAGTATCCCATTAGGCCTCCCCTTGCCCTTACAATATTCCCCTCTTTTCCACTACCGGTGAGATGAGTCCGAGGGTTTCGATAGTTTTACTTAGCCAGGTTGCATTTTGCAGACTTGTGATTGTACTATTTTACATAGGATATCATGACAAGATTCAGTCCCTAAGGTTATCTGGGCGGTTCTACCACATTCCATACACCGTGCTTCCATTGCACTACATACCAGCCCCCGTACAATCGCCCAGATATTTAAGCAAAATTTAGGTTTTTGGGAGGATAAAATAATCATGTAAAAAATACACCCTTAATTTCCACTATGACCTCCCAAATCATTTTCTCATGATTAAAAAGTAACGCTTGGGGTATTTTGGTGCCCCCGATTATCTAAGCAGTACTAAACAGTGTCGTATAACTACAGACTTATTTTCAAAAGCTGTACCATTATAATTTTTACTAAGGTGACAAGGCTCAAATACTCAAGATTTCCAAATGAGAGTAGTACCAGAAAGTTAATAAAGGGGTATTTAACTAGAAGCTGTAAATCAACATAAATTTGCACAAAAAATAACAGCATGAGAATTGGATAATTTAAAACAGAATTAATTTGCAGAAATTATAGATTCAACATGATCAAAGTATTGACTTGCTTTGGTCACAGTTGTCCTGGTCGTGATCATCGAGGGTTGCTTCAGCTTCTTCTTCCTGAACCTCGTACGCTATTTTTACGTTGCGCAAAAATTTGGAAAACAATTAGCAAACAAAATAAATTCTCACAAAAATTTAAATGAGTTTCAAAAATTATGGTTTAGGTTTCATTGGATAGAGGTTGAATTTAGATGAATTTAGAAATTTGTTTCACTCAATTTGGAGTTAAAATGAATAAGTTATGCCCTTTTAAAATTCTCAGTTTAATTAAATCCAAAAAATAAATAAAATTTGACAGGTGGGTCCCATAGCAGGTTTTTAAATTTTTTTCTTTCTATTTTTATTATCTTTCCTCTATGTCTATGACAGGTGGGGCCAGGTATTATTTAATTTTAAAAGGGATGGCCCACATGTCAGTGAGTGGTCCTCATTAATTAATCATGATTAGCTTCAATGGCATGTCTTAACCGTTAATTAATGATGTCTTAAGATAATTAATCCCTCTCCCTCTTTGCTACAGTGGCTCCTCCCTCCAGTAGAAGAACGACGAGCTCGCCGCCGGCGGAGGCAGCGGCGGCCGGCCATGAGCATTCCAAAAATGGGATGCCCATGCCCGTGCGCACGTCTGGGCCCGGTCCCACTGGCCAATTTGGTGGTGGCAGCGGTCGGCGGTGACCTTGGGCAGCGGCAGAATAGGGGAAAAGGGGTGACGGCGGCGCACGGCATGGAAGTCCAATTAACTCACAAGAGAGCATCTCAGCGAGCTTAGGAAGCTACCTCGGGGGTCGGCGCGACTTGAGAGTGGCTGTGGTGGTCCGATGGCGTGAGGCGGCGGCAAGCAGAGGGGCGCACGGTGCGGGCTCAGCTCGGGCGGCGAGAGGTCCGGCCGACGGTGGGGATGGCGTTGCGGGGCTCCGAGGATGCTCCGGCTCGGTGGAATCGACCCGGCGTAGCTCCAGTCGGCGGCTTGCTCGGTGGCTATCGATAGGGAAGAAGGGATTCGCCGGCGGGCTGTGAGGTGCAGGAAACCAATTCGTGGAAGTGGAAGACAGAGGGGAGCGGCGCGGTGTGAATGGAGGCCCGTACGGGGTTTTATAGCTAGCGGGGAGGGCTGGCAACAGGCAGGCGGCCGACCGGTTGGGTCCGTGTCAGGCGGCGGCGACACTACAGCTCCTGCGACGCGATTGAGGGCAGATACAGGCATAACTGCACAGTGTAGAGGTAGCAGGCTTTGCGCCGCACTAGCTGAGGCAGACGCGACGGGGCGGGGAGCTGTGGGCGGCAGCGGAGATACTGTGGGCGGTGGCGGAAGAATTGTGGGTGACGGTGGTTTTTCCTAAAGCACTGACCGGGCAACGCGACAGGACAGTAAGCTGTGGGCGAGGGCAGTGGAGTCTGTGGGCTACGGTGGAGCTCGCAAGGCGCGGTGAGGAGAGGCGAGCAGCGATGGAGCGGAGAGGCGAGGCGAGGCTTTGCCGAAGCAAATAGAGAAGAGAGAGGAGGTAGGTTGGCCTGAGCCGGCTCGGCCAGGCCGAAAGCTCTTCTTTTTTTATTTTTTTTCTATTTATTTATTTATATACCTATGTACATGTATATACACACACATCCATTTTCATATTTTTGTTCATTCATTCATCTACTTATTTACTTATTCTTATTTCTTTATTGCTAGCCACATCATAGTATTTATTTATTTAGTATGGTATATATATTATTTATTTGCCTTTTTTATTATTATTATTACTAAGCCCAAAGTAAATTTTAAATTTTTGATTCAAATTACACCCATCCCTTTTGATGGATCATCTTTTCAGATTCAATTTTAAAATTCAAATTTCTATTATTTTCACATTTTCTTCTTGACTTTCTAATAGTTTTATTTTTCATAATTTATTCAATTATTGGAACCTCAACCAAGAATTCAAAGGAACACCATTAAAATCAAAATATCGAGAAAATATATTTCAAAATAACTCAAGGCTACATGTTTCCAAATTCAAATTTTTGGGATGTTACACTAAGTGAGGAGGCTGATGCACGTAAAGATGGTTCAAGGGAGACCAAATGTGTGAAGATGTGATGGCTTGTTATTAGACACTAGGGCTATGTATCAAAGCATGCAGAGATACTTTGAGGTGAAGGTAAGGGTTTTTGACTCATTAATTGAATTAATTGATGATTTTGTGTATTGTGCAGTGCTACATGATGATTTTCTTATTGTTGTTGGTTGTAGGACTCTAGAGTTAGGTCATATTGAGTTGGACTAGACTAGAACTAATTTAGGAAATCTTAGGTCTGGAGTGATCAAGGGATCGGGACTAAACTGGGGAAGCTGAGGTCAAGAACGATCAAGATGTTGTGGAAAGATAACTGAGACTAGTGGAGTGGCTACAAGTCGGGAAGACAACAAACCAGAATGGGAGTTACTAGTGGTGGACATGATAGGCAACAACAAGGTAGATCGGGGCTAAGCTCAAGGAGAATCTAAGGCTCAGAACAATCAAGGAATCAGGTGTCGTCATGGTGCATGGAGAGGGCATGTGGCATGTCAATTAAGAATGGTAAAGGAGTATTTTGGTAAACTGTTTAATACCCAAAAAATGATGGCGTGCGAGACCATGGCGGTGGCCTAAGTGAATTAGGTCAAGGATAGTTCATGGAGGCCATGGAATAGTGAATTTGGGTTATTGGAGCCAAGTGCAAGTTACACTTGGAGAAGCGTGTATTTGTAGGTGTAAAACCTAATATGATGTTGGGTTAACAGGTTAACCCATGTAAGTGGATGGTATCCACTAGTGTGTGTGTGTGTGTGTGTGTGTGTGTGTGTTGGTTAGGGTTTCCTAGGGAGAGGAATATCTCCCCTATTTAAGCCAAGGAGTGGAGACCGTTAGGGTTAACTCTCTAAGAAGCCAAGTAGAGGAGAGTTAGGGTTTTTGGAGAGAACTTTTGATAGATAAGTTGTGGCTCTTTGTCTTGAGCTTTTTGTCATCCTTAGACTGTGGTTGGCTAGAGAGTGGCTGTAAATATTCATCTTCAAGTATCACTACATATCCAAAATTCATCTAAGTCTTTCTCCTCTTTGCTCAAGTGTTGAAATCTTGATTTAGCTTGTTTTTTGGTGTTTTCTTCTCCTCTCTTGATTTTATTGTGATCCATGATGAGTAACAAGCACTAGAAGATCCTAGTTGATCAATTTTTGCCCATCTATGGGTGCCTTTGGTTGAGCTTTTGGGAGCTGCTTTTGCTTCCAAAAAGCCAAAAGCCAACCAAAGGGGTGGAAACCAGAAGCTGCTTTTTCAGAAGCAGCTACTTTTGGGTAGTACAGTTTTGAAAGCACTTTGGACCCTGCTTTTGGCTTTTGGCTTTCTGCTTTTTGAAATGGTGAAAATAGAGAGCTGTTTCACAGTTGTTTCAAGGAAAATAGAGATAGGAGGTAAGTTTTATACTTGTTTGAACCAAACAGCTTACAGCTTTTCCACAGCCCACAACCTACAGCAGCTTTTCCACAGCCCACAGCTCACAGCAGCTTTTTCAGAAGCCACAGCTCAACCAAACACACCCTATAACACCTCCATGGCAAGAAACAAGGTTATGCCTGGTTCATGAGTGTTCTTGAGCAAGATTTGTGATTTCATGATCGTGAGAGTTCTAGTTTGAATTCTTACTTAAATTACCTAGCTAGGATATGTGAGAGTATATCCGAAAGACCTCGTGACTTAGACCATTGCGGACAGAAGCAATTTCAATTTTAGGGTTTTTGGTGTTTTTGAGTCCCAAATCTTCTCTTCAATTTAGTGAGCTCAAACCCAATAATCTTATTATTCTTCATTGGTTTCGGTTCCTAATGCCTTGAACAAGTCTCATGCAAACTTTGAAAGTATTTCGATAAGATTTGAACAAGTTGTTTAAATTTGAGTTTTGTCCTGAGGGTTTTTAGGTCTAGTAACAGAAGACTGGTCAGACCAGCCTACCCAAGGTGGTTTGATCTGCCTTGTGCTCATTGCTCCTTATTTTATTGGTTTAGATCTTTAGTTTTGTTTTGCTAAATATAGTTAGTGTAATCTAAATTTGATAACTCTTGTAGTCACTCGAATGAAGATTTTAAATACCGTTGATGAAAAAAGTTTAAAGAATAATTTATCTCTCAACCGGTATCGGTCGTGCAATATGATAAACCGGAGGAATTACAAGTTGAAGTACGGTGAAGCAGTTTACTAAGAAATCCTACAGAAGCCTCTCGAAGGGGGGAAAAAGACCTGAAGAAGTATTCCCTTCCGAACGTGCGGTTCCACCAACGAAAGACAAAACTAGCTAGCAGGTCACGATTGCATGATTAGTTTGCACTTTGCATCAACCAAAAATCACTTAATCTTTCCGTAAAAAATCACTTAATCTTTCCGGAGAAAATCACTTAATCCCACTAAAATTCTCCTCGTCCAAATAGATCCATGGAGAAATGAAATTATACCAGCAAAGAAACAAATAAAATTACGGTAGTGAAAAAATTCAGAGGTGCTTCAACGTAATACGGTGCAAAATGCATGCCAGTTATGATTAAGCGTGGAACGAAATATAAGTGGTAGCAACATTCTGGGCCTTCTGTATTGGACGCAATCTATAACAGTAATTTTTTTTAAAAAAAAAGCCAAGGTTTTATGATTGTGATAGGTGCCAAAAAAACCCGGATTTTAAGGCTCGTGGCACACAACTCGAGTGTTTTATGCTCATATGGTTTTTTTTTTAAAAAAAACCCCACTCTAACCAATTTCCACCCGAGTTGACATGTTGATCTCACCTGCAATGCCAGTGGATGAGCGTTGTTGTTCTTGTTATGGACGCTGCATGTGTTACCATTATCGGTCAAAGTCCTTGGATTGGCCAAATGAAGGTTAAATTAGTATCAGAAATTGCATATTGGAGATTACGTCAATGTCCAAAATGGCGTATCATGAATAGACGGGGTATCAGTAGCAGAGAGAGTGAGAGCTAAATCCAGAAAAAGGACATTGTCTTCTACAGATCGTTACAGCCACCGGCCCTACAATGTTTAACAAGACAACACGAGAAAATGCCGCTACAATGCGAGCAAAACAGATGAAGTACCCCCTAATCCCTATTTGCATTGGACAGTTGTGATCTTCATTTAATGACGGTTCAACATGGTCCATTCATTGCCATTCTTCTGAGTTGTCCCTGAGCTGGTCCAATACTTGTTTTTTTTTAAAAAAAAAGACTGGTCCAATACTTGTTGGATCTTGCAGCACAAAAGAAAAACAGCGGAGATTTTGGACTAATTAGCCGCAGAGTTTGCATGGAAACGGCGGTTGGCACTTGGCAAACCGCCTGTGTGCTACTGCGGCAATGGCACTGAACTACCAAATGGAATAAGATCTGAATGGTCCAGGCAATAGGCATGTGAATGTGAAGAAAGCACCATCCGTGCTGTTTTCTACATTCTTGACAAAGTACCTGTTTGGCCAATGTGACCAGGGTATAACCAAGTGCTACCAAGGAATATACATACGCAAAGGTAATTTTTTTTGGGCTCACGGGTGCTACGTACGTATCTTCGCCCGGATGTTCACACATGTATGTATACCTCGTGCTACTCTTGTTTCATACACCCGATTCAGATTTGCATCGATGTTAATTTGTAAAGATTTATTCCTCTATTTCTTTTTACAAGGCATATTTCGGTTAGGCACTTCGATTAAGCAGGTTGTAAAACCAAGAGAAAGACAAGAGGAAATGATAATGCTATCCGTGCTATAAATACCTTGAAATATGAAAGAGAATAGTTTGTGGGAGACTTACTTATAAATGCAAGAGCTAGAATATGTGATAAATAAGAGAGTAGATGAACGTACATTGGCAATCATATTTTTTTCCTTCACATATTGCACTATCAAATCCTTAACAGTAATATTTCAAACATCTTTTATGAAAGCACAATCAACCACGCAACAATGCTCGGGAGGTGCACCTAGTAACTTAAAATTAATGGTATATTTGCAAGACTAACATATATAGCATATTCTAAAAGTGAGTGGATGTTTCTGCTATACATCGATCTCTTTAAAAAGCAAATCCACTTATTTTCACAACCACCATAAACTAGTGGAGCCAACCTTATCAATTAATGCTGGTAATGGGCCAACCCCAACATTTTTAGAAGGTGGGCTGAACCAGCTAAGCCTGAGAACCCAGCAAGCTTCTCAAAAGCACAAGTCAGCCCTAGCTTAGACCACATTTGGAATGCGAGAATTAATCAAATTCCAACCGAAAGTGAGTTATTTCTGAATTTCCAATGATCTAAACATGCTCTTAGTTATCTATCCCTCTAAAAATGTTATCTAGTTAAGCTCAAGGGTCATGCTGGAGGTAAGATGGCCCAACAGCAGCTATGCATGGCCGTTATACTCCCTTGTGTGTGTGTGTTTTTTTTTTAGAATTACTCCCTTGCTTCTCATTTCTTTTCTTTTTGGTTTTAGAATGTGGCACTAGCGTCATTGCTATCACATGAAGTAGTGTGACAATTGAACAACTTTTGTGTATACAGCAGATTATGCGGATTTTACCATGTGAGACCATGTAGAGGTCCTCCCATGGTGTGAAGAGTAATTAACATTTTGATTTAATTGGATTTGGAGTTTGAAGTTGTTTTTGGAAAGAATGAAAAGGATTCGATATTGCTTTGGTTTAGGGCTGATCACCCATGTGGGGCAGATAATCTAGGTTGGTTGGACCTTTGGGTCAGATCAATTGTCTAGAGAATGTGTATTTTCAGGATTGCTTGGATCCGATCATCCGAGTGGGTCAGATTATCCACTCAGATGATACAAATGAGTTGGATCATTCACCTCAGTCAGATCATGGGTCAGATCGATTGCCCAGAGTGTGTATTTTTAGGATCGCTTGGGTTGGATCATCCGAGTGGTTCGATTATCCGGGTGAGCCGGATCATCTGCCTTAGTCAGATCAATCTTCTAGCAAGCATATTTTTTATGTTTAGAGTTGTTTTAGAGTGTTCGGTCGATCCGGTGGCCATTGGGCCTCAACATCTTTTGTTAAGGACTTTGAGATGAGCCTATTGGAGATGATTTTGGGAAATTAGTGAGTTGTTTATGATGAGATCATCCCACGAAATAGGTATGATTCTTGTAGTTGCTTATGAAGCAAAATAGGTTAAAAAATGTAAAGAATGGATGACTTTATGGCTTTAGACCTTTGGGGTTAAGTGCATATGGTTGCATAATGCATTTTTCGGCTAATGTGGTTTCAAGTTGGAATGAACTTGTGCCTAAAAATGGTTTGCTTGGTCTATTATTGTGCAGGTGACTTGGAGTCAACTATAGTCAACGGGGAGGAAGACTGTGACTTGGTTGTGAGAACCAAAGTCCAATGCGGTCATGGAGGCAGGGTGAGATAGCTGGACTCAACCAAGGCACAAGATAGACAAGGACCATGGAAGGCACAAGTGGATAAGGTCAAGTGAGACATTTGGTGCGCCTAGTGAATATTCACCAATAACATCTTGATGAACACTTTTCATCACAATTATTTTCCTATGGAGATCCAAAAATCTGACTCATGTAGCCCGGCAAGGAAATTTTGGATTATGGATGCAAGATACTTTGAATGTAAGACATATCAATTGTGTGACATGGGATCCTCATTTTGGCCAACCCATTGTAGAAGCCTTTACTCAAGGGGGTGTTGATAGTCTAATGAATATCACCTATTCCTTGGATCTAATAGTAAAAGTCTTCATTGACCGCCTCTACTTTCATGTTGGTTCATATTCAACCCTCTACTTTAAAAACCAGATATCTTACCCCTTTACTTTTGAAACTAGATCAATTTTAACCTCAAGTCTAGAATTATGGATGGTTTTGCCATGGTGGCACTGACTTAAAGTAGTTCTAGCCACATCAGATAAGTGATTGTGACATGGTAACCACATTGCTCCCAATGGTGAGTCAGCAAAAGAATCTATTAGGTAGTGCCGCATGTCAGTGACATGAAGCCACCTACTTGTCAGTAGCTCAGAGCAAGAGAGGTGCGATGAACACTTGAGCTGACATAGTAGGTAGCAAGCAGAGGCCAAAACACAGGTGACGATCGGTGCAAGAGCTAGAGGTGGGCAAGGGGGGTCAAAGAGTGGTGTCTGTTGAGGGCGAAGTGGTGTAGAGTTGAGTCGGCGATGGTGAATGACTACGAAGAAGAAGGGTGAACGCGGTGGTGGTGGTGGTGAAGGGGGAAAAGAAAATTGATGCTGGCAATGAGATGTGGGGGAGTGAGGATCTTGCATTGGGGTTAATTTGGAATTACTCACCATATGTGAAGAATGGTGTTGTCCTCGTTCTCACTAATATGGCATGCATTCTCCTCAGATAGATGAAATGATTGCCGACCCAGTTATCACTGCTATAGTGAGTTTGGAAATCACCCATTGCACACCGTGTCCCACCCCTTGCTTGATTGTCACACCGTGTTCCACCCCTTGCTTGTTCTTTCCCCCATATTTAATTTGGTGATCCTTGCAGACCTTGTCTAAAATTAAGTCACTTTCTTCCTCCACCCTAGCGAGCATTCCATCGCCCACAAGTCCATCCTCAGTGAACGATCTCATAATTTCTCTCACCCACACGTTTCCCTCTCCTCCCTCTTCACTGTGGCATCCCCAAACTCTAGCTCCACCCATAATATTATTGCCCCATGCTCACCTATTCCACTACACCACTGCTGGTCCATCTCTGGTGCCCCATAGCCTCTAAAACACCCAACACAAATCGCCTAGCTCCATGTTCTATTTTTCCAGTAGCTCGGAACTCACTGCCCACCATTCATCCTCATGGATGACTCCTCCCCTCCTCTGTTTCTAAAGGAAGAAGAAACATGTATGGCTAACACAAATGACATGTCATCTCATCTGTTTACTTGGATGCCACTCCATCTCTAAAACCACACTCGGGCTAGGTTTGGACCTAATTTGATATGGTTATTAAACTTCAGAGGATTATTTACCATGTTTCAGAGTAAAGGGTTGAAAGTGGACCAACTTGAAAATAGAGGGGTGATGTGGACTTTCCCGATGTAATATGAATTGAGATTTTGTGTTTTCCTTCTCGAGAAATGCACTTATGCACTTGTGTTTTCCTATCTCCACCCTCTGTTCTCTCATCAAGATTTGTGCCAAAATAAAATCATATAATTTCCAAAACTAATTATGTCTTTTCACCCCAAAATAAATGTCTAATCAAACTCTCACCTCCCTTGTTGAAATTTGAATTGAAGCATATCACATTCGCTCCCTCTCTTTTCAAAATTGAATTGAAGCAGGTCCAAATACTTGATTTATACTAACATACCACACTCATTCTCATGTATTTAGATTCCCACATATGCATGTCCATTATAACTATACTACTATCCAAAAAATTGCAAAATACATGAATACAACTATAATGTTGTCCAAAAAGAATGCAAAAATACAAATATATGTATACTACTAGAACCATACTATTGTCTAGAAGAATGCAAAATACATGAATAATACTACAATTATACTGTTGTCCAAAAGAATGCAACATACATGAATACTACTACAACTATACAAGTGCTCAAAAATGCAAAATACATGAATACTAGTCCAACTATACTACTATCCTGAAAAATTCAAAATACAACAATACTAGTACAACTATACTACTATCCAGACAAAAAATAAAATACATTAATACTACTACAACTATACTACAGTCCAAAAAATGCAAAATACATGAGTACTACAACTATACTGCTATCCAAAAAACTGCAAAATACTATCTGCAAGTGTGGTACAAAATACCAAATATGGTAGGGTATTGTAGCAGTCACCAACAAGAAGGGGCGGACCTAGGGCTCGGGCTAGGACGCTCTAGCCTGGGTTCTGGCCTAGCTAAATCAGTGTGATTTTACTATTCATGTGACCCAACCAATGCATGGCCTAGCCCAATAGCCCTCTTGCAGTGCTAATGCCACCTGTCCGCGGCCTGGCACATACTCGCGTACGTATACCCTGGCGCTGTGGCGTCGCATAGTCCCTCAAGGCCTCAACCTAGCCGCTCAGCCGCCCTGCCCGATTTCACCGTAGGCGCTGCATCCACACGCCGCCCCCAGCTGTCAGCTTCGGTCACATGCCCACTCCCTCCATGGTCCACCCTCCACTTCTGGGCTTTGGCTTCGCCTTTCGCCATGGCGCCACCTGCTGCTTCGGCCTCCACGACTCTGCCCTTTGCCTCGGTGCAAGCACGACGCCCTCCACTAGTCTGCCCATCTATTGGTCCACCTGGCGCCCATGTCCCGACCCTTCGCCTCCGGTGCTCCATCGGTCATCCTCCACTCTATGTCTCCACCCCCTACAGCTTGGTTCTGGGCGTTCAGCAATGCCACCGACTGTCATCCCGTCGTCCAGCTTGGTAATTGATAGACTACCCTAAATCGGTAAATTATAATTGGTAGTTTGGTACTTTGGTAGAGTACTGTAAGAAAATCGAGCATCCATGAATGAAGAATCTCCTCATGTGTGCAGTACTATAGTGTGCTTGTGAGCTTGTCTGCTTGAAGCCTTTAACTACTTGATCTATTAATTGATGAGTATTATTCATTGTCGTATACTCATATGTTGTTATGATTGCTGGTATTATTCATTGTCACAATTGTAGATCCATGTCATTGTCATATGACTGCTTGTGTAGGCTTGTGTAGTTGTGTAGACTGGTATTATTCATTGTACATTTGGTGTAGACTGGACTGGTATTATTCATTGTTATAGGACAAAAAGATAGGATGGTGTTTTGAATTTGAAAGTTTGTGTCAATCTAGAGGCACATTTGAACATTTTGTGGTTGACTGGTGGTCCATAAACATGTGGAAAAGCCATATTCCATGGAACATCTAGTTTATGTAGCGTTCATGGGTGAAAGGATAGATGTTAGTTCAACTACTTATGTCCAATGGTCTATTTTTTTTGTCTTTTGGTTAACAACATATATACTGCAAACTATAAGAAAATCGAGCAGCAATAATTTTGATTTAGAACTGCATTCAAAGGTAAATTCTGATACATAAATGTAATCACAGTCAACGCAGATTGCCAATTCTATACCTCATATTTGGTGGATGCTACATCCATTTTACTCATCTCATGTTCCTTCAAAAGGTCCATATGGCTCTGTCAAAAGGAGTAGTTATATTACATATGCAAGCGTTATTAATTGTTTAATACAACTAATTAGAATGTATATTGCCATTTGTTAGGATTGTTGCTAGATGGAGAGATATTATTCGAAAGATGTCTCTAAGAAAAGTTTACAAACTAAGGGTAGCGGTGTTGAACAAAAAAGACCACATATTGAGCTTAATATGGGTGATATTGTGGCTGATCTGGGGCTTCAAAAACCAATTGAAGAGTTCAATCCTGACATTAGCGATGATGCTAGAAGAGCATTTCTAGCTATAGGTCCATGTAAACCAATTGGCCATGATTCTCCACGCAAAGAGAACGGGCCGGAGATAAGGGCATTTGTAAATTCATGGTTAACCAAATTTGATTGGCTAGAGTATAGTGTGCATAAAGATACAACTTATTGCTTTTTTTGTTACCTCTTTAAGCCACCAAGGGCTGATAACTTTGGTAATGATGTATTAACTAAAATATGGTATAGTAATTAAGCATGTTGGAGGAGTTAATAGTATTCACAACAAAGCAAGAAAGCATGCTACAGATTTCAAAAATCAGAGACAAAATCAGAGACAAAGTGTGGCTTATATGTGGTCTGAGAAAAGTGCAAAGAAGGAGGAGCAATACAAAGCATTCTTGACTATAGTTTTAGGTGTTGTAAGATTTCTCCTTTTTCAAGCTCTCACGTTTCGTGGACATAATGAGTCATCAAGCTCAAGCAATAGGGGGACTTTTTGAAAATTATACAATGGTACATACAAAAGGATTCCAAGCTGCAGGTGTGATTGGTGACAATGCTCGTGAGAATAATCAAATGACTTGCCCAAAGATACAAAAGCATTTAGTGAGGGCTCACTACAAGGAATCCTAACTATTGCAATAAAACAATTACAACGAAATACATTTCATTGCAATAGTTAAATTTATTGTTATGAATTATTTGTTTGTTGTGATAAATTTGTTATATCGCAAAAATTTGAAGTTGTTGTGATAATTTTTATTTTCATTGCAATAAATCGAGTGTATTGCAATGAAAAATAAATCACTGCAATTAACTAATTACTATTACAATAATTTTGTACTATAGCGCTATGTATATTCTATTGCAACAATATTTTGTTGCAATAGTTAATTTTATTGCTACAAATTATTTGTCTGTTGTGATAAGTTTGTTATATTGACACAATTCTAAATTATTATGACAATTTTTATTTTTGTTGAAATAAATTGATTGTATTGCAACAAAAAATAAATCATTGCATTAACTAATTACTATTACAA